>JARHVA010005229.1:77500-372500 GCA_037957365.1 Torreya grandis | reverse complement strand
AATTGGGTGATAGATGGCTAAAAACTACTAAAAGATGTTGAAACTAGATGGATTTCCATGTATGAACTTTCATGCAAAGTTTTTGTGGAATATCCATCTTTGACAAGCTTCATGTATAAATATCACAGGAAAGTTGACAAAGCAAAAGATTTATTGAATTATTGAACAAATTTTTAAACTTTACTCACATTATGTGTTATTTTACCAATATTTAAGGAAATCAATTATTTAATGAAACATTCCCAAGAGATATCTATCTATATTGTTGACTTCATACATTTGAAAAAACATGTATGTCAATCTTTAGATATATTATACACATCAAATGAAAGCTTTCATAGACCTATTTCTAGAACCTAGAAAATTTTGATAGATTTTTAGAATCTAGAGAGTTATTTGAAATTCAATATACATGATCATCATTGTGTCATGGTAAATAACATTGAGATCCCAATGTATACATGTTCTAGAAGACTTGAAGTTGTGAGAGATGAACTTGAAGATGCACATATGCCACATCTACTATATGCTACTATTTTATCTAAAAATTAAGATGAGATCAAAGAACATTTATCGACTGAGATCATAGAATATTTTCAAAGCGATGAGTTATTGGAGGGCATGGGAGTTGTGAATCCCATTTTTTAGAACAATGTTAAAAGTCGAGAATAGATCAATAGTTTATTTCAGAAATACAAGGGTATAATTATTAAGCATTTCTATAAATCTATAGATGTGAATGGAGATTAGATTAATGGTATTTTAAATAAATAATTATTGATGTCTCATTTAACATAGTTTGGGATTACAATGATGGATCAATGTTAGTGTTTAAGTGACCCAATAGAAAATGGTGCCATTACACAACTATTGGAAAACATTTATCCAAGTAGCATCATACAATAAAGTATTAGTGAATATTTTAGATTATATGAACTTGTTCAAAAAATTATTTTGTGACCTATATAAGATGAGTGAGTGTTTAATGCATTATCCTTCATGAAGTCAAAACTTAGAAATAGATTGGATAAAAATCTAGAGACTTGTTTGAGACTATATGTTTTGCATTATTTTGTAGATAAGTTTCCTTATGATAGAGAAATGGTAACATGGAGTTATCTAGTTGAAATAAGAGGAATGAATAATATAGCTACCAATATATATGATGCAAATATTGAGACTGAATACAACATTGGCATGGTAGATGCAAATCACACTTATGATGAGCAAGTTTGTCAAGGACTATTTCAGCTGCCCAACTTCTAGTTTGATAAGTATATCAATTATTGTTTTCTAAAATATTTCATATTCTTTCATCTTCAAACAGATTAAATTTTGTAATATATTTCCTACATGCTACAATTATGAATCTTATTCAATACACTTGAATTAAGCACTTTATTTGTCCTATTCCAATACTATGTATTTCAAATAGTATTTTATAGCGTTTGCAATGTAAGTCATTCAATAAGAAACAATCATAATTATAATTAAGATTATATAGAGAATTTTGTTATAGCATTCATTCAAACACACAAGTCTTATGTGTATACATACATGGTGAACCATAGGACACTAGTTCTCATGAAATTAAAACTCCAATCATTAAGATTTGTTATTTTCATTATCTTAATTGTCTATAAGAGTAATTTTTAGATCCTATACATATATTTAATACATGAATAAGTGTTGAACCAAAGGATAGACAAATTTTTTAATCATACCAATATTACTCTATTTCTCCTTTACACTATAGAACCATTACACAAATATATAAGAAATATTTTTCCTATAGTTGGGGATCACATATTTTCAAATTCCATTATTCCAACACATCCACACATATACTATATAAATTATATTGTTATTACATAAAATTATAGCTATAAATAATATCAATATTTAAATTTCCTAACATTTCCTCCACAATAGTTTAGATTGATGAATATTTAAATAATGCATTCAACCAACACTTTTTCAAATACTACAACTACTAGAATAATATAACTCCATAGAATATTTACTCTAATTTATCTCCATATAATATATAAATTTGACCACAATACTTTTTAAATATTTAAAATATTAAAATTATATACCCACAGTATTTGGAAAAACTATAAAATATCATTGACATTATAAAATCTATTGAATAAAATAAGTGTTTTTGAAACAAACATGATATAAACTATTTGAAACATTATAAACTATCATTTTGAACATTATAAACTATTTTAAATAAATTAACATTTATCTAGAATATACTCTCCACCCACTTGTTACTTTCCATCACCCTCCATGGAAACCCCATTGTCTTGATCTACCTGTGTATCCTCCATTATCACTCCTTCTTTCTCAAGTTCCTCTATAGCAGAATTGATATTTACAAGATTTACCCTCTCCTCATTTGTTTCATTTATATCTAAAATAATAAGTAGATCTACATCTTATTTTTTATTCAATAAAATGCTTGGATCCATCTCATGCTCTTTAATTATTTTCTTTAAAGTGTTTTTTTTTGTTTATTTAACTGAACAAACTTTTCCTTCAATACAATCACTAAGGTGATACTTTTGTAGGAAGTTTTCAAATGAACATTAATAAGATGTTCTTATTGATTCAAATTTTCATAATTTTCCTATAATTAATAAATTATATAAGTCTCAATCACCTTCAAATCTTAATAACTAAAAATACATGTTATAGATAATGAAAACTTACCACATCTGTTTCCTTCTCTACTAGTACAATGGTAACAATGTATATATCTCTAGCCCTGTTATTAAAATAGGCATGGGCTTCTCTATTTAAATTTTCCAATTGGTTTATAATAATACCTAAAAACCTATCAATGTAAACATTATTAACATAAATTAATCTAGATTGAGCTTGCTGGAATAAAGCATCAATCTTTGAGGGTTCATTTTAAACAAGAGAAAATAAATTAACTCTTTAAGAGTGGTTGTGATAAAAATCATTTATTTATTTGATAAGTGATTTTTCTCTTATCTCTCATTATTTTAAATCATTAAATTACTCAATAATACCCTCCCTCACATTAGTAAGCATATTTTTTAAAATTAGATTTTCCAACGAAAAATTAGTGATGGAATCATTAGAGATGTTTTAAATTATCAGTGTGGGGTGGGGTAGCTAGGGAAGAGGTAGTCATAGAAGGCACTTATGTAGGCACATTAACAACTTGAATAAAATCATGTGGATTGAATCCAACATTGGTTAGGGTCCCACTTTTTATCCCATTAAAATCTCAATCTAGATAATTTTTTTGCAAACATGTCAAAACCTTTGCACTAGAAATGTCACCTACAGAGAAATTTGGGAGATCAAAAATTTGCAAGGTTCCTCTACTCTGTGCAAGGAGGGATATGTTCTTTCCTCTTATCTATGCTTTTATGGGTGGTGGGGGTGGTGTCATACTTCTTGGTCTCCTAACATGTATAGGGTGGACTAAAAAACAAAAAATTATTCAAAAACATAAAATTAATGTAAATTCAAATCGAATATGTTATTACATGTAATCAGGGTGATTGCCTCTTCCATTCTAATTATCCTTATGATAGTTTCCTATTCCCATCTTATTGTCCTTGTGGGATTTGCTTCTTACTATCTTATTGTCCTTGTAGAGCGACAATGGTGGTTTCACTTGAAAAATGAGTAAACTATACAGTTAATAAACTAACCAATTCTAAAAAACTTCAATTCAAAAAGAAATTTTTAAGGTGGTAAACATTGATTGTCTTGGTAGGAAGAATCCTCAATGGTAAAAATTCAAAAGTCAACTATAAAAAAATTAAAAAAATAATATAATAAATATTTTATCCATTAAATAATATAATAAATATATAATAAAGGACATTTGGGGGAACCTAGAAGTAGAGATGAAACATAATAACTTCTTGGGCATTTGGAAATTAAAAACTAATTTAATAAAGATTCTATGGAATAGGTATTACTAGAGCTCTTTCGATCATGTTGACCTTTGAATGCTAGCTATATTATTATGGCATGTTCATGCACTCTTACCTATAACAACTAACAAGCTAAGAAATGTTAAAATTTGAACTGTGTAAAGCAAAGGAGGTGACTATTATGAAAACTAAACTTACCTCCTATTCCTTGATAGACAAAGCATTGTCTTTCATTTTTTGATGGAGGGAAGTAGGAATTATAGTAATTTTTATAACATATAGGGCCTTGAAATATAAGGCCATAATATAGTTGGAGGATGAAATGGTTCAAGTGTCTTTCAAAAATACATAATTAAACATAGCCCTAATCCTACTAGATATAACCATGAACCAATCACATACAACACCCAATAGAGAATGAAGAACGTAGTAAGTAGTCTAGAATGGAATGTCCAATCGTCTTTGATAAAAAATAATTCTATCTTGGAAGAAATGCATAATATATTTTAGAAATGGATTAGTAATTTATTCAACTAGTATTCCCTTTCAGTTCTGACTATCTGTAATGAAAATAAAAAACATGAAATTACAATTGAGACATCAAACTAATTATAATAAAAATTTTACTAAAAATTAAAAAATTAATTTCATTAATAAATCTAATACTTAATAATTGGGTTTATGGCCACTTTGTAGACCAATTCTAAGTAATTTTTGTCAATATCAAATAAGAAAACCTTGGTGCTAACACGGCTTGCATTACAATGTAAAAGGCCTATTAAATGACAGATATACATTGGAAATGTTCCAAAAGATGTTGATTTATTTTTAAAATAGACATAAAAATGGGTCTTAGTACAGCTATAGTAGGTAGTCAAAGATTGTAGCAGGTTATTATTGATATTTATATCATATTGAAGTATATGCATAAGGCCTATGAGTTTATATTTATATAACCAATCCACATATGATTGTAGTTGTTCCACCATCTGGAGGATGTTTTAACACAATAGGTTCTTAAAATTTATGTTTTGGATCACCCTTGTTTTAGTTTCCATGGATCCAAAGGCCATTAAAAGTTCATTGTAGAGTTTGAAGTTGTAGTAGGTGAAGCCTGAAAAGAAAAGGTAAGATGAAAAAACCTTAGAATAAAGTGTGAAAATTAGGGAACTATAGGGGTATTTATAATCCATGATGGGAATAATAGCAATCAGTTGGTGTGACCAATGAGAAGTGGGGGTACACTATCACTTGATAGCATCAGGTTGCATGGTGGCATAGTGTCATCTAATAAAAAGATGTTGTGTGAAGTATGGTGTTATATGGAAACATGATGCTATGTAGTAGCATGGTGTTAGGTATTAACATGGCATCAAGTGATAGCATGGTACCAGGCAATAACATGGTGCCAAATAATATCATCCCTCTACCCTGCAACATGACATTAGATGGTACCATATTATCAAGTGATGGCATGAAGTCATAAGGTGGTTGTTGTCACATGATAGTATAGTGTTCCATATCAACATAGTGTCATGTGGTGATATAAATGTCCACAATACTGAGTACAGTATCACCTTAGCTGAATGTTATCAAGTGGTTGTGTGAAAAAAAACAAGGTAATTTTCCCCTTCCTCTACACACTCATATTCTCTAAAGTTGTTAATCTAATTTGCCTAAAAACCCTAGGGAGTTTCCATCATGGACTCTTAAAATGAACCCTATAACTGCATAATTCATAGGCCCTCCTTTGATTATTGATTATGTAGGCAATGCTCATTAATATAGGGTAATTTGAGGTCATATTGACACCATGAGATGACTAATTCAATCTGAATGATCTACCATGGAAAATAATCCTATATCTAATATGACATCACATATACACATGTAAACTAGAATGTATAGTGGAATGAAATTGTCTTAGATATAGCATTACATTTCCCAATATATTCATTATATAATTTAGATCTCACATGGATCTACATCAAATCCAAAAACATGTACTCTCTATTAAGGAATCTAAATTTATCCTAAGATATGATATGATAGGTATATGCATTACATAACAATAACATCTTATACCTATCATATGTTATCATAAGAAACATGCATATTATATTATCATTACCAAATTTTTAAGATATAATATGTATAAATTTGTAGCTTATAACTACTCATCACATCAAGACATAAATCTACTTTCTCTCTTTAGTACAAGGTGAAAATGTCCATCTAATATAGAAATTCACATTGATTTTTCCATGATATTATTAGAGTATGTATTTATCATGTTTCCTAGACTATTATATAGGTATTTCATATTTTTCTTAGTTTATATTATGTGAAGACTTACCCGACATTGCTTAGTTAGGCTATTTCTTTGTTTTGCCTTGTATACTTATGCAAGGGCTTCCTATTATACTAGCATCTCATTTCTAAATAATCATTTGACTTACCTTATTTTGCATATCTTTTTTTTCCATCTTCATGTGTGATGATATTATTTATAACTCTTTGGATTATTGGGTTAGAATTTTTTTACCATTCATAACATGGTACTAAAGCATTGGAGAGTTGCAACCATCCATTAGCTTAAAATGTTTAGATTACTTTATCCTACTTCCCCTTACTGATTCATCCTCAACATTTTATTCCTTTTTTGGGTTTACAACAACATAGTGTTTGGAGGATAATTTTGTTGATATAACCAAATCTAAAAGGAACTTGAGTTGGTGAATTAGAGGAGAATATTTTTGATAAGAACTATTTTTTAATTGTTTTCTAGCTTGAAATTCCAATGCCAGAAGTCTCCACAATCAATGTTGGAAGTTAGAGCACTTTTTTGTTGCATTTAAAGACTATGTGGATTTTTCATTTATTGAATAATGTTGACATGGAGAAAAATGAATTAAGGTTTGATTGAGGAGTGTTTAGTTTTAGATAATTTTTCTCAAATAAATTGGTGTTGGAAGAGTATAAGTGTTGTATTAGAAGAGTATAAGTGGTTCATTGGAAAGGGAGGAAGCATTGGACTACATGGAAGGAAGTTCTATAAGAGATCTGATCCATAATATTCACATAAATTTTGTTCTATCTCTACATGCATGGTCTGTGTGGATTTTTATGCACTCTAAAAGGTTTGTAGAAATAAGTTTTATTTATTTCAAGAGTTGTGTGATCAACATCTTTTTGGGTCATCATAGAGTCCACAAAGGATAACATGGAGGACTACTAATTTTAATTTTATAACACATAATTTAGGTGAATTATATTTTAATCATGGTAAAATGAGTGTGAATATATGCAAATCACATAGCCCATCCAACATGCACAAAGTGATCAAGCTTATTGACATCCTCTAACCTATACTGACCTACCTTCCTCTACGACCAACATCTACATTCCTTGGTAATTCCTACTTTCAACTTAGAAACTTTCTAAATCAAAAAAAAAATAGTAAATCCACCTCTTATTCTCTTAAAAATAGCTGTACAATTCATTATTTTCTATTACAAGCCATTTTTTATTAAAATAAGAAGTATCATTCACTTGCATGCACACCAAGGTAACTAACAAGGTCTTTTTTCACTTTGGTTAGATTGTCTAAGTCTATGATTCCATGATGGTTCTAAAGAATGGTTGGATTCCTACCTTTGATTCCATTTTGGTCACTAAAATCTGTTTGTAGTGTAACTTTTATTATTTTTGACCCATTTATGTTAATTTTTAAAGCCTATAAATTTTTGAACTGTAACTCAAAAAGGAGTTCCATTTTTTTCAAAACTGTATGGTTTTAAATTTTCTATCCATTGAATTCATTAATTTATAAAAATTCACTACTTTTATAAAGTTCCAAATTGGCCGGGGGGGGGGGGGGGGGAGGTCCTTAATATTATCTTTTGTGGGTTTATCTCAGTGGTTATTTGTGCACCCTTTTACATTTTTCTGCTCTTTGGTGATTCAATAAGATGTATTCTACTTCTAGTATTGATCATTGTGAGCCTTTGACTACCCATAATTACCATAAATAGAGACATAGAATGGAAATAATAATAAAACACAAAGTATTATGGTCCCTAATGAATGAAACTCAACCAAAGTTCACATGAGAGTTTGAAAACATTTAGCACCAACATAAGTTTTAATAGTGTATGGGTTTGATAGGGACCTATGTGAGTGATAATTTATTTTTTAATTTGGATGGGTGTGATACTCCATTCAAAATATGGGCTAAGCTAAAGGGTTTATTTATTAAATTAGATCACATGAGAGCCATATAGATTGAATTGGATCTTACTTCACTCAATTTAGATGATTTTTCATCTATTATAGACTATCTCACTAAGTTTATGCATTTTTTGACATAGTTGAAGGGGAGTGGATG
Source organism: Torreya grandis (assembly GCA_037957365.1). NCBI lineage: Eukaryota > Viridiplantae > Streptophyta > Pinopsida > Cupressales > Taxaceae > Torreya > Torreya grandis. The sequence goes on along the minus strand of JARHVA010005229.1, from coordinate 364,184 downwards.
ATATAATAAAGATGAAGAGTTTGTGTACTTGATTTTATCCAAGTTGAGTGGTCCATTCCAAATTTTTGCTTCTACATTTTTCTCTAGCATGGATGACATAAGTGCCACATTCAAAATTCCTAATTTAGATTTTTTTTTTGAGAGACTTACAAAGGACGAATCAAAATTTTCTCACCTTGAGTCTTCCACTTTTTAGAAAACATTAGTAGCATCACATCCTAAGAACAAGGGAAAAATATTGAATAAGAATAAGAACACTCCTCCATCTAAAAATGCACCTAATCTCAACACCAACACATCTAAACCCAAATCATCTTTCAAATCCAAGAATATGTCTAACCCATCATGATCCTATTGTGGGGAGATTGGTCATGACTAGTCTAGATGTTTTAAGAGAATGCAATCCTTAAAATATGCCATCAAGAAACATGATATTTCTATCTCCATTCCTTATTCATCTCATGAGCATGGAAAAGTAACTAATGTTTTTTAGAGATCAAATTCATCTATTTTAGACAATTTAGTTCTAGATTCTATTGCGCCTAACCATGACTTCTTCTAAAGAGTCATTTCCATCTCTTAATTTGAGTTCGACATCAAATATTGAGGTTGGATATTTTTCATTTATTTATGTTAAGGGAAAGGGTGACATATATCTATATGGTTATCACATCAAAGATGAACTATATGTTCTAGACATTAGCATCAATTTTCTTTTAGTTTATCCAATTTTCCATTCTAGTTAAGGCAAGATAATGACTTTCACACCATAGGGTGATGATGTTTGAAATTTTTTAGAGCCATGAACACTTATTACATAGGCTGTTGTTGATCATATTTCTCAACTCTATTAATTTTATGGTTTTGATGATACTCCTCTTCTAGGGATGTGTTTGTTTTCTCATGCAAATTATGAGACTAGGCTTTGGCATGAGAGATTTGGACATCTGAATTAAAAATATTTAAATGAGTTGAGAACTAATAGTTGGTAGAGGGTTTTACTACAGTTTCATGTCTTAATGGAGTTTGCCTTGGTTTTGAATTACATAAAAAAAACCAAGATATATTTCCTAAGGGTATGTTCAAAAGATTTCCTTCACCACTTGAGCTTGTGCATAGTGATTTGATGGTATTTCCTACTCCTTATTTTAATGGAGATAAGTATGAGCTTACCTTTAGTGATAATTTATTAAGGTGTACTTTGGTTTATTTTCTAAAGTACAAGAGTGATGCCTTTGCTTGCTTAAATGTATTTAAGGCTTTGGTTGAGAAATAGTCTTCTAGTTGAGTCAAGAAGATTATTACAGATAATGGGGGGAGTACTTCAGTCAAGAGTTCCCTGATTTTTTAGCAGGTCATGGTATTGTTCACCAACATTTTGTTACACATATTTCATAGCATAATGGAAGAAATGAACATTGAATGAGATGTCTAATTTCTTGATGCATTCATAGGATTTACCTCCTATTTATTGGGTAGAGGTAGTTAGTTGTGTCAACTACATTCAGAACTACACACCACATAAAGCAATTGAGTATTTGAATCCAAATGAGGCTTAGTTAGAAACCAACCGTGATGTCTCATTTTTGTAATTTTTTTAGAGCCTTATTTGGGCATTTTTACCAAAGAAAAAAATGAAATCATTAGATAAGAAAATAAAACCTTTGATTTTTGTAGGTTATTATGAGGACATGGGATCTTATCATCTTTTAGATCTTGATACTCATGATGTTAATTTTTGAACACATGTACAGTTTGATGAGAATTTTACATCTCATGATTCCTAATATTCTTACATGCCTTATTCTTCATACTTTGATTATTCATCACCTCTTATTAAGGATTCATTATTTGAGGACCCAATTCAATAAGTTATTGAGGAGGTTATAGAGGTTGAAGATCCTACTTACATTAATGTTGCCACTATGCTTAGGTGGGATCGCACTAAATTTGTTGAGGTAGCACCTTTAATATAAGATCTTCCACCCACTAAACATAGTCATGCATATTATACAAGAACTAGACTTTTATGTTGGACATTCTCTAGAGATCCATAATCTTTTTCATAGGCTGATGAAATATAAGAGTGGGATACTACAATGATAGATGAGTTTTATTATTTGATGAATAATCACACATGGGATTTGGTCATTCTTCCTAAGGGAATAAATGTGATTAGGTGCATGTAGATTTACCTTACTAAGTATGCATTTGATGGGTATATTGATAATTATAAGGAATGTCTTGTTGAAAATGGGTTCTCATAGGTCAAAGGCATTGATTAATCTAAGACTTTTGTGCCCATTACCAAGATAGATTATGTTAGCCTTATACTTTATCTTACTATATCATAGGGTTAACATCCAATGTATCAGATGGACATTAAGAGTGCCTTATCATATGAATATTTTTAATAATAAATTTATATGGAGCAACCTACTAGTTTTTTTCATGATTATTCTCTTATTTGTCAAATTAGGAGGTCTCTTACGGTCTCGAATAGGCCCCTCAAGCTTGGTATGAGAATATGGATTAATTTATTATCTCTATTACCTTTGTTTACCACCACTCCAATTCCATAGTGTATATCTACCATATTAGGGAGGACATTATTATAATAGTCTTTGATGTTGATGATCTGCTTCTCACATGCAACTCCTCTTCTTAGATTCAAGCTATTCAATAGGCACTTTTGACATAGTTTGATATGACAGATCTTAGTCTTTTGTATTTCTTCCTTAGTTAACATATTTCACTATCAGATATAGAGATTTATTTGAGTTAACATAAGTACACCCTTGATATTTTTCAATATTTTAACATGGCTGATGTAATCCAAGTCCTCCTCTAAAGTCTTGAGTGATTCTCACTACCACTTGTACTACTCCACTTTGTGATCCTACATTGTATAGGAATATGGTTGGGAGTCTTATGTATTTGAATCATACTTTCCTTAACAATTAATTTGCATTTAGGATTGTATCTAGGTTTGCACATTCCCCTCATGATGGTCGTTGGTAAGATTCTAAGAGGATTTTATGATATCTATGAGGCACTACTCATTTTGGATTACACTACACTAGGGGTTATACTAAGTTGGTTGGGTATAGTGGTTCATATTGGGTATGTTCTCTTGATGATAAGCATTACATTTTTGGATACATATTTTGTCTTGGTTCTTCACCTATTGATTGGTTGTGTAATAAGTAGTAAGGTATTGCACTTTCATCTATATAGGCTAAGTACAAGGCATCAGTTATAATAAGTCAACATGTTATTTGGATTTGTAAATTGTTGATAGAATTTGCCTTCATGCAAGATTCACATACTATACTTTGGTGTGATAACTAGAGTGTAATTCACATATCTCACAACCCAGTTGAGCACTAGTGGACCAAACACATTGAAATACATATGCACTTAATTCATCATCATATACAAGATGGATTTATTATCTTGGAGTACATTGTAATTCAATAGTAGGTTTCATACATCTTTATGAAGAATTTTACATTACCTCATTTCCTTGAGTAGTGTGACATGGTTAGTGTTTCATAAAATGTCATTGGGGGTGTTCATGAGGACATATTACTTATTTATTTCATGGATACATATTTTACATGAGTACCTTATTAGTCCTAGTTATTTGGACTCATACTATGGATATGCCACTACTTCTATTTTTGTTATTGTTATCCCATATATTCACTTGAGGGGTGTATTAGATTATTTATTTCTCATTTTTTTTAGACTATTAGCTAGGTATTTCATCTTTTTCCTATTTTTTCTTATATGAGGATTTATCCCATATTGATTAATTAGGCTAGTTTTTCCCTTTTCTTTACCTACTTATGCAAGGGCTTCCTATTGTACTAGCATATCATTAATTAATAATCATTTGACATGCCTTGTCTTGCATCTTAATGTATGATGTTCTTGTTGTTAAATCTTTAGATTCTTGGGTTGGAATGTTTTTACCATTCATAACTGATACAACTATTATTAATGCATTCAATAAATACAGGTTCTTATCAACCATTCTTAATACTAAATAAATAGCATAACCAAAGGCCTATATTATAAAATTCTAAGTGATAAATAAATTATTTCCATCTCAGAGTAATTTCACACTTCTCATTTTTTAAAAAGTATACAACTTGAATATTAGATATAATAGAATTTTAAATGGATTATTTACACATACCCAAGGATTGAATAATAAAATAAGTTTGGTTGTTAATCCTCTTGTTTACTTCTTGACCAATTATAAAACTTTATTTCTTAATTTGATAATTCCTTAACATGGTAAAATTGATATTTAGACTATTATAAATGCACTGTTCATACCCATGCATAACATATGCAGATTTTTCCATATGGTTATATGGATATCTTATGAATCCTTATAGATAAAATATTATCCCCTATAGATACATTTCAATATATCCTTTCAAGAATTATTATCACTCAAGTTCATTTTAAACTATCAAAATAAATATTAATGGAAATGATAAGAATTTATAAAAAGGCTAACCCATATAATTTTGTTCAAATTTTTTATTTTTCCTATATAGTGCATATATTCCTTAGTGAAAATTTCTCTAAGTTTAACTATGAGTCAAGGATATACAGTCCTAGCTCATACTTTGACCTAATTAACTACACACACACACACACATGCATGTGTGTGTGTGTGTGTGTGTGTGTGTGTGTGTGTGTGTGTGTGTGTGTGTGTGTGTGTGTGTGTGTGTGTGTGTGTGTGTGTGTGTGTGTGTGTGTGTGTGTGTGTGTGTGTGTGTGTGTGTGTGTGTGTGTGTGTGTGTGCGCGCGTGCGTGCGTGCGTGCGTGCGTGCGTGCGTGCGTGCGTGCGTGTGTGTGTGTGTGTAATAAGTAGTAAAATATTGCACTTTCATCTATAGAGGCTAAGTACAAGGCATTAGTTATAATAAGTCAACATGTTATTTGGCTTTGTAAATTATTGATAGAGTTTGGCTTCATACAAGATTCACATACTATACTTTGGTGTGATAACTAGAGTGTAATTCACATATCTCACAACCCAGTTGAGCACTAGTGGACCAAGCACATTGAAATACATATGCACTTAATTCATCATCATATACAAGATGGATTTATTATCTTGGAGTACATTGTAACTCAATAGTAGATTTCATACATCTTCATGAAGCCTTTTACATCACCTCATTTCCTTGAGTAGTGTGACATGATTAGAGTTTCATAAAATGTCATTGGGGGTGTTCATGAGGACATATTACTTATTTATTTCATGGAGACATATTGTACATTGGTACCTTATTAGTCCTAGTTGCTTGGACTCATACTATGGATATGCTACTATTTCTTTTTTTGTTATTTTTATCCCCTAGATTAATTTTAGGGGTGTATTAGATTATTTATTTCTCATGTTTTTTAGACTATTAGCTAGGTATTTCATCTTTTTCCTAGTTTTTCTTATATGAGGATTTATCCCATATTGCTTAATTAAGATAGTTTTTGCTTTGCTTTACCTACTTATGCAAATACTTCCTATTGTAATAGCATATCATTAATTAATAATCATTTGACATGCCTTGTTTTGCATCTTAATGTATGATGTTCTTGTTGTTAAATCTTTAGATTCTTGTGTTGGAATGTTTTTACCATTTGTAACTAATACAACTATTATTAATGCATTCAATAAATATAGGTTCTTATCAACCATTATTAATACTCAATAAATAGCATAACCAAAGGCCTATATTATAAATGTCTAAGTGATAAATAAATTATTTCCATCTCAGAGTAATTTCACACTTTTCATTTTTTAAAGTATACAACTTGAATATTAGATATAATAGAATTTTAAATGGATTATTTGCACATACCCAAGGATTGAATAATAAAATAAGTTTGGTTGTTCATCCTCTTCTTTACTTTTTGACAAATTATAAACCTTTATTTCCTAATTTGATAATTCCATAACATGGTAAAATTAATATTTAGACTATTATAAATGCACTATTCATACCCATGCATAACATATGCAATTTTTTCCATATTGTTATATGGATATCAAATGAATCCTTATACATAAAATATTATTCCCTATAGATACATTTTATTATATCCTTTCAAGAATTATTATCACTCAAGTTCATTTTAAACTATCAAAATAAATATTAATGGAAATGATAAGAATTTCTTAAAAGGCTAACCCATATAATTTTGTTCAAATTTTATGTTTTTCTTATATAGTGCATGTATTCCTTAGTGAAAATGTCTCTGAGTTCAACTATGAATCAAGGATATACAGTCCTAGCTCATACTTTGCCCTAATTAACTACACACACACACACACACACACAAACACACACACATAAACACACACACACATGCGTATATATATATATATATATATATGTATATATATATATATATATATATATATATATATATATATATATATATATATATATATATATATATATATCTGTGTGTGTGTGTGGGTGTGTGCGCACACGCGCGTGTGTGTGTGTATATATATATATATATATATATGTATGTATGTATGTATGTATGTACGTATGTACGTATGTATGTATGTATATCTTTGTGTTTACTTTGAGTAAAATATAACAACAAAAGTGTAGTCTAACTTAAGGCTTGAATATATATACATGAGGTTTTATTCCAAAACAAAAATAGTTACATGCTATAAATGTATATTTATGAAATTACCAAAACATCCCATAATGATCTTAACACAACATTCAATAGTTCACTCATGCATATATATATGTTCAAGAGTGCATTCTCATAAAACAATAACTTACACAAGTTTAAAAAGACAACCATCTACCATATGTACTCTGAATTCACTCTCTACAGATCATATTAATATCACGAGGGTATATACCAAAGTTCTATCAATAAATATGCATTTTCCATTGTGTAAAAATAATTATGGCTATATATAACTACTCCTTTCAAAAATAATACACCCATAATTAATATGTAAGGTAAATTTAAAATGAAGTCCTTAAGACTATAATAGTTATTTAGATCAACCAAAAACTTCCTCAGATGTTTCATAATCCATAAATTTTAGTTAATCAATGTTTTACCTATGGTTCACAACTCTAAAGGTGAATCAAAGGCATATGTTTACCATAGACTTAAGTAGGAGGTTTTTCTAAACTACAAAACGTCGAAATTTATATTTTTTGTCATACATAAACAAAGTAATTGTAGATAATACATACCACAAGGGTTATTCAATAATAAATACATATTATATTCATTCAAAATGGTTTTATTATCATTTTTATAAGCCTAAGGATAGAATTTAGCTCCATACTTAGGTTTGTAAAGATGAAACCCTATTTAAAAAAAAAAAAGATATACCAACATATAAATTTGAATAGATTATACGCTAACCCAAGTACGAAAACATTCAACATATTTTTATTCTAAAAATAATCTCAATCCAAAACTGATATAAACAAAAACCCATACATATTTCTAGTTTCAAATTTAAAGCTGCACTTTCCTAGTTATTACAATGGCCATAGTTTGAATGTAGGTGTTGGTAGTCTCTTTCCTTCTTGATAATTCTCTATTCCTCCTTACACATCCTCTAATATTTCTCTCCTCATTATTATTCTCTTTATTTTTTTAATCCATTCTTTACATGACTTGGAAGTTTTACTACAGCTCTATGTGTTCACCATAATAAGACTCAAATTCATTAATGCATGATCTTATCCTCTTTTTGTTAGCTTGTAATTTATAACCTTATTTTGGGAATTTTAGCTTCATGAAAAACCCATTCTTTCACCAATTGGTGAGGTTAATAATAAATCAATGTAGCAACTGAAAACCTAATTCTCTTCTCAAGCCTCCTATAATGACATAGTTCTTTTTATTTCAAATTGTGAATGGAAATAAATATAATAGAACATTCAAAAAAACCAAAAACCAATTTTCCTAAGTTAAAAAAATCATTTAAGATAGTCTTTTTTGTGTATTAATACCTCTATCCCCTTAGCCACCAAAAAGATTAGGAATTAAGTCCTAAAATACTTACATGATTTAAATTAAAAACATGGTTTGATAAACACCCAATATTATTATGTGTTTGAAAAATGCATATCATAGTTCTACCACAATTATAACTCAGTAACCCAAGTTTAGTTCAAAATAAGGTTTCACCATGGTTTAAATAGCTAAGACACACCAACAAAATTAGTGAATTATACTAACAAAAAATCCATTCCAAAATGATTATGTCACAAAAATTTAAAAAATAAATATAAAATCAATGCAAACATGCAATACTAACCATAAATATAGTTACCTAAAAGACAACACTCAACAAATTCTCAAAATACCATTATCATTTGATTCATTTAAGTAGTCAAGAGTGTAAATGGGTTTGTGTGGTTTTGGTTTCACTCTTTTTAATCCCAATGTTGATATATATATCCTCCTTACTAATGATAATCTCCCTTTATTCTACTCTATGAGGGCAGGATAGTCCTACAAATAACTTGCTCACCAAAAAGTAGTTAGTCAGAGCTTGTAACTAAATAATAAAGTACTCAAAATGTATGTACATTAATGAGATGTTGTTATAAAAATCAAATATATAAATGAAATCTCATCCATATAATATTAAAATGCAAATTAATTTAATATAACCATAAGTACATGTAAATGTCCTCTAATCATAATTAGTCATGAAACGAAATAGTAATGTTGTCAAACAACATAGTATATATGTCCATGCATATCATCAAAATTAGAAACTATTGTTGTTTAGTTTCACTTCCCTTACAAATACTAATGTATTTTTTAAAGATTTGTATGGAATGTGACATCCTTCCCCCATAAAATAGGTCATTGTCCTAATGAATTTCATTTTAAATAAAATTTTGATAAATAAATAAATAATAATGTTCAACAAAAAAATATTCAAATAAATGAGGAAATAACCTATAGAATTACTCATAATCCTCCCAGGTCGCATTATCATCATAATATTGGTCCCATTGGAATTTACATTATGATACCTCACTATTATGCATCCTAAGCTTATGAGTATCAATTATTGAGATTGGTTCTAATATGACCACTCCTGTATCTAAAACCTAGGATGCATTTTAGTCCAAAACATGCCAAATATCAACTATATACTTTTTAATATGAGAAACATGAAAAACATTATCCATTTGTGTTAAATCTAGTAGCAAAGCAAGTATATACACTATAATATTCATCACTTCTATATCGTCAAAGGGTCCCATATATCTTAGTGATATGTTTTTTGATTTATTAAACTTAATTGAGCTCTTTTTAGGTTTGACCTACAAAATAACTTAACTCTAACTAAGAATTACCTTATTTTCCTTTTTATTATTCTAAATCTTCTACCTATCAATGGATTCATCCAATATACTTATTATAAGCTTCACATGTTCCTCTATTTAATCAAGTATATTAGGTCCAAATACAAATCTATCCTCAAACTTATACCAATTGATTGGTGTTCTAAACCTCCTACCATATAATGCTTCCAAAGAAGCCATCTTTAATGCTAATTAACATGAGTTATTATAAGGAAACTCAACCAAATATAGTTATTATTACCAATTTTATTTCTTTCACATGTAATACATCCTCAAAATATCTTCCAAAATTTTATCATGAAACCCATGTAATCTGTACACTTCCTTGTATAAACCTTTTGGCAAGCATTGGTGCATCATCTATCAAATTACCTACAATGAAGTGTGTTACCTTGGTAAATTTATCCAAAATCAATATTATCATATCATGATGATTCCTTGACATATGAAATCCTTGGATGAAGATCGTACTAATGATTTTCCACTTTCATTTTGGTATGGAATGTGGGTATAACAACCTAAGAAGATGAACATGTTCACCTTGACTTGATAACATTACAAGCATCTAAACACTAGGTTTGGTGTATATTTATTTATTCATTTATAAAAATACAATGGTGTTATCTCTGATAAGACCTTAGTCACACTAGGATGTCCTAAATATTGAGCATTGTGCAACTCTTTCATCGTAAAAATTCTCAAATTTTTCCTATCAAGGACATATACTCTTCCATTGTATCTCAACATCCAATCACTTTCAAGTTGAAATCCTTTTTATCTAAGATAATATTAATTTTATGCTAAATATTTCTTTACCTAATCATAGAATTCATCTCATAGTAAGAACCTTACTACATGGACTCAAAAGGTACTCTTTGTAGTAGCCAAATATGTAATGTATCTTATATAACTAAGGGCAATATGCAACTCTATTTTATTTAATGTTAATATAGATAATGTAAAAATCATAGTCTCAAAATAATTATAATTATCATCTTTGATGATAATTAAGGTTAGGTTAGGTAAATGTTTACTTGAGTCCTAAATTATCAGTTTTGAGCTTAAAATATTTTTCCTACAAGTAATGCCGTCATACCTATAAGGCATGCACTATGGTAGTTAACTATAAGTCATATGGGGCATAATTTATCTCAAATGGATTAAAATTTATAAATTTATAATGTACAAATAGGGTAGCCACCGAGCTCTAAACAAGGTTACAAACTGCTCCCAAGTAGTGGTGGTGGAGTCAAGTCTCATCTCTAACTTTTTATTAGCCTATCAAATTGATCTTCTCTGGATAGTTGGTAGGATCCCAAAATGATCTTGGTTATCTAAGAATAATTTTAAATATTTAAAATTTTCCCATTTATATAATCTATGATTCAAATCCATCACCTAACATTATACCATTAAACTTGGATGGATTCAATTTCTTCAATTCTCATGTAAGTTCTTAACTACTTGACATCTTTTTACTTGTTGTAGCTTACCATACCCCTGATCATGAGGTTATTCCTAATAAATTAGTCGTTATTCAATTTCTTTTTGCTCATTTTCCTCATTTTATCCCTAAACTTATCATTCTAGGTCTACTAATTTATCTTTGGTTTCATTCATGATAGTGTGTATTTTATTGCATTTTATAATGTCTTCATTACTAGTTGATTAAAATAAGCTTGAGGGTTCTTGTTAGAGGTACCCTCTACATTTTATCTACTTCACACTATTCTCCTCACTAAAAATAGCCTAAATAATTTAATGTTAGTGGACTCATTAAGTCCCATCATTTATACCTCACTCTAACACCACAATGTTATAACCCCATTGGGTTAGACTAAAAGTTATGTGATTATTTTTTAACATATTTTACATATAATCATTTTCATTTATTATCATTATGTTTTACCATCTAATTACTAAATACATATAGAATAGTAAATGCATAAAATATATCTAACCCACTAACTAGGATGTGATCTATCTAGCTTTCAAATAACATAGAACAATATAGAAGACAAGTTTTATCTCATAATAGTATCATAGTGAAGGTTAAAAAATTACACTGAAGTAATACACATTTATAAAAATACAAAAATATACACCCCTTGATGTTTTCAATGTGAAAAATTATGGACAAGTTATATAGCTACTATTATATTAAATAATAATAAGTCAAAATGTTGAAAATGTAACATTTACCTCTAAATATTATAATACACATGAAAAAATGTACATTAATAAATTTGAGCCTCATAAAATATATCTAAAAATGATATAATATCCATGTGTATGGTTACCATAATGTTTATAAGCTAAAGAGAGGGAAATCATCACCATGGTGTTTTTCCTCCAATCATAGATTGTAGATCTTCATTACACTTCCCTACTGGGAGTGGCTCTTCCCTTCATAAAGGGACATATAAAAATAATGTAGGTATCAATAATTCAACTAAAACCAATGTGTGATATAATAAATCCTACATGCAATAGTCACATAGACCATGTAAAATAATCCTCTATCTAAAATGACATCATGCATGCACATGCAAACTATAAATTATAGTACAATGACAATGTTTTAGCTATAACATTATTATCCAAAGTTTTCTATATAATTCATATTTCACATGGATACATGTTAATTAACACACACATATTCTCTTATAATCAATCTAATTGTATTTTATGATATAATATGATAGATGTATGCATTGCATGATAGAAACCTATTATACCTATTAGTGGTTATCATAAGAAGAATGTATAATATATTATCATAACCAAATTTTAAATACATAATATCTATAAATTTATAAATTAAAAACACTCATCAAATCAAGATATAAATCTATTTTCTCTCATCAGCATAAGGTAAAAACATCCATCTACTACAAAAAAAATCACATTGCTTTAACCATGATACAACTATTATTAATGCATTCAAGTAATATAGGTTCTTATCAACCATTCATAATGCCCAATATATATCATAACCAAATGCCTAGATTATAAAATTATAAGTGATAAATACATTATTTTCATCTCATAGGAGTTTCACACTTTTCATTCATTTATTTTTCTACATTGTACAAATCAAATATTAGATCTAACAGAATGCCAAATAGTTTTTTTTCATAACCAAGGATTACTTACTAGAATAAGTATGGTTTTTTATCCTCTTGTTTGCTTCCTGACCAAATGTAAACCTTTATTGCCTATTTGGATAATTACTTAGCAAGGTAAAACTTATATTTAAACTATTATAAATGAATTAGTCACACCTATGCATATCATATTCACATTATTCCACATGGTTTTATAGATTTCAATAGAATCCTTATTGAGAAAATATGAACACCTATAGGTAAATTTTAATGTATAAGCCTTGCAATATTTATTATCACTCAAGTTGATTTAAAACTATCAAACTAGACATTAATGAAAAAGATAACAATTTTCAGATAGGCCAACCCATATAATTGTGTTGAAATTTTATTCCTACAACTATGCATGTATTCCTTAGCAAAAATGTCTCTATGTTTAGCTATGAATTAGGGATATGAAATCCTAGCTCATACTTAACCCTAAATTAATGTGTTTGTGTGTTTCTACTTTGAGTGAAATATAATGACAAATGTATAGTCTAAATTAATGACTAAAGACATATACATGAGGTTGTATTATAAAATAAGAACAACTACATTCTATAAATTTATATGTACTAATTTAGAAAACACCTTAGAATCATATTAACACACCATTAAATAGTTTATTCATCCATATATGCATGTATGGGACTATATTTTTATAAAACAATAACATGCATACATTCTAAGAGGCAACCAATTACAATTGTACTCTGAATTCATTATCTATATCTCATAGTCATATCACACAAGTCTATACCAAATTTATATCAATAAATATGTAGTTTCCACTATGTAAAGAATATTATGGATAAACATAAGTATTCATTTCATAATTAATGCACCTGTAATTCCTATGTAATACACTTATAAATAATAAATTTAAAATGAATTCCTTAAGACTGTAATAGTTTTATAGATCGACCAAGAACATTCCTACTTATTTCATAATCCTCAAATCTTAGTCTATTAAGATTTTTCCTAGGTTTCACAACTTTGAAGATGAATCAAAAGCACATGTTTACCATAGATTCAAGGTGTAGGTCTTGTTTAACAATAAAACATCTGCATTTATATTTTTAATGTCATTCACATGTAAATTAATTATAGATAATACATCTCACAAGGGTGATTCAATAGTCAAGACACATTATTTTCATTAAAAATGGATCTATTATCAATTTTATGGGCATGTTGATAGAATAAATTTCCATCCCTAGGTCAGTAAAGAAGAAGCCCTTATTTTTTTTAATTACAATGTTATACAAACACATACATTCATATATATTAATTGCTAACCTAGGTACCAAAAAAATCTACATATTTTAGTTCTAAAGGAAACTCAGTATGTAAATGATTGAAAAACCCATACATCTTTTTATTTTAAAATTTAAATATTTACTCTCCTAGTTACTACAAAAACCTTAATTTGAATGTATGTAGTGGTAGTCTCATTCCTTCCTACTAATGATTCTTTCCTCCTTACACATCCTCTAATCCTTCTGTATTCCTTATTATTATTATTATTATTGTTATTATTATTATTATTATTATTATTATTATTATTATTATTATTATTATTATTATTATATTAATTTTTTTTATCCACATTTTTCATGACCTATAAGTTCTCTTACACCTCTATGCATTCACCATAATGAGATTAGAATTCATTAATTCATGATATTTTTCATTTTTTGTCAACTTACAGTCTCTAACCCTATTTTGGGAATTACAACTACATGTAAAACCCCTCCATTAACCAATTGGTGAATTCAACCTAAAATCATAGTAATAGAAGACCTAATTCCCTTCTCAAGCTTCCTATAATGACATAATTTCTTTTGATTCTAATTGTGCATGAAAATAAACCTACTAGAACCTTCTACAAAACCAAAAAATGAAATATCCCAAGTTAAAAAGCTCAATTAATATAGTTTCTTTGGTGTATTATCCCATATATCCCCATGGCTACCATAAAGAGTAGGAATTGATTCCTAGAATCCTTACTTGATTTAAAAACAATACATAGTTTAATAAACAACCAATACTTTATGGGTTTGGAATGCATAGTAGAGTTTTACCATAATTATAACTCAACAACGAAAATTTACTTTAGAATAAGGTATCACCATGGTTCAAATAGATAAAATCACCAACAAAATTAATAAATTATACCAAAAATAACATCCATTCTAAATTGATTATGTCACAACAAGTTAAAAACCAACAAAAAGTTAATGCAAGTATGCAATATTAACCATAAAGACAGCCAATTAAAAGAAAACACTCAATAAATTCTCAAATTACCATCAACATTTAATTCATTTAATCAATCAAGAGTGTAAGTGGGTGTGTACAAGTTTTAATTCACTCTTTTTATCCCTAATGTTGATATATTCATCCTCATCCCCTATGATACACTCCCTATGTTCCACTCTGTGAGGGTGGGACAACCATACAAACCATTTAGTCAACAAAAGGTAGTTATTATAAGCTTACAACTAAATAAATTTGTACTCAAAATGTATGTACATTAATGAGTTATTATTATACAAATAACATCTATAAATTAAATCACATCCATATAATATTACAATGCACATCAATATAATATAACCATAAGAACATAAAAATGTCCTCTAATCATAAATGATCATGAAATAAAAAAATTCAATTGTCAAACAACATAATATATATCTCCAGACATATCAACTAAATAAAAAACTACTAATCATTAGTCACACTTACCTTACTACTACTAATGCATTTTTTGAAGAGTGGGATAGGATGTGAAATACTTCCCACCTAAAATAGGTCATCATCCTTATGACTTTTATTTCAAAAAAAGTATAAAAATAAATAAATAAATAATGTTCAAAAGAAAATTATTCAAATAAATGAGGAAAAATCCTATATAATTCCTTGTAGTCCTCCCAAGTGGCACTATAATGAAAATATTGGTCAAAGTGGACATTAAATTATGATATCTCTCTGTTATGTAATCTAATATTTTGAGTATCAATTATTATGATTGATTATAATATGACTACCCTTAGATCTATAACTTATATTGCATTCTATTCCAAATCATGTGAAGGATCAATTATATACTTATTAAGATAAGATACATGAAAAACATTATACATTTGTGCTAAATCTGATGGAAAATCAAGTGTATATGATATAGGATTTATCACTTCTATAACCTCAAAGGGCCCAACATATATTGGTGATAAATTTTCTTATTTTTGAAACATAATTATACTCTTTCATGGTTAGACCCATAGAAAAGACTTATCTCTAACTCCAAATTACCTTGATGTAATTTTGTGATTAGTGTAGATTTTTTACCTACCATTATCTTCATCTAATCTCTCCTTATCAACTTCACTTTCTCTTCCATTTTAGAAAGCATATTGGGTCCATAGACTACTCTATCCTCTAACTTATCCCACTTGAGTGGTGTTCTACATGTCCTAAAAAATAATGCTTTAAAAGTATCAATATTTAATGTTGATTGGCATGAGTTGTTATAATCAAAGCCAACCAAAGTTAGGTATTATTACCTTTTTATTTGCATCATAAAAAAATCTTCCAAGATATTATTCACTTTTTGTTTGTCCATAACATTTTGGATGTTAAGTTTTACTAAAGTTTAACTATGTAATGAAGGTTACATTGAGAGTTTTCCAAAACCTGAGGTCATCATGAGGGTATCTATTTGAAATTATCTTCTCTACAAATCCATGCAATCCATACACTTCCTTTACAAACCATTTGGAAAGCATTAGTTTATCATCTTTCAAATTACCTAAAATAAAGTGTGTTACCTTGGTAATTTTATCCACAATCACTCATATCATGATGATTCCTTGACATAGGTAATTCTTGGATAAAGTCTATAGTAATGCATTTCCACTTCCATTCTAATATGGAGTGTGGGTATAACCAACCAATATGATGCACACATTTAGCCTTACATTTTTGATATTTAAAACATATAGAAACAAAGTCTAGACATATTTATTTATTAATTTATATAAATACAATGGTTTTATATCTAATAAGAGATTAATAACACTATGATATCCTGAATATTGAGCATTTTACAACTCTTTTAACACAATATTTCTTAATTTTTTCATATCATGCACATAAATTCTTCCATCGTATCTCAAAATCCCATCGTTTTCAAGTTTTAACACATTATATCTAATATAATGTGAATTTTATGCTAAATATTTCTTTACCCAATTATATATTTCATCTCTTAGTGATAAATTTAATACTTGTCTTAGAAGGTGTTCCTTATAGAAGCCAAAGTTGTAGTGTATCTTCTATGACTAAGGGCATCTACAGGTCTATTTTCTTTTCCATTAATTTTGCTAATGTTAGAATCATAGTATGAAAATAATTTTAGTCATAATAATTGATGTGTGTTAAGGTTAGGTTGGGTAAATATGTACTTGAGTCCTAAATTATCATTTTTTGAGCTTAAATTATTTTCCCAACAAGTAATGCCTCCATACCTATAAGTCATTCACTTTGGTAGTTAAATCTAAGTAATGTGGGGCATAATTTGTCCCATATGGATTCAACTTTATTGATTCATAAGCTAAAACTGGGGGTAGTCACTAATCTCTAATCAAGGTTACAAACTACTCTCAAGTAGTGGTGGTGGAGTTAAGTCCCATATTTAAATTTTTATTGGCCCACTAAATTGTTTCTTCTCTATCTAATTTGTAAGATCCCAAAATGTCCTTGGTTACCTTAAAATAAGTTGTAATCTCTTAAAATAGTTTCATATCTATAAGATAGGATTTAGTTTCATCACCCAATACTATATCATTGAACTTGGGTGCATTCACTCTCATCATGTCTCATGCAAGTTCTATAGCTACTTAATCTCTTTCTACTTATTGTACCTAAGTATGCCCATAATAATGAGGTTATTCCTAATGAGTTGGTTGTTCTTTAGGGTTTTCTTGTTCATTTTCCTTATCTATTCCATGAACTTCTCACTCCATGGATACTAATCTATCATTTGTTTAATGATAGATTAAAATCAGTTTGAGGGTTCTCATTAGAGGTCCCCTCAACATTATATCTACCTCACACCATTATTATCCTTGAAAACTAGATATATAATTTAATTTTAGTGGAATCATTAAATTTTATCATTTAAATATTGTTGTAATATAACAATGTTACAAGCCCATTGGGTTACACTAAAAGTTATTATTAATTTTAAACATACTTTACCCACAGTCATTTTCCTTAATTTCCATTATGTTCCACTATTTGACTGATAAATATATCTTGAATAGTAAATTTAGAATATATATCTAACCCACTAGTTAATATGTTATGTATTTAGCTTTCAAACAACATAGAATAATATAGTAGATAAGATTACTCTTATAACACATATCATATTGAAGGGTACATAAGTACACTGAAATAATCCACATTTACAACTTTACACAAATATGCAACCCCTAATGTTTACAACATGGATAATTATGTACAAGCTATATATCCACTATTGTATTAAATAATAATAATAAGTTAAAATGTTCAAAATATTATATTTACCATTGAATATCATAATACACATGATATAATATATAGGTAGCACATTTGATCCTCATTAAATATCTCTACAAATGATCTAGTATCCATAAGTATGATTCCTAGAATGTTGATAAGCTAAATATAGGGAGATCATCATTAGGATGGTTTTTCTCCAACTATAGATTTTTTATCTCCCACATACTTTCCCACTAGGAGTTGCCCTTCCCTTCATAGAAGGGAAGATAAAACCAATACAAATATCAAGAATTTAATTGAGACCCATGTGTGATACAATGACTAATACATGTAGTAGTCACATATATCATACAAAATAATACTTTATCTAATATGAAATCATTCATATACACATGTAAACTATAAAGTACAATGGAATGATAATGTCTCAATGATAACATTACTTTAGCTATTTTTTTTTAATTTATAATTTAGATTTCACATGGATCCACATCAATTACACAAACATACTCTTTTCTAATGAATATAAATATGTCATATGATACTTGTTTTCATTAGAAGCATGGATAATATATCTCATAAACCAATTTTCAAGAAATAATATCTACAAATTTGTATCATACAACCACTCATCAAATCAAGATATAAGTCTCCTTTCTCTTTAGTCCAAGGTAAAAACATACATCTAATATATAAAATCACATTGTTTTATCCATGATACTTATATCATTAATACATAAAATGACTATAGGTTGTTATCGACCATTTGTAATACCCAATATATAGCATAACCAAATGATTAGATTATAAAAGTGATAAATAAATTATTTTCATCTTAGAGGAATTTCACACTTTTCATTCATTTTTTTTACACTATAAAAATCAAATATGAGGTCTAGTAGAACGTTAAATGGCTTATTTTATTATATCTAAGGATTGCATACTAAAATAACTCTTGTTTTTTATCCTCCTAATTACTTCCTCACCAAATATAAACCCTTATTGCCTATTTTGAAAATTCCTTAAGAAAGAAAAACTTATATTTAAACTATTATAAATGCACTATTCACACCCATGCATATCATATGCATATTCTACCATACATTTTTTAGATTTGAAAAGAATCCTTATGAAGTAAATTTTAATAAGTGTAAATTTGTTTCAATGTATAAGCCTTTCAAGATTTATTACCACTCAAGTTCATTTAAAACTATGAAAATAAATATCGATGAACAAGATAACAATTTCCATATAGGCCAGCCCATATAATTTTGTTCAAATTTACTATTGTTTTCATATAAATATGCATGTATTCCTTAGAAAAAATATATCTAAGTTTAGCTATGAATCAAAGAGATGCAATACCAGCTTGTATTTCACCAGAATCAACTATATGTATGTACACATACACACACACACACAAATATATATATATATATATATATATATATATATATATATATATATATATATATATATATATATATATATATATTTATATTTCATAGAATTTATCAATAAGCAAGATGTAAAAATACAAAGTGAAAATGTGTAACTTCCCCATGAAAGTAGGTCAAATGTGCTAAGAGTAGAGTGTAACTCCCATACCAAGAATAAGATGTCAAGAGTAATTCCATATAGATGATGAGGAGTCAAACATGTAACCATTATGAGAATTTACACCTAAGCAATCATATCCCATAAGTGTAGGTAAACTCTAAGTGAGGTAGCTTAACCCATGTGGAATGTGTAGGAATAAACCACAAGTAGAAAGAGTGAAAAATTGACACACTACATAACTCTCATAAGAGGAAATAAACATAGATTAGGTTGGTAAAATAAATTGGTCTTGGCAACAAGGCCTGATGAAGTACCTATGTATAAAGTTGCTCTCATAAATTGGAGAAAATTAGGAAACCCATAGGAAAAAATTCACCCCCTCCCCCCCCAAAAAAAAGGAGAGAGAGGGTGAAGAAGATGAGAGATAAATAAACCACCCCCCCCCCCCCCACCCCCTCAAAGATGATGCTGAAGCATACCACACTCTAAGTATAGCTCATAAGATGACCAATATCCATGAAGAGATCCTCTTCCTAAAGACTAAAAAATCTCTAACTTCATCGAACAATTTTTCTTCCTTTTTATAGAGGAATAACATGAGGTGTATACTTAAAGTATAACCATTCCACAATAGAATATGAAGGAAACAATATGAAGATATTTGAAAGAGATTCAAAAGCAAGGAATGACATAGGCTTGGCAAGATCATGCATAAGAATTAGATGTAATGACACTGAATTAAACCCATCAGAAGAAGGATATAGAACACTTGTTGGAAGAATGTCTATGTGAAGAGGATGGTTTGGCTCAAGAACCATCAAAATTGAATAATATATTATAGATGAAGCACACATATCTATAATATGAATATCCACAAGAACATATGAGTCATGAAATATCTCAATGGGTGTATTCACACTAGAAATAGTAGGCTCCTCTAAAGTAAAATATTATGAAGTATGTTAAAGAGAAACATCCTAAATAGGGATGGAAGTAGAATCTAAAATGGGACAACTAAGGTAAAGAATAATATCACCTTGTAGTGGTGAATCAATAGAAGTAAGAATATAGTGCACCATGAATGTGTCATCACAAGAGAATAGAGAGTAAAACACTCTCTAAAGAGGAGATATGAAGAGAAGGAGGAGGAAGAGTGATATCAATCTTAGTAAGATATATAAAAAGAGACTATAGGATGTTCCAAATAGTGTAAGGATATGTTATATGTTTCACATGGAAATGAAGATCCATGGAAACATGTAACAATAGATATTAAGAGCCTTATGACAAGTGTTATCCCACTTATTGTTCTAACCCAAGTTAGAAGGGGAAAGAGTCTATCCATAAATGAATGGAGTATGATTCTTATTAGTGAGTGAGTATTCCATATAAGCACACCAAGAAGCATAGTTGGTTTTTGTGAAGAAGAATCTCACCTTGTAATGGTGGATCAATAGAGTTAAGAACATAGTGCACCATGAATATGTCATGATATACATAGGAGTGTGAATAGAGAGTACAACACTCTCTAAAGAGGAGATAAGAAGAGAAGGAGGAGTGATATAAATCTCAGTAGGATCTCCAAAAAAAGACTATAGGATGCTCCAAACAATGTAAGGACATGTTGTATGTTTCACATGCAAATGAAGATCCATGAAAACATGTAACAATAGAGTATGAACAACCTTGTCACAAGTGTTATCCCACTTATTATACTTACCCAAGATAGAAAAGGCAAGAATCTATCCATAAAGTAATGGAGTATTATTATTTTTAGTGAGTGATTATTCCATATAAGCATGCCAAGATGCATATTTGGTTTTCCCAAGAAGAACCATTGGTGTAAAATCAAATATCCTCATCTGGAATCTCTTAAATGGGGTTATAATGACTAAGATAAGAAAAAAAGGAAATGAAATACTATAGAAAACAATTTTCAAATATGCTATAATTATTCATTATCATGAATGGGGTGTTAGATATCATATAGAAGGCACCCAATTGAGCAACTAGTGTATGAATCAATGCAAATAGTGCATGCTCAAAATGGGTATCTCAGACATAGGTAAAAAAGTATGCATAAGTGACCAATTAGTGCATGAAATATAATGCAAAAAAATAGGGCCCATAACATAGGCAAGCCCTAAAAATATGGCACTTTATAACTTTAATGTGTTGCAAAAAAATTAAACTAACGGAAATAAGACAAAAAAACATGCACTTTTGAAAAATATGACACTCAATTCTAAGTCACTGATCAAAAGTTATAAAAAATTACATTTCCCATCATTAATGGCCTAATTAATGAATTTTACCTAAATTTTTAAATTCTTGATTGGAAAGGGAGTGAACATATCCTTCTAGCTAATCATTGAAACCAAAATAGAATTATAGACATGCTAAAGACAACTAAAGTAAA
This sequence comes from Torreya grandis, assembly GCA_037957365.1. Classification (NCBI taxonomy): domain Eukaryota; kingdom Viridiplantae; phylum Streptophyta; class Pinopsida; order Cupressales; family Taxaceae; genus Torreya; species Torreya grandis. Next base: position 342,096 of record JARHVA010005229.1, on the reverse strand, counting down.
AGAAATGACCTACCCAGACACCCCTAAGTGTACCTTACTAGGAAAAGCCTCTTTTAAGGGAAAAAATTAAAAAACAAGGCTAATTTTAAAAAATTAAAACATGGCATCTTTTTTTCATTTAAAATATATAATTTAGTGTTTTACTTAGCATAAAAAGCACCCATATATTCTATGTACCAACATGTGAAACCAAAGGAAACTAAGTCAATTTAGTCCTAATTTTGAAATTAAAAAATGAGTTAAAACATTTAGGGCACAAACCTAAATTAGACTTGGCTTGTTGAATTGATTTATGGTGACACCATGTGAGGTAAGATAGATAACATGCAAGGAAAGTAAAATCACTACCATGAGATGAAACTCCAAGAAGGTTTGATCAAACTAACTCCACATTGGAGAGGAGAATATCAGCAAGGGAGGATGTAGTTTTAGGTTTGATGAAAAAAGGCTCAGATCATACCTTGTTTTGTATAAATGACCTCATTTTATATTTGAGATAATAATCAACAAGATAATTCCCATAACCTTCTTTTACACATGAATAATCTAGCTATTTAATATAAAACAACAAAATATTTGGCACTTGGAGTAATATAGAACTAGAGAAGAGTGGTCAATGCCTGAGATAGTTTAAAAAATGTCTATGAACAACAAGGATAATCCAACATGATATAAAATTACATAGATCTCAATTATGGTGATCCAAGAAAATTTGATGATACTCATGATTAGCATATTAGGATAAAATCTCTCTCATAATTTCAAATCACTCATAAACATTACATCATCTGATATGCAAGCTCAAAGTATTGAGCAAAGGAAAATGCAAGTTATATGGTAGAGAGTAGGCTATGAGAAACTAAAACATAGTCTATGAGGCTTGATTGCACCACCAATCAAGACATAGGATAGGCTCTTTGAATAAGTGTTTATTTTCCTTTCAAGATAACATTGCCGAAAGAGGATGACCAATCCACATCTCCTTAGTGATGGAAAAAAAAATCCCTTTTTTGATTTGGGTTATAGATTATAAGAAAGTGATATTTTATGATGGAAACCTTCTTCTCTTTAAAATATGATAATTCATTTCATAGTATAAAATATATACATAAAACAACATCCAAGAAAATAGAAATATATGTATTTTATGAAAATAAGCCTCTATATCCTGAGGTTTTTGATAATTCCAAAAAAACATGGATTTTTTTATAAAACACTCTAAAATTAATATAAATAATCTCAAGATTACAAAAACTAAAGATAAAAAAATTTCAAACCAAACAATCATTTATCGAATAGGATTTGGTACCATATTGGACTTTACATTGTTATACTTCTTTGTTATGCATGATAAGCTCGTGAGAATGAATTATTCTAATTATTTCTACTCTGATAACTCCTAGATCTAGAACCTATAACGCATTATATCCCAAAACATGTGAAGGATTAGATACATGCTTATTAAGATAATATACATGAAAAAAATAGGTATTTGTGCTAAATTTGATGGTAAAGCAAGTCTATATGTTACAATATTTATCACTTATACAACTTCAAAGGGTCCCACATATCTTGGTGAAAATTTTATTCATTTCCCATAATTAATTGAAATCTTTGGGGATTTAAATAGAATTAAATCTTATCTTCAACTTAGAATTACCTTGCTATCCTTTTCTGATCAGCATATATTTTCTACCTATCGTTGGCTTCATCCATTATCTAACTTATTACTTTTACCTACTCTTATATTTTAGTAAGAATATCAGGTTCAAAGAGCACTCTATCCTCTAACTTATCCCAAATTATTACTATTATACACCACATTCCATATAATTTTTTAAAAAGATCCATCTTTAATGTTGATTGACATGAGTTATTATAAGTAAACTCAGCTAAAGGTAGATTTTATTAACATTTGTATTGTTGTTCCATGCAATGTATCCTCAAAATATTTTGCAAGATCTAATTCACTCTCTATTTGGCCATATATTTATGTATGGTAATTTATACTAAAGTTAATTTGTGTACCAAGGATACATTGAAAGTTTTCACAACCTTGAAGTCATCAAGAGGTTCCATATTTGAAATGATCTTCTCTACAAATCAGTTTAAATTATACACTTCCTTTACAAACCTTTTGTCAAGCATTGGTGCTTCATATTTTAAATTACCTAAAATATAGTGTTATACATTGGTAAGTTTATCCATAACCACTAGTATCATATCAAGATGATTCTATGACATATGCAATCCTTGGAAAAATACCATATTAATTACTTTCCACTTCCATTTTGGTATGGTGTGTGGGTACAACAACCTAGTATGATGGACAAGGTTAACCTTGACTCACTAACATTCAAAACATCTAGACATAAATTTTACTACATATTTATTCTTTCATTTTGATAAATATAATTGTTTTAGTTATGTTAAGATATTAATCACACTAGGATGACCTAAATATTTAGAATTGTGAAACTCTTTTAGCAACTCCTCAAGTCTTCCTTATAAACACATAAATTATTCCATTGTATCTCAAAATCCCATCATTTTCAACTTGAAATCTTTTGTATCTAAGATCCTATGAATTTAATGCTAAATAATTCTTTACCTGATCATAGAATTCATCTCCTAGTGAGAATTTTAGTACCAGGTCTTAGAAGATACTCTTTATAGTAACCAAAGCTTCAATGTATCTTTTATGACTAAGACCATATATAGCTCTATTTTTTTTTACCCTTAATGTATCTAATGTCAAATCATAGTCTAAAAATAATTATGACCACAAATTTTGATATGACTTATGGTTATGTTGGGTAAATATGTACTTGAGACCCAAATTATCAATTTTTTAGCTTAAAAGGTTTTCCCAACAAGTAATAGCTCCATACTTATAAGTAATGCACTATGGAAGTTAACTCTAAGTTTTGTGGGAAAAAATATCTCATTTGGCTTCTACTTTATTTATTCATAAGATAAAACTATGGTATCCAATGAGCTTTAAATAAGGATACAAAATAATCCCAATTAGTGGTGGTGGAAACAACTCTCATCTCTAACCTTTTATAGGCCCACCAAGTTATTACTTCTCAGCTAGTTTGTAGGCTCCCCAAATGGCCTTCATTAGCTCATAATAATTTCAAATCTCTATTTTTTCCATATCTATAATATAAGCTTCATCTCCATACCCAATATTATACCATTGAACTTGGGTGGATTTACTTTCTTCATGTTTCATGTAAGTTAGACAACTACTTGAGTTCTTTCTAATTATTATACCCCAACATGCACTTAATCCTAAGGTTATTCATAATCAACTAGTTATTTTTAGGTGATTGTTATTCATTTTCCTCATTTTGTCCATGAACTTCTCACTCTAGGCATGCTAATATATCTTTGGTTTCATTCATGATATCAAGTATTTGATCAAGTTTTATAGCTTATTCACTACGAGCTGATTAGGTTCAACTTTAAGGTTCTCATTAGAGGTCCCCTCAACATTAGATCTACCTCACACCTTCTTTCTCAATAAAAATAGGATAAATAGTTTAATGGTAGTGGAATAATTAGGTTATATCACTTAAACCTCTCTCTAATACCATGATGTTACAATCCTAGTCAGTTATAATACAAGTTATGATATTTTTAAAATTTAATTTACCCATAACCATTTTCATTAATTACCATTATGTTTAACCATTTAACTTATAAATACATCTAGAATAGTAAATGCATAAAATATATATAATCCACTGGTTAATATGTGGTCTATCTAGATTTTAAGGAACATAAAACAATACAAAAAATAGGTTTCTTCTCATAACACATCGCATAGTGAAGGGTACATAAGTACAATGAAATAATACACATTTATAGATATACACATGTATACATCCCTTGATGTTTATAATGTGGAGAATGATGTACAAGTTATATATCCACTACTCAATTAAACATTAATAATTAAAAATGTTCAAAAATTAACTTTACTCATGAATATCATAATACACATAATAAACTATGTTGAGCATTGCCATTAATGTCAAAGATGCATATTGTGAAGGATGATGTCAAATGTGACTAAACCTAGTATAGTATTGTGTTTTGTATAGGAGATTATTGTTTTGAGAGAATTTGAAGGAAAATATTGTATTGTGGTTCATGAAATTATAGGTCATTGATGTCAAGATTGGTGTTAAAGGTGTATGGAAGAGAGATGCCAAAGCATATGAAGCTTGATCATGCGGTTTTAGGTTTGTATGAGGTAATATAATTTTCTTATTATCAGATATACAATGGTGTAGTGATATGAGTGTATGTCTACTTGTTTTATGTTTGGTTGAGGTCATGACATGGAAAGAATAGGTCAAGGTATCAGGTGCATTAGAGTCTTTAGCCCAGTCATGGCATGGTGAAGCTAGGAGATGGTGGAATGATGAGGTGAGTAAAATAAATAATGTGAGATATTGTAGGGAATTTTTTTATCATGTGAGTAAGGAGTAGAAACATCCATGAGAGTCTCAAGGTGAGCCTATAAGAGTAGGACCTTTAGACCAAGTCTGTAGCTAGACCACTCCTAGACCCTACCTAGCCTAATGAGGTACGAAGATAAAATTTCAAGGAAACTAATGTGAGCATGAAAATAGGTAATATATGTTTTTTAAGCATGTTCACAAATTTTAAGTCCATATTTTGAAGTAAATTGCATGAAACACTATTTTAGGGTTTCATGAGTTCATAGAATGAGGTCTCAAGACTTGAGAATCACTTTTAAATGTTTGTTGGAATGTATAACCTCTAAATTGGAATTTAAGATGTTAAAAATATATGGGAAATATTATTATCTTAGATACTAAGGATTGCTTTTGGATTTAAGGGGCAATCCTTTATGAATAATCATTAACACCAAAACCTGTGCTAAACCTCTGTTAAACCCTAATAAGGACCCAATGTGTAAGATATTGTAAAAAAAGTATAAAATTGTCTCAAATGTCTATAAAAACTATTATATCATGTATTCAACTCCCCCAAATACCTCCAAGTTGTGGTGGTTAGTTAGACAAGAGAGAAAATACATAGAGGCTTATTTGTCAAGAAGTTAATGTATTTCTCAAAAGGAAAGAAAATTGATGGAAGAAGAAGATATAAACTCATAATAAATTAATATTAAGGATTATGGATAATCTCCATCCTTATAATATGTTAAGCTATTCTTCTAAGTTAGCCAGTCGTAGACAAACCTAATGGTGTAAATAGTGTAAAACCCAATCAACATTGAGAAGATAAATTGGAGTGTGTTTTCATGGTATAATGATGAAACCAAGTGCATGTATATTTTTTCAAGAATTTTAATTCATGTATATGTTTTAAATAAGTTTTTGAGGTTAGTTAATGTGGTTAAAATTTGTTCATAAAATGACCTATCTAGTTCAATTTGGTCTATGAGATATAAGGTCATGAGATTAGTCTCAAAGGCTAATATTTTGCTATTAAACCATATGATTCTTGGGTTTTGGGGTGTTATGAATATGTCATAGCATATTTTGAGTGCATAATTATTCTTTTAAAGTGTCTACATAGGTTTTGGAGTGTTAAGTCACCATGATTGGTCTTTGAGGAAAATTGGTAGTTTTGAGTATGTTACAGAGATGATCTTGAAGCCTTAAGCTCAAGGTGAAAGTGTCTTATGAATTGGGTAATGACCTTGAGGTCATATATATATATATAAGTTATAATTTATATATATATATATATATATATATATATATATAATTATAAGTTATAAGTAATTAGAATATATATACATAAAAACATGGGAGATTCACCATTAAATGAATGGTATTTAATCCCATGACTGCCTAGGTAATTTTGACTACATACAAAATATCTAGCGAACAAACCCCTCAATAGTACTCAGTCCTATTAGGCTTGTGTACACCAAAAAGTCTATCTTTCAATACTAAAGCCCAAAAACACATAAGCCACTCAAATATGATCAAACAAATATATATATATATATATATATATATATATATATATATATATATATATATATATATATATTTGTTTGATCATATTTGAGTGGCTTATGTGTTTTTGGGCTTTAGTATTGAAAGATAGACTTTTTGGTGTACACAAGCCTAATAGGACTGAGTACTATTGAGGGGTTTGTTGGCGAGATATTTTGTATGTAGTCAAAATGACCTAGGCAGTCATGGGATTAAATACCATTCATTTAATGGTGAATCTCCCATGTTTTTATGTATATATAATCTAATTACTTATAACTTATAGTTATTCATAGAGTTTCCCAAGTTATGCTAATTGGGGGTATTACTTTAATCACTTCATTCATGAGCCATAACAAAGGGATTTTTGAAAAAGTAAGTAGTTGATTATAGGAATGTGAGTATATTTTTTTAGATAGATTTGAGGATAAATAAAAGACTATAATTCTTGAGAAAGGAGAGAAATATAAGAAATGCACTTCACAATAAATAGTTTATAGAGCTTACTATGTTCATACAAATAGATAAACATATAGTTATGGTAACATTTATAGAAAATGATCAAGAAAGAAATGAATTCAATTTAGATAAATAAATAACACAAAGTTTACCATTTTATCTTCATGGAATGCACATAATGATTCCCATAGACACAATGTTTTCTAAGAAACAATATTCCTTCTTATTCACTTTTAGTAACATTCATACAAAATAATATAATTATCTTAAAAACAAAGTTTTAGATTGATTAAACTTCTTGTAAAATGGTTATAATTTATTTCTTTCCAAAAATTATCATCCTCAGGCATGTAGGCCTACACTTATATTTATACAAAAAAACCAATGTCAAAGACAAATAGGAGTTTAGTTGAGTGGTATCCTCCTCAAAATTCTCCTTCATGGCGTGCAAAGGCTTCTGACATGTATTATTTCTTAGTTTTCATATTTGGATTGAGTTTGATTACTTTCAATGTAGCATAAATTTTTCTCATGTAATTCACTTTTACAAGATAACTTCAAGTAATGAAATTTTGCCAAATTACTTAAGTTTTACAATTTTACATAGTAATATACTTTGGCAAGTAAAATAGTTACTTTATAAAAGAATGAATATGATTTGAAAAAAAAATAAGAAATCAAAGAATGCTAGAAAGAAGAGAAAAAATAACTAATCCACTTCATGAACTTATAATCTAAATTTTTATTTATACATTATGTGCTGAGACATTCTCAATTCAATTGCTTCATCATCAGGTTTAGCCAATGCTTATTTCTCTATCTAATATTTCTGCATTTCCCTTTCTAACTTTCTAATGTAAACCTTTATTCCTTCAAATTTTGGTTGTAATCTCTTTATTTTCTACTAACATTTCATTAATTACTTAAAATATTTGAATGTAACTAGAGCAGTAACCTTGTCTACCAACTATTTAAAGTGTTCATATAGCTACTTAAATGTTCTTGGAACATTGTCACACCAAATACTAGTAAGGTCAAAAAGACAATCTTCTAAATTCACTTTTTGATCACTAACTTATTCTTTCAAAGCCTTGATCTCTACACACATTGCTTCCAAAACATGTATTATAAAAGCCAAGAGATATTCATCCCATTTTGTCTTCTTCATGGATCCTTATGTAGCAATCTTTTCCTTCATTAGTATTTTCTCATTCAACATACCTATTTTTTTCAAGACTATCCAACTACAATATAAAAATCCCATTTTCATTCTCAATTTCCTTTATTGATGTCTTCAATTCATCCAACTTGTTTCAAACATCAGTATGAATTTATATAACTTTAGGGAAGAGATTCTGAAGATTATGATGCATCTTTTTAATCCAATCATCAATAGTTTTTGCTTTATCTTGAGTTTATTCTACTTTTGTGATCACCTGCTACTCAACTAATTCCCCTAAAATAATATAATGATGTGGAATATATCTTGAAAGCTTAGCTATTATTTCTCATTGTTTTGAATTTTAATCCTTTAATTTAGCCTTAGTAGCCTTTTCTTCATCAATATTTTTGAAAAGAGTATTTATTAGGGTTTGGTTGTCTTACTTCAAACCCTTAGTAGAAACTTCTCCTAGAGATACCTTAGTAACTATTAAATCCTTTTATGTGACTTCAATTTTACTCATCCCTTGTGGAAGAATTAACACTTCTAAAAAATTTTGTCCTAAAGATTCAATCAACAATTTGCAAGTTAATCTAGCTAGTTTGGGATTTTTACCTTTCTTATCTATATTCCTCAGTAGTTGTAAGTCCATCTCTTCAATATTTATCACTTCTTTATCTTCTAGAGTAGTTTACATAGCTAACTAATATGAGAAGTTTGTATAAGTGGAAACATATATATGGACTACCATCTATTGCTTATTATCCTTAGTTACTAGTTCTTGAGAAGGAACTTCATGTGCATGATTTTTTTCTAAATCTCTTTATCTTCTTGTTCTCCAACTTTATTTTCTATTTGTGCCACCTTATCAATATCTTCTTATTTCTTAGTAACTACCTCATTCTAATTTTATCTAAAATTTCCCATGTTACTATTTCAAGTTTTTTATCCTTCTCAACCTCCCCCTCTTTTACTTCTCAACTTCATCTCCTTTCTCTACCACTTCCTCAACATCTTCCTTTTCAGGTTTAGCTACTTTTTCCAAATTTTCTTGTTATTTTTGAGATGGATTCTCTTCCTTAGTAGTAATTTTTGTATATTCCCTCTAAGGGTGGGGTTTTCTACTAAAGGAAGAGGTGATGGTGAGACTAATGGAGATGATGGACGAGGAGGAGGAGGGGGAGCACTAGTGTAATTTTGAATGGTATTATTAGTATTTTTTTTATATAAATTGTAGAAGGAGGAATTAGTATCAATGGATCTACGGTGCGTATAGTGGGATTTAGAATGGAAGGGGTGGTGGACATAGTAGGAATAAAAGTATCAATATAAGGAACTAATGGAGGTGTGGGAACCAATGGTTGAATATATTCCTTATCTTTCACAATGGAATATGTATCATCCACATTTATTTTTATCTCATTTATTTGTAGACCCTCATCTACCCTATCCCTATATTATCTCTTTCCTTTTATGGCTAGTATGTGAAGGATCCTTCATCAATTTTGTCATTCAATATCCCTTATTGAGGAGCCAAACTAAAGCCAGTGCTAAAACATTTGAAGTCTTATTTAAGATAGTATTATCATGATGTTTGCCAAAAACAATCACTAACAGTGGGGAACTATCTCCCCTTACTACATGAAAATCATCACTTGTCACAATCCTATCATCTTCCATATCTTCTAAAATTGTGGCTAAGTCACAATCATGGATTTTCTCAATAGACAATCTATTGTTGTCCCTCCTTATATCAAACTCATCTCTACAATCAATTCGTAAATAATCTAATGCTACGATTTGATTATTATAGGGAAACTATGCTTTGGGATACACCTCTACAATCAAAGTTGGACCTAGACTCAAAATGCATTTGATTGTAATGATGATACATTTTTTTTGTATGTTTCTATATTTGTATATGTTAATACAATGGTAGTGACCAATGATAGTAGGAATGTTGATAATTAGGTGGTGAGATTTTGACTATAAGTCATGAAATTTTACAAGTTTCCTACATAATTCCATCAAGATCCATTTTTAACTTGGGTATCATGGTAGTTATACAGGTGCACTTGAGAAACCTCCTACTCTGATATATGTAAAATTAAGAAACTAAATGAAAATACATCCATATTGGGAGACTTTTTCTTAACCCTCATCTAATACTCTCCTATGCTTCAAATATACAATCAATTTTCAAATAAGCTCATAAAATAAACCATCATTTACCAATTTATATTTCTTATAGTATTCTACAAGGACTAGTTGAGGATAGTAAACATATATTGGCTAACTTTCTAGTGTTCCTTTTGTCATTAGTCTTGAAAAGGCTCCACTTGAAGCTACTACATACACAAGGTATGAGGTCATTTTAAAGTCAAAAGTATGTAATATATTCCTCAACTATTGATCCATATTATCACCTATAATTCTTGCCCACTCAATCTTGGCTGAGCTCTTAGTGACATGAATAATTCTGATATAAGCATACATACAAGGTGAGAAATATTTGGAATTCTTATCTCAACTAATTTTTCATAGTAATTGGATTATGTCATCTACTTCTTGAATGAATTCTGATTTTACTATTTCTTTTGGGAATATTGAGGCTTTATTCACCTTCTTCAAGTAATATGTATTCATTATGTTGATGCACTTAATTGTCTTTGTTTCCCACTACTTATTAGCTTTTTCCATTGCCATGCCAACTACTTTAGGTGATACTAGGATATTTAAATAGTAATTGAGGTATTAAAGTTCCAATATAATGACTACATTTATAAAAACATCCCTTATAGTCATAATTATAGAATCATAGTATTTGGCACATAATAAGACAAACTTAGGAAGTTGCATTGAGATTGGGAAAGCTATGGCTTGTAGAATTACACTAATAGTCATAGCATGCATGAGTGGTGTCTTAGAAATGGCTTTGGATATCTATAGTAATTCAATTATAGGAACATGTCCCATGTCTATATCACTTATCTATATCATCTTAGAAGAGATGCATGAGTCAATAGGGTAGCCCTTATACTCATACTTCATTTTGGGTTCTTGTGACTTGGCTCTCTTGACTATTACTTTACCTTTGTTATTTCACTCAAGGATTTCCTCAACTGCTAACTATGGAAATTCCTTAATTGATGTCACCTATACTTCTAACTTAACTACTTATTCTGCTCTTCTTGATCCATTTGATCTCGACATTGGCTGTTGCTAACTCTAAAGATTTTGAAAAGTTCTTTTAAACACTTGTTGACTACTCCAACTAGTTTAGAAAGTTTAATAAAATAGCTAATTTATTTCTCTTATAGAATCCATAAGAAAGATTTAGGTTTTGAGTATTTGGAAGTCTTGAAAAACTAAGTATCTTGCTTTTAAGTAGTAGGGTTTCACAACCCTAGCTTGATCTAAAAATCATAAGTCTTAACAATTTGGAAACCTAGATAGATCACTAGGAGTATAAAGATAACTTTGGATTTGTGATGATCAATGACTTCAGGTTCCCATAAGTAACTATATTCATGAAACTTGAAGTAAAAAGGAAAATGAAACCTAAGTAGATCGATATTTTGAGGTTTAGGGTTTCCTTGGATAGTTATTTAGGATCAAAATTACATGTGAGTAAGTCATTAGTAAATTAGGTTTATTAATGGAAGCAACTTAGGGTTGGAAACCTGAGTAAGTAGTGTTCTAAAGCCTAAGTAGAGATAGAAAACCCATAGGGTGAGGCTCTTAGGAATCAGGTTTCTAAAGGGTATTTACTTGGTGTCAATAACCCAAGTAATGAAAGTAAATTGGAAAACTCGAGTAAGACATGAGGCTTGGTAAACCTGAGTGGGCAAAGTAATCTAACTGCTAGGGTTTCTTGAAATACCTAATTTTAAAGACATTTTTTTCTCAAATTTTATCATGACAAATAATTACAAATGTAATTTATGCATTTAAAAATACCTAATCATACCTAACAAATAAAAAGGAAAAATGGAATGAATGAAACCTAACAGAGGAACATTCATGGTGACATAAGGAATTTACAGAGATAAGAACAAATAAAATGATTAAAAAAAGCCATAAGAAGCACATATGTGAAATTTACCTACCTCAAGCATAAATGGGTTGAAGATAAAATGATTGAAGATGCTCCAAAGGATGAAATCACATGGCATGGGGTTTGCAAACAAAGTTATTTGGTTGGATAATTTAGCTTCCAAGTGGAATATATATATATATATATATATATATATATATATATATATATATATATATATATATATATATATATATATATGTCAATGCATTAATGACAAGTATGAGAATGCCACATAATCTCTTCACCCCTTTTAGATCAAGTTTTTCAAATTACTTTACTTGACTTAGCATTTTGAGTAAAGCACCATCGTAAACCTAAATATGCATAGGTTAATGAGTAGCTTAGGTTTGTGAACCTACATTACTTTTGCTTGTGATCTTATATAAGTAAGGTTGTGGAAAAAACTTAGGTATGTCTAGGCAATGTTTAGTGGGTTTGTAAGACTACTTTGCTTGGATTCAAAAATGCATTAAAGGTACTTGATAACTCTAGGTTGAACTAGGAAGAGTAGTTCAGGTTTGTAAGATAACTTTACTTCTTTTTAATAAGTAAAGTAGTTTAGAGAACTCAATTTTCATTTTGAATGAGTTAAAGCACTTTAACATCTTTTATATGTTAAAAGAGATGAGTAAATGGATTTTTAGTGATGGCTTTAAGCAATCATTTTCAATCCACTGGAGTGACTAGGATTAAATGGAGAAAGTAAGCAATTAGACACAACAACTACTAAAATCTAAGGGTTTTATTCAAATGATTGATTCAACAAGTAAAACTAAATCGCATAGGACAAAAATGAAAAATTTTCAATAGGGGTATCCAAAAATTTCAAGTGTGAAATTTTGGGGACACTAGTTGGCTCCAATTGGGAACATCTTTCTTTCTATCATAAAGAAGGAAACAATTATGAGATCCTAGCATCTCTGGTTTTGCACCTTATCTATTGGGTATTGGGTCCTTGTAGAAACTTAGTAAAAAAAACTACAAGATAGGAAAATAACATGAAAGCAAAATTAAAACAAAAAATAGAATGAAAAAATTATTTATATACACAGGTGTTACCCTATTACTCAATTATTGTAGTGCTTTAAGTGCTTCCCATTGAATGTTAGTGGTAGTGCAATCCCATCTTAATAAGCTAGGATGAAGTTATCTTTTCTAATAATGCTATTTATAATGAAAGGTCCTTTCCACCAAGAATCAAACATGACATGCTTCCCTTTCTATTCATTTTCCTTATCCCATAGGAGAACTAAATCACCAACTTCAAACTGCCTACCTTGAGATTTTTTTAATCAAAGATCTTATTTATTCTCATTTGATGATCAACTAGCTGGTTAACAACTTGAACATTTACTTCTAACAGTTTAATGAGAAACATGATTCTTTTATCAAGTGAATCTTGGTATGTATTGTCTTCAATGTCCTTGGATAATTATAAGTCAATCAAATAAATGGTTATTGGTATCTTAGCATGTATTCCATATAATAACTAGAAAGGTGACATGCCTATGGCTTTCTTCAGAGTAATCTTGTCATCCCAGAGTGCATCAAACAAATTCTTATGACAGGTTCATTGGTTATTATACTCTAACTTTCAAATGATGGTTATCAAGTTTTTGTTACTTGATTTAGCTTGACCATATCCCTGAGGGTAGTGATTTGAAGTATGAACCAAGTCTATCCCATATAAGGAACAAAACTTAGTCAATTCTGTAGAAGAAAAGTTAGCTACATTGTCTATGATAATTTTATGAGGGATGCAAAACTTTACAAAAATATTCTCTTTGATGAAGTCACATATAAATTTATAAGTGGATTACTTAATAAGAATAACTTCAACCGACATTCTAAAGTAGTTAGTTGCAGTCAAGACATAATAGTGTTCAACACTTGAAAAAGGATTCAACATAGTAATAAATTATATGCCCTATTAATGGAAAGGTTCATCAATAACAACTAGTTTTAGAGGCAAGGCTATCAAATTGAGTCATCCTAAAAAATTCTAACATGCTTGACATTTATAAACTCAATCTAGAGCATCTTGAAATAGAGTAGGCCAAAAATACCTTGCTCATAAGATATTGTACGATGTGACCTCCACATGCCTTGTCATGAAACTACTTTAGCAGTCTCATTTATTTCTATTTGTCGACACAACAGAGGAAAACACCATCAATTCCTCTTTTATACAAACCATTTTCCCAAGGACCATAATATTTTGATTTTAGCTTGATGGTAGATTTTTACTTGTGTCAAATTAGCTTAGTATTTTCCATAAGCTAGGAAGTAGGCAATTTTTCTATACCATTCATCAACTAGATCAAGAAAAAGCACCATGGGTAATTTTTCCTCTATTTCATCTTGGTAAGATGATGTTACTATATATATGTCATCAGGTTTTCTTTCCATCATCCATTAGCATAAGCCTCTTCCTCTCACTAGTTTTGTGGTTTTGATATCAAGATCAAACTCTTACACCTTAGCTACCCAAGTGCCTCTCAATAATCATAATTCTTACTATGTTAAATTTGACTTGGATACAATATCAGGTACACAAAATTTAGTATGTGAAGACAAAATGTAGTACCTAAAATATTTACATGCTTTGACTACAACAAAGACATGTTTCTCCATCTATGAGTACTTTACTTAAAATTCATTCAATAGTTGGCTCATAAAGGCTATCAAGATTAAATTCCTTCATCATTCCTCTAAAATAGTATAGATTACATGGTATTCTCAAAGAAATAATAGTAAAAAATGAATTCCTTACTAAAGTCTGAGAAAACTAACACTAGAGTTTTAGATATTACTACCTTATTTGTTTCAAATGCCAACTTGCCTTCAACATTCTATTTGAAGTCTTGCTTATTTTCATCATATCAAAGATGTGGTAAGCCAACTTGACAAAATTAGGAATAAATATTCTAAAGAAATTTACCTTAACAAATAATGAGTGCTCACCTTTCTTAGACGTAGGCATGTACAAACTCCGAATAACATTAACTCACTCTGAATAAATTTGGGTCCCATCTTTTGAAACCATGTGACCAAAGATTTTTCCTTTAGTTACAATAAATATCAATTTCTTTTAGATTTAAGGAAATCCCATTTGTCTTACATTGGATAAGAACATCTTCAAGATTAGCTAGGAGATCAGCGCTTTGCTTAGAAAAGACTATCAAGTCACCCAACTATACCACAATAATTTTGTTTTTCAAATGAGAAAATGATAGATCCATCACCTACTGAAAGGTTTCTCCAACATTGATAAGCCTAAAAGGCATCTTTTGATAAGCAAATTTTCCCCATGGTGTTGTAAAAGTAGTTTCATATTGATCCTCCTCAGTAAATTTTACTTGTTTGTATCCTAAAAAACCATATAATATGGATAAGATCTCTGAACTGGTAACCACAGGTGTGGTCCATGATTGGAAATGGGTAATTATGTTTTAGAGAGGCTTGATTTAAATTCTAAAAATAAACACATATGTGTATTTCCCCATATTTATTTCTCACTAGAAAAATATTTGTTAACCATTATGAATGATGTATGGGATAAATGTGCATCAAAGAGTTTCTATATTTTAGTTAAAATAGTACCTGAGATAGTCAGGTTATGGTGATGAAGCTTATATTTAAAGCTTTCACTTCTGGCTAGAATGGAATATAGTGTTGCACCTCATCTAGTCAAAAGGATGTAAGGTATTTATACGACTAAGCAAACACATCAATGTAATTTATGAGAATCTTGATGAATTCTTCCTTTTTTTAATTGTGTGTAACACTTACCAACGTTAACCATACTAGGCTCTTCTTTATTGCCAAGGTTAATTTTCTCTACTTCTAGAGAAGAAGTGTCAACGTACTCTTTCTTTTTCTTTAGAAAATTATTATGTTTGTCAAATATTTCTTGTAAGGAGACTAATACCTTAGGAATTTTATTTCCTTTTAGTTGAATTATATATTAAATATGAGTAAGTTTAAGATCAGTATACCTATTTTTGTCTGACATGGATGTGAGCTACTTCCTTTGAAGTATAGTTCTTCAAAATTATCTTGTTGATCAAGAAACATAGCTATTTGCTTTTCATCATTGAAAACTTATCACTATTCAAAAGTATCTAGGACCTTTGGATGGAAGACCATCTCTACTTTTTAGTTACCTTCTATAAAGAGTGTTAGCTATTGTTCTAGCCTAAGAAAAAATATAGTAATAGCAAGTAAATCAGCTCTAGATTTTTGATCTTGAGGAATTGAATTGATTGAGAAAGTAGAGAAGTCAAGTGTGACACCCATAAGTCAGTCATGGTAGTGTTTAAACATGTCTCTCTTCACCTAATACTGACTTTGATTTGTCTCACTATCAATTCAACATCACCTTATGATTTAAGGAGCCTAAATCCTTTCTCTTTCACTTGTTTCAGTCCTATAAAGAGTGCCTCATACTCAGTAGTATTATTAGTGTTTTTAAACATAAGTTTGTAATAATAGGGAAAAACCTCACAATCAAGGGATATCAATACTACCCATGCACCTCAACCAATAAAGCTACAACTTCCATCAAACTCTAACATCCATATCTTATCCTCTTCTTCTTCTTTCTCTTTTTCTTCAATCTCTTTGCCCATTTCGAGATATTAAACTCCATGATTATATTCCTCAAAAATAATGTGTAACCTTGGGTCATTAGACTTGTAAAATTTGTATTTGGATTTATGTTTGGGTTCCAACCTTTGATTCATTCCTTTGATTGGAATGTGAGCACATGACCAATCTATTTTTACTTCTCTCGCTCGATCCTTGCATAAATTTATACTTAGAAACATTTTATAGGAAAGAGGGATATCTGTTACTAGAATTGTCATTTTTAATCTCTTATCTTGAAAGGCTTTTAAGACTGCTTTGACATCTTTGATTTGCCTAATTAGGGGACCTTGCCTTTCCATTGAGTAACACCTACCTATTGTCTTACTCAAGTTAACACTAAGAGAATTAACTACCTTAGTTAGCATTACATTATTTGAAGCTCCAAAATCCAGAATGTAATTTCTTAACTTAAATACATTAATTAAGAGGGAAACATAAAATGGATTTATGCTTTAAGATGTAGAAGGGGGTGTGGATAAAGTAGTAGTAGCATTATTTTGGTAAGGAAACTATTTAGGAGTAGCAAATATACCTTTAGAGGTATTTACTAAATTATTTTACCCTTTAATTTGAACATATTTGAATAATATATTCAATTGATCTAGGTAATATCTCAAGTACTCATCATTTGACATCTAAATTTTGGTTTTATTTATATGGTCAATTATGTCAAAATAGGGAATGGAAGTATATAGGACATGATTAACCTCAGTGGTATGAGTTAATGGTTTATGGGTCTAAGAGGAAGAAGTTATATAATTATCTTTAGGAGACAAAGAGGAAGGTAGAGGACTACCTCTCTTAAGAATATTTACATCTATTCTAGAATATCCCTTCTCCTTATCTTGTTCTTTGGTAGATTTCTCACTAGCTTGTTGACCTTGTGACCTTGTAAAAACTATAAATGAATGACTATGATCTTCTTAAAATGACTATTCATAGTCACTTTAAGATTTATATTCTAGGTATCCAATGTTGGAATTGCCAACAAGATCCACAAAGTCATCTTCATCACCAAGACTTTGATTAGTATCATCATTCAACAAATCTTCTTCACTCATCTCAACATGATTTATGGGAGCATATTCAACTTATAATATTTAAGGATGACCAACAATATGGTTCTAGTTATTATTGTTAAGAATTTTCATGAGTGTGTTTGTTACAGCGGTAGCATCCCCATGAGTACCTTGAGTGATTTGTCTTTTGATTTGAAGAAAGTCATTAGCTAGTTTTTGTAGTAAGGAATCTGTAGTAGGCTATGTGGTTAAAGTAATACAATTTATTTTAGAAAAGTATTTATTGATATTACCATCCATAATTAAATCATCTTCCACATCTTTAGCAAGGTATTGAGTTTCTACTAAGTCAGCTGGTCATGCTCTTCTAAGTTGGTAACTATCTTCTGATAGCTGAGCATTGATGAAGAATTTTTTTTATTATTTGTAGTAAGCAGTGCAACTTGAGGAATTTTTTAGAGCAATCTATTTAACTTAGAAATAAAATCATGCATGCATTCATGTGGTTTCTTCTTGAGCTGAGTCAGTTGAGTAATAAATATATGTGTATCTTCAGTAGCTTTAAAGCTTTTCTTAAATTAATTAGGCATAGTAGCCCAATTTGTTATGGTGTTAGGAGCTAAATTATAGAACCATTATATAGCTAAACCATGTAGAGTCTCAATAATTATTTTAATAGAGACATCTTCAAGTTGTAATCTAATTACTCCATAGGCCACAAATAAGGTAGCCAAGTGTTCATCTAGATTTTTTTTACCATTACCAATAAATTTTTGAAAATTCTTCCTTGATCCATTAGGCAATGTAGAGGAGGATTTATATTCAAAGGACTTATATCCATCTCTCGAGGGATAGGAAGTGGTAATGCCATTATTTTGAGATCATGTAACTATTGATTAAATAGTTGAATTATCCTAGAAGAATTATGTTGAAGCTGTTGAGTAGGAGATTGTGTTTGCCTAACTAGTAAAAGACTTGCTCTTCTAGTTCTAGCTTGAATAGGGAAATTGAAAGTGAAACTCTTATAGATCAAATAAATCATCTACTTGATCATGCACTCTCTTTTCTTATCTTATACACTAATGCATATGAGAATCTATGTAAAAAAGTGTAAAATAGATTATATTATGATTATGATCTAATTGTCAATGTCTAAAAAATAGATTTATATCATCTTGGAAACTTGTTTCACCTTATAAACACTTACTTCAATATTGAATATTTTATATTGACTAAGACAAACACCTTCAATATATATATTTTTTGTCATGTTTCAAATTATGTGTTTAAATCACATCCAAAGTATTTTTATATCATAATATAGTTCAAACCATATATTCTCCTCTTAGGTCTTATCACCTTGAAAAAAATGCACTAGTAGGATCAAAAAGCTGATTTGACCTCAAGGACCCCTCTATAAATGAGTGATGGCTACAGATATAATATTGTTAAGAGGGATTGAGACAATTGTAATTATTCCCTATCTGGTGTCTTGTGTGTGAACAATAATGCATAATGTTAGCTATAAGTGCATGTATTTATCTTTCTTATAAGTTGACAAATACTATTCATGGTTTTTATTTGAATGATTTAGACTATTAATATGACTTCTCATATGACTAATATATAAATAGGGAATAATAGGGAAGTAGAACTTAGCTATGCAATTTATTCAATGACATTGAATGTATACTTGGTTGGTATTTTATAGATGAACAATGAGTTGCATTTAACTTGTATTTATGCCACCTATATTTAAAAATTCATCATGGAATTTTTAATGAAATATAATAGGCTAACTACTACATTTCAAAATATTTGTAAATTTGAGTATTGACAAGGCATGGACACATTCATTGGAGAATGAAAAATGTCATTGATGCCACTATCCAAGTCTAAATCAATTTTTTTAAGAACAAGTAATATTATTTGATCCTTTTAACTGATAGTGAAGGAGATATACTATATTTTAAGTGTATTTTGGGATTCAAGTGATTTGGATAATTAGAATAACATGGTCAAACTACAAGATAAGCATTTATGCTCAATGAAATAGTGATGTGAGCCTATCAGCTATAAAGAAGGTCAAGAACTAAAGGGTAGATCCTCAAGTGATATTTTTCAAGTGTACAAGACTAGTTTAACATATAAAACAACATTTAAACATCTACATTTAGCCCACCCCACCACCCCTTTAATATAGTAATTCATATGGATGATGTTATTAGTTTAAAGGATATAAATGTGTATAATGATGTGTATAATACACCTTGATTTGATTGATCACTATTAGAATTTGATGTAAGTGTATGACCCAAAACTAAGAGCATGTTAAACGTGTAATTAATTCATATAATCTAAAAATGAATAATAAAATTTTACTTGAAATTAAGTATAAAGGAAAGAGTACACATGTGTCAATGTAACCATGTTTCCTCTTAATAGTTTGCTTTGGTAATGATGATTCACATTTTAAGAAGTAGATAGAGATTCACAACTGAACCTTGGAGATGTGAATAGTGGAAATTGAGGCTGATCATGGCCCCAATCCTTTGTAAAGATGATTTTTTCCAAGTCTATCGAGAGATCTAAATCTCAATTGCACAACTCCAGTGTATCATAATCTATCCAATCTTACATGAATCAAATGGTATAACCATATAAACTTTAAATAATATAGCATAATGTCAATTCCATTGATAGCACAAAATATTGATCACACTAATAAATTTAGCTAACTATTGTAGCAGATAAAATATCAAATAATTCATCTTGGTAGAGTTAACGTATGAATATTCGTATAATGTGACCAATTTATCTATAATTTAGTGTATTTTCATGGTATATGCACCTAAAATGAGTCTCAAGCTAAAGTATATGTAAAAATGTGACCTTTGATATATATAATATATATCAAAAAAATAAAATAATCTATCATAAGTTTGTGCCAAATGTATAATTTTTTTATCATGTGTATAGCTGAATCTTGTAAACATAATAAACATTTTCCAATTTTGTTAAATATATGTATGTGGAATCAAGTCTCTATAACATGACCCACTGATATGACCTTGATTTTAAGGTGAGGAGAATGAAAAAATGATCACCACCTTATCTCAAAATGATAAGATAACTATGATGTATCTGTATGAATCATATAGTAAAGAAGCATACAATAGTGTCATGTCCAAGTAAACATATTGATGAAGCTTGAAGTATGCATACATAAAAATACATAATTTACATGATGTGAATCATGGAAATGTATATAATATAAAAATCTAAACAAATAACCAAACATACACATAAAATTACTTAGATGTTGTGAAAAGAGGGGTCAAATGTCACACACTCAAAGGGAACATATTAAAATGTCCATGCACCAAATAAATAATAAATATTTAGGTCATTATGGCCAAAAAGTAAGAAACATGTTTAAATGTTCCACAAGTAAGACAAAAACCAAAATAATAAGTACACACAAGTAATCCAAATGCATGTTTAAATATCAATATATAAGCTTAATGTGATAGTGTAAATTATCATAAAAAAACTATGTCAAATGTAATCATATAGAAGTAATATGACCCCAACATAAAGTGACACATGGGAAAATTAAAGGTCAAACATTTTCATGCTCATATATCATGGATATAATGTATGTTTGTATCGCATTGAAGTCCTAGTGAAACATATGTGTTTATAGAAATGATATGTTATGTACTAACATAAAGTAAACAACATCTAAGAAATATTATGTTTTTGTTTTATATGAATGTTTTTTTATTGTATTGAATATTTGATTTTTTTACTTTTTTATTTTTATTTTTATTTTTATTTTTTTAATTTTTTTAAATCTAATAATTACTCATCTACAAAGAGTATAGAAGCACCTAACAAGCCATTTTATTGACATCAATATTTATATTGAACATTCATTACGTATTTGATGTTTGATTTCAATTTTTAACCTAAAATATTTGGTAATTTTTTATTACCATACCTAACATGTTGGATGTGAATGTCTTTATCCTATAAATGAAAATTAAGGCACATATTAGTAGTATCCAAAGTTTCAATTTTATTGGCCAACCAAAAATGCAAAAAAAGAAATTCAAATGTGGTACACTATCTAATACCCATATACTTGTATGGGATACTTTTGGCCCACATGTATAATAGGTAATTGAATGTATCAATAAGATTCTGTAAAAAGTGAAGACTATTGTAAATATTTTATAGTATGTCTGAATTATTGTAAATAATAAATACTGCAAACTATGTCTCAATTACTGATATCAGCCTCAAGATGTTCATAAAATGTCCCATTAAAATTTTCAATAATTTTTATATCCTCTTGTCATGGTAATTTTTTAGTATACCTCTACATACTTTGCACTTATGAATTATTTGAAATACATGATATTTGTGATTATTTTTGAATAATATTTATGTGCCTTTCATTTTTACACTTTAATTTTTTATTTATCAATACCTCAAAATGATATGTATCATGGCCTATGATTCTATGATACTTTAAATATTTTGATGCTTTTGTATGGACAAGCTTGCCCTTGACCAGTTTCTAATAGGTGGTAAAGATATCATGTTGTGCTCATATACAATAGAAATAATTATGTGAATATCATATTAGGATATGGTAATATGTAATATGTGTTGTGGTGACCTATTATAGGATTCCATATTATTCACATCATGTATTTACATTTTTCGTAAGTAAGATTGGCTAAAATATTTCAGCCAAGAAGAATGAATGGTATAGTAGGCATTCACATATTCATATGTTATTTTTTCCTTACCCTTATAATAATTTGATTTTATATTCTTTGCTGATGAATTTAAATTTTATGTATTGGTGTCATATGTGTGAATATATCATGTGAGAGAGGTTCAATTGGATCAAAACTAATCTTTTGTCTTTTCTCATTGGTCATATCATGAGGAAGCTCATCATTACCATCATAATAATCTAAAACCTTACCATCTTGTTACTCAAAATTGAACCATAAAGGAAGTTCAAATGAATTATTTTATTGAGTTTGTGATATTATTTCATAATTTCATCAATCATTGACTTCCTTGTCCTTATGTTCATATGCATTTACTATGGATGTTAGTGACTTATGAATATCATGAGAGACATGATCTATATTAGTTTTTTTAACTCTCAATTGAAATAAATTATTACAATGGTGCTAATTGAGGAACTTACATTGTATCAAAATGTAACATTCTAAAAAATTTAAAGGCTGCATCATCTATAGGCATGGTCCACAATATCCCATCATGTATTAATTTTACCCACTGATGTAATGTATATGACATATATTCCATAATACATATCCAAGGTCAACCCAAGAGTAAGTTATAATGCAATGATTAAGGCAATAATTAGAAAATAGCTTGTATCTATTTAGGACCCAATATCACACCTAACATAACTTGGCCAATGGGTGGGTTATAATTATAAAATACTTTGATATGTATGTCTGATTATTAAAGAAGATCATGACTAATACCCATTATTTATTAAAAAAATATCTGTTGATGCTTTATCAATTTTGGGATTAAATGTAATTAAACTTAATTCAATAATTAACTGAGTGGAGTGAAATGGATAACTAAATTAGAATCCAACCATATGTTTCACTTTTTATAGAATTATTTTAAGGAACTAGGGGTTTGAGAAAAAAATGGAAAAAGATTAGAAACATATTCTTCCTAAAGCTAAGGAGTTACACTTGATTATGTTTGACCTATAGGATGTTTTATCCACTGTCAAATCTAATTTATTAAATATCATTTTGAATTTGGGAAATAGAGTATGATTATACACTATAGCAAGGTGCTTTTATCCTTCCCATCACTCGTATCCTCTAGTGTTTTCCACTTGAATTGAAACCTAAAATTTTAAGGGAACCTTATATAACTACGACATCTTCTATCACCAATATATATTCTTAATATTAGATTCATATTTTTCCTTATTATCTTTAAAACCCTATTGGATTCATGCACAAAAGAATCACACAAAAGATCAAATTAAAAAAGGTGTAAAATGGGGAATGTGGGATATGGTTGTTCTATCCTTAAAACCCCTATCAACTTGAGTGTTTCCTACATCGCCCAAATGATAGGGACGTCAGATTGATGTAGTTATCCCTTAGGGAATGTGTATAATCAACCAAACAAAATTTGTATCTAAAATGATCTTGGTCTAGGCTGTCCTCTTGGTTAGGGCATGTAATCTAGGTCTAATATGTAAATACTTCAATAATCATAGAGATTGAGCTTGATGTACATTAATATTATATATTAGTTAGTGCCAAGTAATAATTTACTCATTTAAAAATGTCATGTGGGACCCTTTAAATATAATACTCCTAATTTTGAAATTGAAAAACCTATTTTTGTATCGACTTACTTAAACAAAGTTAAAGTGGTCATAAGAAGATACCCAAAAAGGAAGGGACCCAAAAAACACTCAGAATGGGTGTTGGAAAAAAGTGCTAGGAAGGACATTAGATTAATGCTCTATTATTAGCCATGACACTCTTGTCTAAAATGGGGAGAAAGTTAAAACTTAAATAAATGGCTAGGGGCCCTTGTGACTATGTTAAGGACTGCCATGGGAACATTAGGAGTGTAATAAGGGAGAGATAATATCATGAAAATTCTAAAAGGACACAAAAAAAAACAAAATGACATGAGAAATTAAGAGTTTAAATCATCGTTAGGAACCTCATGTGAAAGAGATACAAAATACATAGTACTTGGGTTTGCTTGAATAAACTTTAGTGTATACATTTTACCCCCTTTTAATCTAGTAATGTAATAAAAATGAAAGTACTAAAGTAAAAGAGAAAGTGCATACCTATTATTACTTGTGAATTATGTAAATTCTTGAAATTGTAAATGTCATGGGTTTGATGTGATCAACCCACACATAGAGAATTTGAGCTCTAGCTTTGTTATCTTATTCATTAGAGAATTGAACAAGAGTTCAAGAAGTACATGTGAATATGGATGCACAATGTGGATGACCCTATAATGAATTTTAATAATCAAATATGTTGTGAGGAATAATCTATGATTACACCCACTATAATATGTAATGAGTCTGTATGAATAATTGTGATTATGAGGAATAATCTATGTTATCCCCCACTCTAATATCTAGGTAGATATGTACCTAGAACTCAAAAAATGTTGTCTACCCTTGGCCCCACACAACTCGAATAATTTAGGTGTGGTGATGTTTTTGAATCAACTAATGCATATGTATGTAAGATTTATTTTAGTGAAAAACTAGTGAAAAAAATGGTATAAGTATTATTCTAAACTAAATTTGGTGTAATAACATAGATATAAACATAGGTCTATCATCCCCTCTATATAATATAGTAAAAAAATATGTGAGATGAGGGACAATGTTCCATGCAACATACTCCCAATATGATAACTAAGCAACTGAGCCACATAATATCAGTAATAAATTTGGATTTTGAGTATTAAATAACATAAAGAATAGTATGGTTTAAATAACATAAATAATAGTATGGTTTGAGATTCTTTCTATATAATCTAGTGCAAAATTTGGGAGATGAGAGAAATGTGCTACATAACATGCCCCCAATCTAATATCTAAACAAACTGAGATGTTTAATATGAGTAATAAATCTATGCTTATATAGACATACACTATGTGTATACACCCATTACTATAATCTATGTTAAATTGTCTATGTAAATCAACTAAATATTGTAATAAATTAAGATCATTATGAAAATTGAAACAAGTATCCTATGTATATCTAATAATCTAATCCAAGTCTGAGTAATTGTATAAATATAAATCACTATGTAGGTATGAATAATTAAGTAAATATTAATCATTGTGTAGGTTTGAGTAATTTAATAAATATGAATCACTGTGTAGGTCTGATTAATTGAGTTTTTGAGATAGCTATGAATAGTGCATATGTATGCCCCATTTTGGTGAGAGATGAAACTATTATAAGGAGGTTGAACCAAAAGTGATAAATGGTAGCACTTGAGTTATCAGTGAAGTAGATAGGATATTATTATTAGCATGGATCAAATGATTACTAGTAATAAATTGATTTTGGATTGATGTTGATATAGGTTCTTCAATAATAGTATAACTAGTAATAGGAATATAGTGTTGGTTTTCATGGTTGCGAGTGAATAGGTATAGAAGTCAAATTATATGGTATACAATTTATCAAGATTTTTTTTACATAGAATAAATAGTTTTAAGATTGGAGATATGTTTTTTAAGATATTTCATATTCATTTTTTCAAGGTATGAAATGTAAGATAATGCAAGGCTAGTACTTTAACAGTGTGGCATTAACAAAAAGTGTCCTTATGACTTGTTTTGGAATAGGTTTTTAATTCATTTGTGGTATTTTTAGAATTAAAACTTGAGATCTAAGTTGTGTCAAATATGTCATGAAGGAAGTTGATCACTTAGACATAGTATGAGCTAGCAGATGCCCTTATTCATGTTGATGCATAGGTGGAAATAATAAGTAACTAAAACTTGTATGATCAACTTATGTGAAAAATAAGTTTAGTTAAATTTTTGTCAAACTGTGGGACCTATAATGTGATGTTTCACCCTCCAATTATCATGTCTTTCTTATAGCACTTGTATCCTAGATGAATCACTCCTATTTAGGGTAAAACACTCCTATCTAGAGTTGTAGTCCTACAAAGGGCATTGAAGTCCTCAAAATAGTATAAATAAAGGACATGTTTGGATTATATGCCCTATTTATTTATATATAATTTGTGTTCTAGGTTTTGATTACTAATTTTTGTGTTTGGTGTTGTGCAGTTACATATATGTATTATAGTGTTTAAGGGAGGCCATATGATGGATACTATTCATGGGCTATGTTTGTTAGATGAGGAGAGGTAGATTATTGGTAAGGTTAGGCTAGGGTATGTGATATGGTTAGATCTCATGCCATGGGATGGTTATATGATGACTACATTGGTTGACTGGTGGAAAGCAAATATGTGCAATTTCTATTTACCTATTGGGGAGATGAATTTTAACCTAAAGGATGTATAGAGGATATTATAGCTACCTTTGATTGGTAGGATAGTTGTGATATGGGATGTTTTCAATAATAGGTCTATAGATTGAGTAGATATATATTGTATTAGTATTGTGGATGTTTAACACCATACAAGTAGTGAGTTGGATGTGTTATTATCTATAATTATATTGTTTGATGTTATATGATTACATAAGTTCTTGGATATTTTACTATCACCATTTATAGTCATGGTTGGGAGTGGTGTATATATATATATATCATATTAGACTCACAGGATTGTCTAGGACAAAAAGTATCATGGTAGCATATATTGTTGGGGCAGGGTGATGTTGGCCACCTATATCATGATCTATAGTGGTTTATTCAGGAGTATTTTCATGGTGGCATTGGTTTGGTGGAAATATTAAATTATTGGGCCTCTAAGAATATTACAATTACACATATAGTGGGGATGCAATATAGTAAGTGGGCACATCCACATATGTTTACTAAGAGTGGACTAGTAATACACATATATGATATCAAAACACCATGTGGTGTTGGTAGATACTAGATCAAGTGACTGTTAGAAATATTATCTAGAGACAATATATATGTTTTATTGGGTACCCAAAGGATATTTTTAAGATACATCAAATTCAAGTTAGTTTTTTGCTAAAAAATTAGTGGAGAGACATGTATGAGCATTTTCAGTATGAAAGAGTGATGAGATAGTTTATACTATGTCAAGATGTTCCCATATATTTATGGGTGTGGGAAAGGAGTGAATAACCTCTAGTGACATTATTAAATAGAGGATACCTAGATGTGGACGACATGGGGTGTACAAATTCATATAAATAATGTTGGAAATACCACATATGGACTCCACCATTCTTAGGGGAGGAGTTACAGATGATGATGCTATAGAGCCTAATCCTTTTATATTAGTTAGAGGTATGAATATTATTAGGTTACATTTTATATTTGACATGTTTGTACATCTATCATGATTTGAATGTTATGTGTTGGTTAGTGACTAATGTACATTTGATTCTATGTTGGTGTAGGTGATGAGGAGTATTGGATGGTGATAATATATTTGTCACTATATGAGATAACATGACATAATATGGATGATTTAATGTATTATGGATTTATTTAGTGGGATATGACATGTCTTATTTTAAAATACCCTTACTTGATAGATAATATATTTCCATTATTGTGTATGTGTGAGTAGTCATAAAGAGAGATGATCTGAGAGCTGAGTTGTGTAAGTGATATATTCCCCCATATTATCATATGGGGATATTATTTCCTAGGTTAATACATAAGTACATTAATATATAATTATAATATATTTATGTAAATAAGTGGTTTGTAATGTATGAGGATAGAGATAGGAGACATAGTTCATACTCTAGGATTTGAGGTGATTTTTGTGCCTCGAGTTCTAGGTCTCTTGTGGTTGGTGATATAAAGGAGAGTGAAGAGGGAGGTATTTTGGAACATAATCCCATTATATATTGATGTAATTATTTTATAATTATATACAAACTTTTTGATATATATTGATATGGTATATTTTTGACATGTTTGTATCTCAATAGTTGTATGTGATTATGTTTGAAGAGAGAGATGATTCATGTTCTTGATTTCATATGTTAGAACTTTACTAATGTGTCTCTTTAATGGATTATCTATGAACTATGTACAAAATAAATAAAATTATAAAAATCATATGTCCACCCTAAAAGGAAAAATAATTTTAAACCATATTGCTTATTCTATGTAATTGGATGAATGTACACTAGTAGTGACACTACTCTTTGCATATATGTAGTAGGAATTTGTGTATGATCAGTTGTAAAAATATTTATTGGCCTTCTAACTATATATTTTAGTTGAGTTAAATTTTATTTTGTCACCACATTACTATAATTTGGCCTAACTCTTTATACTAACTTATAGTTGTGATGACTTTGTGGTGCAATAGATTTCGCTTAACTAGGTTTTCTATAAGACTCATTACTCACATGATGAGTGACCATTGGTTCCTTATCAATAATGTCCTAGGATAAGTCATTAAAGTAATAATTGGATATAGGATAATTATGAGAAGGATACCTAGATTTCCCCTTCACAAATGTAATAATGCATGAGAAGGATACCTAGATTTCCCCTTCACAAATGTAATAATGCTTCTTTCAACATAATGATCAGTGCGATCTCTACGAGCACCATGGTCATTATCCCAATTACCATTGATGCTATGATAGTTGAAATATGGTTAATTCCTAGATTTGTATACATATTATGATGGATTATAATTATTATGAGGAAGCATGATCATCCTCATGTACAATAGTGTCAATAAAAAATAATGATGCCTATTTCTAGATGAATCAAATTGTATAAACTCTCTCTTGGTATACTATGTTATACTCACTATATGAATTGGTATATAAATTGATTATTTCCTTTTTTTGAGTAATTTAAATTGTTATTTATATTCCATTTTTTCCATTTTAATATGTTTATTAAGTTATTGAACCAAATTAGATGACTCTAATGGAAATGTCTCAAGATCAAATTGTATTTTTATATTGACCTTGACTAGTCATGATTGATTCTCTGATGCAATAGTTGTATAGCAAGGATGCTGAAATGACTTAGTTTTTTAATATAAAACCTTTTTTTAAGAGGAAATATGTGCTCTATAGATAATTTATATTTTATATCCAAATCTATACATTGATATATTAACTATTGTATACATGACTTAAACCATAATATGTAATCACTAACTAGCTTTGAGTGGCCTTGATGTAATGAAGCTAATCTCATAAATGTGACTCTAGGACCCTTATTCTAAATAAAATGCATAATAAATACCTCTTGTAAGTCAATGTATATATGTAATGAGATTTAAAGGAGTGAAAAATGAGCCATGTTAATGCTGCATCCTTTATGATCTTGGGAAATAAATTTAGTATTACAAAACTTCCATTACACTTATCCATAGCTTTCTTAAAAGCTTTGAGATTCATGTAAGGATCTCAATGTCTATTAACCTTCGTAAATGTTGGTATCTAAAACATATTCTATAATTATGCATGGAAGATCTTAAGTGGGATAGGGTTGCCATGAATATAATTAGAATCAACCCAAAATTAGTAAGACTTAATTTACAAAGTAATTTTATGTACATTGTGTTGTAAATCACTCACAACATGAATCAAATAAATAATTTTTTTTGAAGGAACATTTAAATGATTAAGGGGATCATTTAGTGGTTGGATTTGGTTATTAATATTAGCCATTGGTACACTATTTTTATTAACTTCATTAGGTATGATATGTTATGTCATCTCACTCCTTGGAGAAGTGATATCATGGACCTATTTAGAGGGAAATTATATATCATCCTCTTGATAGTTAGGATGAGGAATAGATTCTACTTTAGTAAGAGTGGGATTGGGATTGGGATCTTCATTGGTACTTAGTATAGTATTAGTTCATAAAGTCATATTACATTATATTGGAATAGAATTAATAATAATAATATGCTTAACATTTGAAATAACAGGCACTCCTAATTTTATTTTTAAAATAAAACTAGGGACATTAACATATGTTGACTAGGCACATCAGAATTTGTTTTATTATGTAACTTGATATATTCGATAACATGAGAGATGGGTAGAGAATAAATAATAATATATGTAGTTAAAATAATTTCCTCTTTATTATATGATTAATAATCATTATTATTCTAATTTTCATCACAACAATAATATTGGTCTCTTGAAGAATAAACATTTTAAGTAGGCACACTTTTGTGTTCACTAGGGAATGTAAGAGATGAATTTAAATTCTCATTATCATGAAAAGTGTCATCACATGGATGAGATATGAAATATTTGGTTTTATTATATATAATTAGATTTAAATAGGAATAAATATAAATTACATTTTCACTCTTATTTTACATATCATCACATGAGATAGGAATATATGATTTATTTACATTATTTTCATTAGAAAATTTAGCTTGATTTTGAGTTGAAAAGGTGAAGAAAAGAGGAGGAGAAACATCTTATAATTTATTTAAAACATTAAAAAATTATGTAATGATGATATATTCACTTTTTGTTTTGAATTAGCATGAGATGAGTATATAATATGCATTGTCATGTTCTACTTTAGAGATAGAATTATCATATGAGATAATAAAATTATTGTAAATAGGATGCAATTTTTGACATGTATCATTGGATAATGGAATTTTTACTCTATTTTCCTTATATTTCAACATTTAGAAGAGATAAGTAGTAAATATTTTGGATAAACTAGGAGTACTATCAATTAATGCATTACCAATGAGGGGTTATTTTAGACTTTTATTGTTAAGTTTATTTTCTTTTATGGGAAGATAATAGGAAGGAGTAGGAGAAAAGCATGCATCTACAATACTTCATTATCATTTTGACCATCACATTCATAATATTCATCATAATTTTTAACTAATAGAATCACACCCTTGTGAAGGTAGTTTCAAGCCTTCACAGCCTAAAGTAACATGGAGAAAATCCTAGGATGTGGGTGGCCTAATAGATGGATTTAGTTTATATATATATATATATATATATATATATATATATATATATATATATAAAGGGTTATCTCCCCTTGATGTATTTGTGAGGATCTCTACTGTATACAACCTTGTAAGGGAATAGAGAAGGTAAACTGAAAGGAAAACCTATTTAATTGAGGTGATACAAACAAATGTGTCCTCAACTTCTATAATATGAAATAATAAGGATGAATAAGGACACGGACATGATTTCACTTCTTAAATTAACGTCTCCATAAATCAATGTTTCACACAAAGGCACAAATTGATACATGATCTAAGGCAACTAATCAATAGGTCTCTCAAAGACAGTAAGGAAAGATCACAGTTGCCATACATACAAGATTGTTTAATCAAACTATTAAAATTTTAAGTATGAAATAAAGACTTAAAATTCATAAATAGGAGAGGAAAAAATTAAAGTAATCATACACTAACATTGTCATTCGTAAACTAACCATGAAAATACACTAGTCACAAGCTTTGAAGAGGCATGAATTTAGTATTATTCATTAAAAATAGGAAAGTACAAGTGTTTTTATGAGAATGGAATTAAAAAACATAAATTTAACTATTATTTAAAATTTAAATAACAGGTTTACATTTAGATATAATGAGAGAGGAGAGAGAGAGGCAAGGCAACCCAAAAACCTAGGAGATGAAACATTCATTTGGTCTCCCTTTAAATCCAATGTAGTATTCATTGATTATCTATTTTATCTCCTTATAAAATGTGGAATATAGGTTGATGTGAGTCATATATTTAAGGTTATAATAATCATTATCATATATCCCTAGTTTTTGACCATACAGTCATCCTAGATCTGTGCTTGTACACTACTATATTCTTGGTCAAGAAGTTACCTCCTTCAAAGTAAGCCTTAAAATATTAGTCAGGTATTCATTAATATATCATTTTTAACATTATACAATGATTTTTTTATGAATATTAATAATTATTTGGCTGTTACAAGGCTACTTCAATTGCTTTTTTGACTCTTTTAACATCCTAGGCATTGGAAGGAAGGAAGGACTTATTAGTATCCCTTGAGACCTTTTACAACATTGAAACATTATTATAAATTTAATTTAATTATTAAATAATTGAATATGAATATTAAGGAGAGATAAACATTAATAAATCCCTTTTAATAGCTTTTATGCATCCATTTAATGTCTTGATCACGTAATTTTTTCTTATGCAAAAGTGGCATAGGAGAGAAAAAAATGGGTTTTTAATTGAACCAAGAAAAAATACTCCATTAATGTATTATTATCATGACATAGAAACTGTAACAAGGTATTTAGAGCCATCAATTAGTCCATAAGATGCAATTTTGCTCCTAAAGCATGGTTTTTTACTCATTCTTTGTAGCCCTAAAAAATTGTAAAGATCCTCATATAAAATATTGTACAAAAAAAAATTGAAACATGGGAAAATATTTTATTACCATATATCTCCTTAAAACTCAAAAAATAAAAAATAAAATAAATAAAAAATAAAAAAAATTAGCCAACTCCAAGTGGAAGTATATGTTTTCTTTCATTTTCCTCTTTAATTAGCCCTGATTACGCCTCTTAGGCCTAGAAAGAGAAAATTAACCCAAATGAGTAATCACACATGTGAAAATGGATTATGTAATTCACTTTACCTAGAATAATAATCTTACCCATGATAATTTTCATATTTTGAAATGTTGTGAATATAGTCAAACCATGAAATGGTCATTTATAAGCCTATATGCCTTTGTAAGCTTTAGGTTTTGTTGGAGAGGTTTTTCAAGAAAGTTTCTAGTTTTTATGATTGAAAATTAGATTATAATACATATAAAAATTTAATACATATTATAACTTTAGTTTTAAATACTTTATGTCACCCATTGGCCTTCATCATTGGTTTTTTTATTTTGCAAAACTGGGTTCTTCACACCATTGGGCCTAGTGGCCAACTTGGAAGAGATGTGTAACTATTTTAGGGACATATAGAATATTTTTAATTATAATTAAACCTTAATTATGTCCCCATATATATATTTATGTGATTATTATGTCACTCCAGAGTCTGTACCCTCATATGTAGGCCAAATAATGCCCTTTTTACTTTATATTGTATTATAATGTGACTACACCTATGAAAAAATTACTATAAATTGATATTATGGGAGTTTTTAAAATTATTTGGATCATTTTTAAGTCAAAATATTTCATGTGATGGTATCAATTTGCATATTTCTCCAATTGGATCAATTGAAGGGTTTTAAGAGGGTTTTTGAGGGTTTAAGTTCTTAACGATGGTTCATAAAGGAAAGGGTTAATTTACAAAAACCAATGTAAATAATTTTTTGTATGGGTTCCATAATAACATATACTATGGTCATGATTTCCCATGCATCTTCTCATGAAAATTCTGAGCAAACCAAGATGCCTCTTTAATATCCTTCTTAAGTAAAACAAGGTTATGTGTGTTCTAACTGATTCGTCATGGATTTATGAGATATAATGAATGAAATAATGTCATTAATATGAATAATAAGACCCCAATAAATACATACTAAAACTTTAACTCATTATTCATCTGCTACAAAAAGTTATATTATATGCAAAACTACCTCTTAGGCTTATGACTGTGCATGAAAGGTTGAGAAGGATTATTTTTGGGTCTAAGACCCCAAAAATAATTTTAATAGAAATTAAAACTCTTTAAATTTTTTATAAAATTAAATTAAATTATTCATAATTATTATATAAGTTTTAACCTCTAAAACTTGTTTGGGACACTAAATTCCATAATGGAGGGTTTATATGTAAAATAGTCATGTTGACCTTATAGTTCCATGAACAGAGCTTCCTCTCCTCATTTCATGTTAATTAATTGATGAAATAATTAATTTATTTCATCAAAATTCCCTCTTCATTTTTATTCATTCAAATCTTAGTGAGAGATACACTCTCCTCACTTTGTTATAGGGCAGGCCTATAGGTGACCAAATGATTGTGTTAGCAGACTATATTCTAAAATTTAGATCATGATCTTATCCTATTCCCCAATGTAAATTTATACCATTAATAAATTAATTTCATATTATTCAAAATAATCTTAAATATATTTACCATCATAATTTTAACCCCTAACCTCTTTTACTCTTATTCAAAGATTGACTATAGGTATGCATATGATATTTGTACAGACTGTAGGTATCCTAAGAATCCTTTTATAGAACATCTAATTATTTAATATTTTTTGTCACTATTTTTATGTCTCATAATATTTTTTAAAAATCTCATACCTTATAAATTTTCTTAGACCACACCTTTTGAAACCAAATGACATTTTTTCCTTTTTAAGACCGTATAGGCCTATAGGGGATATGGCTAGCTTCTTGGCCTATTTGGTGAAGATGAATGTGATAATAGATTTATTAGGTCATTATAAATATTTAAAATCCAAATAAATTTTATTAAAATACAATAAAACTCCTCACTTTACCTCTCACACAATTTTTCCATGCACTCAGTACATATGTAGGTTGACTATGTTCTTACCCTTCTTGTTTGTATGTTCCTTTCAAGTTTAGACCGTAGGTATAGGATATTTTAATGATTTATAATATTATTCATGAATTTTTTTATATTTATAAACTCTTAGATATTTACATATGATAATTTAATCTTTCATTTCATCATTGTGCTCCTCCATCTTCCTTCACTATCCTTCAAACCTAGTTAGGCTTCTTTAAGCTCAATTATAGGTCAGTGTTTTCTGCCCTTGGATCATATAGAGGAATATATTGATATAATACCTTAAGTAATTATTTTAAATTGTTTTTAAACCTATCAAAATCTTTTTAAATTATTTACAATCTCCTCAAACCTCCTTTATCCACTATCATAAACCTTATGCTTTGTAACATAGTTGACTGTGTCTTTGTGACAATGTGGGTTTCAGTTAGTTGAATATAGGTAAATTCATGATAAATTTATTTAATTTATATAACTATTTTGACCTTATATCAAATTTATAATCTCATATAGATTTATGTGTTAATTTTCTATACCAAACTCAACCCTCATTGTCCTCTTTGCATCCAACTAGTGCTTTGAACTCAAAATAATCCTATAAACTAGTTATAAGTTCTAAAAGGACTGTAAGTGGACATTTTGATTATTTTATCCACTAAAATCATTATGTTTTATGACATAAAGTAATTATTTTTCCAATCAAGTCACTCTTATACCAACTCATCCATCTTACCAAGCTCTTGACCTTGTAATCTAATCTTGCATAGTAAACTTACTAATTGTGTCATTAGACTATAGTTATAAGTCATCATTTTGTACTTGTATGGACTATGTGAAATTAAATTTTCCTTTATTAACTTTATAGCATCCCTTGGTATTATAAAAGCAAGTTATTATTATCATTAAATCATCCACCACACAAGCAACTTCTTTCAATATCTCATGAAAGTTCACTTTTGCATTAAACCCAGTTGACTGAGCCAAAAAGTATGGCTATAGGTTGAGATTTCAATGATAAATTGTAGATGTAGAATGAAATTATACTTACCTTAAGGATTCCAATATTTCAATAGTTTTTTTAATTTCATTTAAAACTTAAAACCTAAAAACCACCTATCTCCCATGATCATAACATGATGTTTCTTGAAATAGACGTAAACGAAGATTGATTATTGTAGGTTACATTTCCTACCTATGGTATGGACAGTGGGATGATATATGACATGTATATAATTTGAAAAATATTATGTTAATAACATTCATTGAGTCAAACTCATCCTTCATCAACTTGGATAAACATCCAAAATCTCAATAGGCATGGAGATCAACATTTGATAATTACCTTTAAAAATGCTAATACCTTAGTTTTTTCTAAATTAAATTCCAAGGTGGTTTTATTTTATGGTTTTTATGTACCTTTGTATAATTTAAAGAATATAAAATCTTTAAATGGACCTATAACACATTGAAAATTCATATTGACATCTCATATACACATTTACAAAGGCACCAAGTCCCTTGGAGGTCTCTAAGATTAGTAACACAATCATATACAAACCTTAGTGTTATTCAAGCATTAGAGACTCTAAATAAATTATTTATTATCATGTGACACTGGTCATCCTTAAGACTATTATGATCATTATCAAACAACATCATGACCTCATAACACACTATAACTTATTGTTAACTTTTCATAGATCCTATAATCTACCATGATATCCATCTAACCTATTCATTAGGCCCATAAGAGAGACTTTGAGCTCTTAAGAGAGCATGTCCATTTGAGATCATATGTAATATTATCCAATGGAAAATTTATAATTTTTAATCCTTAAAAATCCCTTTAATATTATGATAACCTCACTAAGATAACTTCATATAGTAAGAATCTAATTAGACCTACAACTGTACGTTGTGGCATGACCAAATGACCACTCAACCAATATTTAAAAAGAACTTTTTAGGATTAATTCACATAAAAAATTTGGTTTGATGAAAGAGATATATTTTATGTAAAAATGAGATTGAAAACTATTAAAAATGAATACATTCAACTGATACATCAGTCATATTTGAAAATGACCAAATCTCAAGCTCAAGACAAAGAACTGGTTTCCTATCAAAAATCCCCTTATCAAATTAAAGTAGATGATGATTAAAACACAAAAAAATTCCTATTTAAATCTAAAATAATCCCCCTAAACCCATTTTACTCCATAAATCTCTGAAGTGAACAAATGGATACAAACTTGGACCCCGTTTGGTTGACTAGGTCATAGTGATCCCCTTACACTCTTAGTGATTATTCATACACATGGGTAGACGAATATGAAAAAAAATTACAATAAATTGAAGTTAATGAGGTTACTTATCATTTAATAATAACTTTGTACCTTAATCTCTTTTTCCTGCCTATATTGATAAAAAATTGATGGCATTTCTAGAGCTACCAAGGAGATTGATATGAGAGATAAGTTAATTTTCTTCATTTTAACACCTAAAAATCATTAAAAGTCATGGGTTTTAACTTTATATGATAAAATAAGGTCATTAATATTCCTTAATATCAATTTTACCTTGAATAACTATATGGATGGCCTCAAATAGGCATTTTTGGCACTAAAACTACAAAAATCACTTGAAAAACTTGATGAAACTACTGTAAAATTTATCCATTGGATATTTTCATGCCTAAAAAAGTAAAAAATGTCCTATAAAACAAATTTTAAATTGGTATAGGTGATAATTTGACCTGAGAAGTTAAAATTATCAATAACAACCATTATGGAAATAATAACCATCATCACCATTTTATATGAAATCATGTTCATAATTATTTTATATTGCAAAATCCTTGTATTTTTTCCATTATTTATTATAAATATAAGTAATTACAATTAATTGATCAAACAAATTAGTGGGTTTAGTTTCTTTAGAATTCCTTTTAAACTTTCCAAAAACTAGGAGAAGTATAAGAGAAAGAAAAATGAAAGGCAAAAGATAATACAATATGAAATAATAAATTTATCTTATGATACCATGCATCCATCTATGATATATAAATTATGAAAATAAAAAAATTGAAACTCTAATTTTAATACACAAAAATAGAAGGAAAACCTAGTGGCAATCTAGGGTTTTGAAGTAATATTCAAAAAATAAAATGGGT
This sequence comes from Torreya grandis, assembly GCA_037957365.1. Lineage (NCBI taxonomy): Eukaryota > Viridiplantae > Streptophyta > Pinopsida > Cupressales > Taxaceae > Torreya > Torreya grandis. The sequence goes on along the minus strand of JARHVA010005229.1, from coordinate 304,274 downwards.
TCACCAATAGTTTTTATTTATTTTGTGATTGAATTTAATTAACCCTAATAAAAAATAACTAATTAGAATTAAATGGATAAATAAATCTATATCCAACCATACATTTCACTTGCATATAGAATTATATTAAATAACTAGGGCTTTGAGAAAAAAATATGCAAAAAGATGAGAAACTTATATTTTATGGAGCCTAGGAGTTGTACTTGAATATTTTTGACTAGTAGGATGTGTTACCCAGTATTAAATATAATTAATTAAATATAATTTTGAATTTGGACATTAGAGTGGGAATGGAAATTGATCCTCTAGTATTTTCTACTTGAGTTGAGATCTGCAAGTTTGTGGGAACCTTATTTTTCTATATGATATTTTGTCATTGATATGTGTTCATATTATTATACATATATTTTTCCTTATTATATTCAAAACCATAACATATTCCTTCACACAAGAAGCACATAAAAGATCAAATACAAAAGGGGGAAAAGGGGGAAAGTGGGATATGGTCATGTTATCCTTAGAACCCATATTGTCTTGAGTGATACCTACATATCCCCAATTATAGGAACCTCAAATAAATGTAGTTTTCCCTAAGGGAATGTGTATAATCAACCAAACACAAATGTGTATCTAAAATTATGTTCATCTAGGCCTTCCTCTTGGTCAAATAATGTAATCTAGGTGTGGTATGTAAATACTTTAATAAATATGTAGAGATTGAATTTATTGTGTATTGATATTATTTATTATCTAGTGCCAAAAGTTAAGTGACCCCTTGAAAATTTCCTTGCGGAACCGTTTCAACAGAAGAATCCTAATTTTGAATTTAAAAAACCTATTCACACACTGACTAGCTTAAATAAATTTAAAACAATCATAAGAGGAGACCCAAAAAGAAAAGGACCCACAAAACACTCTAAAATGGGTGTTGGACAAAAATGATGGGAAGAAAATGAGAGTAGTGATCTGGTGGCCCACATTGCACTCTTGTCTCAAATGGGAAAAAATTTGGTTAAGAGTCAAAAAAAATGGCTTAGGGATCATGTGATTATGTCAAGGACTGACATGGGAACATTGGGAGTGCAAAAAAAAGAGAAATAGGATCATGAAAATTCCAAAAGACATAAAAATATGAAAATTATGTGTGAATAAGAGTCTTAATCATCATTAGGAACCTCATGTGAACAAAATTTGGGTGTATAAAATGTAAAATATTTAAACCTAATCCATTATCAATGATTAATCTCTTGATTCCCTTATTACTAATATCTACTTATATTAATAAAGACTAATATTAATCAATTATGTCCTATAAGTGTTGATCAATGTAGTCAAACATAATGAGATTTGCATTATTTTTTAGATCATTTATAATGTCAATAAAATAAGTGGGTTAAATGGCACTTGATACTTAGGCCCCATGTAAGGATTCATATATATATATATATATATATATATATATATATATATATATATATATATATATATATATATATATATATATATATATATATATATATATATATATATATATATATATATATATATATATATATATATATATATATATATATATATATATATACTAACTACTTAAATAGTTCAAGGATTGATATCTTATCATGGGTATTAATTAATTTTTCAATCATATCATACTATTTAGATTTTATTACTAGATTAATCTTAGGAGAAGAATGTTGTCTATTAATAGAATTGAAAAATTTTATAACCTTTTTATTTTCATGTAGTGATAATGTGGACCATAAAATTCAATATAAGATGTGGGTGAATAATGGGATCATGATGGTAGCTATGAATTAAATATGATTTAGGTGGAAAAAAAGGTTGACAACATATATGTTGGCACCTAGTGAAACTAGATAAAGATTCAATGGTATTTAAATAAGAATTATAAAGAGGGATTAAATTTTTATTTGTACCAATGTGTTGATTCCATTTGAAAATATTATTGATTAATGTAACAATGCATGAAATATAATAAGTGGTGATGATCATGATTCTTTTAACATAGGAAATATTAGGATATGTATTCATTTTGTTAGATAAAATTTATTCCTTTAAAGCTTGAAATATATATAATTTTTAAAAATATATTTTAACAATCAGAAATTAAAAAAATAGAATATCCTAGAGCACACTAGGATTGAAATTAGAAAGCCTCTGAGGTCAAGTTTACCAAATATTTAACCATTTTTAGAAATAAGGATTCATAATGAGATAGACTAGCCTAATCAACTAAGAAGTAATCTACTATTAAAATCATTCCAATTAATGAGTTTAGATTCTACTAATATTCTAATTAAAAAATTGAATCCAAACATATGATAAATATAAAAATTACAACATTCAATATTCTAATAATAATAAAATGAAGGAGAAATTGTATTTATCTTATACACTAATACACACTTAAATATGAGTAATATGGGTGTAAAAAATGTATTATATGATGATTAATATCTCATCATTATATTATCAAAATTAAATATCTATAATAATATACACTTGTGTCACCCTATGGGCACTTCCATCGATGTTATTATTTTGCTTTAATGCATCTATCCTATATGGAATATTTACTATTGAATGAAACTTCCACCTAGGTTTTTCTAGGTTTTCTATCACATTTCATATTTTTTGTTTAGATCTCACTCAAGGTATTTAGATATTATAATATATATCAAACCCTATATCCTTCTCTTATATCTTATTACCTTACCAAATATGGAGTGGGATCATAAAAAAATTGACCTCAAGGAAACCTATGTTAATGAGTGTTGTCTACATATCCAATACTCCAAATATGGCCTTAAACATAAGTATTTTACCCTATGTGTTGTCTTGTGTGTGAAAAATGTTTTATAATGTTGTATTAAATTTCATTCGTTGATATAACTTGAAAAAAAATTCTCATGGGTTTTTCTTTGAATGCTTTAGGAATAGGTAATATGACTACTCATATGACTAATATAAAAAAAGGAAAGAATAGGGAAGTAGAAATCAATTACAAAATTTATTAATTGGTCTTGAATAGGTGATTGATTTTTATTTTTATAGATAATATTTATGGATTATATATCACCTCAATATTGTACACTTGGAAAACTCAGACCTTGGTTGTTCTCAATTTTGGACCCTTCCCCATGTCTACAAGTCTTGCATCTACTCTATCTTATTCCCCTTAGCCTATCTCTTAATATAAATAGTTTTATTTTAATTACCTAGGACTTATATCTTTCCTAGAATTCTTAAAATTTACTCATCATCCATCTCTACAAGTTTTAAACATTTAAACCTATACCTAATTTCCTACTCCATGGACACTAGTGTCTGAGATAGAAACTCGTATTGACATTAGTGTCCTAGCTTGATGAAAGTGTCTAATGCCCTAAATTCATCTATTTTGTAAATGATACATATCATAAATTTTGTCCTAAGTTATTTAATGTGAGTGTATTCTCAAAATGGATTGATATAAGTACAATATCAACCTCATTGATTCCTCACCTAACAACATACAAATAATACCTAGTATTATTACCAAATAGCATTCAAAGAGATATTAATTGAATAAAGCTTCCATATTTACATGTCGATAATATGAATAAAACATATACATGTATAAATTACTAAAGGATTAGCCTAAGAACCTAACTTGCCAAGTTTCAAGCTACATCACTATTGTAATTTCTTTCCACATATTATATTATTCACACACAAGCCAAAACATAAGGGAGAAATACATTAGTCAGATGCACTCTTCACAATACTAGATATGTAAGTAGTGCTTACTAAAAGAGGGGTCTCAAGTTTATGTCGACATTATGTGCTTACTAACCCACTTTCCCCCAAGGTCACTATGAAGATGAAGAAGTAGCATTTTGATAATTCATCAGTAGTGACAGTCCATGACCCAAATATGAATTCACCATAGTTAAGATGAATTAAAAACCAAAATAATTCAAGGGGTTTCATCATTTTATTATTTATAGGACACTTTTGTTAAACCTAGATAGCCACATGGCATAACCATCCCACGCTAATGTGAGTATCCAAAGATCTAGAAGTATTATATCTACAATATGATGATTATTCTAGAATTATCTTCCAGTATACACTCTATCTATTCTAGGTGTAACATTTTGTTAACATTGAACTATAGAATTATATTACTTATTTTTCATTTCTATACATATCTTAGTTATACTTTCTATAATTAGCATATTCTTAGCATTAAAACTTCAATGCATGTTTATATCTAATTTTAGCACCCAATTGGCCTATTTTAGATCTAATTATCACCCTTGTGCATTATAATTCCTATATTATTAACCCTATTTACCCAAAATATAATACCCATCCATTTTAAGGTTAAAAATTTGGTGAATTAGAGCTCTATATTTTTGTCATTCAACTCCTAGTGTGTTTTAACAACTTGTTGATTTTTCTGATTTATAATTTTCTAATAGTTGTTTAAAAATTTAGTTTATTTTCAAAATATAAATAAAACATCAATAAAATGGATTTATCCTTCTCTGATATCATGTAGATTGAAAAATTTAAAATGGATTAGGAACCTCTTACTTATCCTAACCCTAAGGAGGTTGATAGATATCATCCCTATAACAAGGTTCATACTAACACATCTACAAATGACAAGGTGGATCATCCTATTATGTAAATATAGGGTAACCAAAAAACCCTTCCCATATCCATTAATGGTACATTTATGCATGCTAATTCTAATATAAACAGGATTTATGTTTTTAAAAATCTCAAAGAACAAATCCATAACATGACCAAGTTAATGCATGAGTTACAAAAGTAACATTAATATCTAATTTCAAAGATCACCTTATTAAAAAATCAGATCTCATATTTATATAATCCACATTATGATAGTGTTAATCATGTATTTGCATCCTCATCCATGAATGTTATGCCAAACAAGGTTTCATATCCAAATTCAAAGCTACAATAAAACACATGTAAAACAAGCATTCCAAATAGTATAAAACTAGTTACTAAGAGACCAAGTGAAATCCCAAGGGAAATGATTCGAGACAAAATTATTAACTTGACTCTTATACATATTACACATAGGTACAAATGCTATTGTGCATATCATAGAATGTAAGGTCACCATACAAACCATTTCTTGGCTCTAAAGAAAAGGATACAACACATAATTAATAGTGGTGATTCTAAACTCAATACTTCTCATGGGAGACATGAAAGTCTCAAACATTCTAAAATTACAAAAATACCAAAAACTAATTTCAAAAACATTTGAAAATTCACAACTATTTTTGGAAAATACATGTTCTATTGGCTACTTGGCATATATGTATTATTTCTATACTGGTAGATGGCATATTTAGCTACTCCTACATACATACATGTATGACACACTTATAATTAAGTGTGAAACATGCATACATAGGTACACAATTTATTCCTAGTTTGGATGTTAGGCCTTACATATACTCATGTCATGAAGACATTGGGGGCATCCACTTATTTGATCTTGATAAACACAATCTATATGATTTGATGGTCACTCTACATTATCATGTTTGAGATTAAATATTTACTTACACATGCCTTTAACCATGATTATATCTTACTTACGATACTTGATATGTTATACACTTAACATTATTTTATAGAACATTTGATCTATGGGATACTATGACATTTTTATGTTGGTTAATTATGCTTTTATTTATGCACTTCTTTGAGTTTCTTACCTTTTTTGTATTCTTTGTTTGATATTTTGAATATGATCCTTAGCTTTTGTTCCCCATGCCTATGCATAATTTCATTCAAAATTTCATATGCCATTATTTATTATATGAAATTTTAATATGTTATCCTTAAATATGTGGAAATTTGACTAAGTCATGTACTTTTGAATATACATAATTTAAACATGCCCCTTGTTTTTGGTTTCCTTTGACCACTCCCTTTTGAATTTCTTTTGAGTGTTCTTCTACGTGTGTTTTTTTCCTTTTTGATCTCGTACTATTACTATCTAGATGTTTCCATGATCCTTATCATTATTTTTATTCCTTCATGTGCTTACACTAGTTTTATGATCTTCAATGCTATATCTATCTAGACATGTTCCTTTTATATTATACATGGTTAGATTCACATATTACATAATTATCTTATCATTTTGAGGTGAGGTAACTACCAATTCATATCTTTCTTTCACTTGAAATGGGGGGAATATTAGTGGGTGTAGTGTCATAGAGGCATGTTATCCACACTTGGAATGGTTTTCAAATTTAGTGGGGCTGTGTCATATGGGCATGGCTTCCACACATTCATAGTTTTAGATTTATTGAGGGCATGATTTGGAATCATGTTCTCCTCATTTATTTAGTATTCAACATCTCTAGATTATAGTAGGGGCATGTTTTGGAAACATGTTCTCCACATTGGTACTTATATTAGTTTGCATATTTATTGATATATAGTGGGGGCATAATTATAGAGCATGTTCTCCACACTTATATAGTATTTTGAATTGGAAAACACACATAGTTATATGATTCATATTCATAGTTGTGGTATAATTTTATGCATTGGTACCATTGTTATAAATAGCTTCAATATGAGACATATTTAAGATGCATGTGATACAAAATTTGTGCCTAATATTATAATATCCAAATCAGTTTCAAATTTCAAAATGATTTTATGATTACCACATCACAACCTTTTACGTATTAATACCTTGATCAAACTTTTAAGGACTTTATTGAGCTAGTCTACTATAGTAGTTGTTCTCTTTTTGGTGTGGTTCAAGTGATTAAATAACTCAATCTTTCTATATTTTTAGGTTGGCCTTGATTATATCATCCAACCTCACTAGGTTATAATTATCATTAAATGTCATAGTTCAGCTAATCTCAACAACCAAGTGGCAACTCATCTTTTCTCTAAGGTTGGGGGAATTTCTCTTCTAATTTCTTCCTCCCTCATCTCTATTTCAATCTCTATATCCTTGGATATATGAACTTTAAAGATTTATCTATATTTTTCCTAATCTTAGTACAGAGCTTTACACTGATACATATTTTTCAAATCAACTTTCTAATAGGTAAGGTGGTTACATCAAAACATAGGTATACTTGTAAGCTTTGATCTTTAAATTTTGATCTATTTCAAGTAATTTAAATTATAGATTATATGAAATAATTATATAATATTACATGCTCTTTTTCTAGGTCAGTTAATAGTAAATCACTCAAGTTAGGAACACACAAGACAAGGTGTGTTATACACACCTAGGTACACATTCCTTTCCTTTAAACAAGAAATTTAATTACTAGATTAAAATTGGGGAAATGTAGATGATAATTATCAATTATAACACCTTAGTATTTTTAACTTTGAAAACTTAGACCTTGGTTATTCCTCTCAGTTTTGGACCCTTTTCTACTTCCTCAAGTCTCACATGTGATCGATCTTATTCCCCTTGACCTATATCTTAGTGCAAAAAATCTTATACTGTGACCCATAACTTATATATTTTATATAATGCTTAAAATGTACTTATCTTCCATCTCTAAAAGTTATGAACTTGTACCTACTTTCCAAATCCTTAGACACTAATGTTTGAGACAATCACTAGCATCAATGTTACTGTTAGGAATATAGAACACATAGTAATATTAATGAAATAAAGATGGAAATAAAATGCAGAAAATTAAACATAATAAAGACATAGATTTATTGTTGTTCACACAATATTGGCTATATCCACACAAAAACAACCAATTTTTATCTTATTCATTCTAACAAATGAAAGGGAAAACCTATAATATATCCATTGTAATATCCTTTTTTCTAACACACAGTGTGCTACCATGATTAAAATTCTCTCATATCAAAGGAGGGTTATATATTAGGGAAAAAATATATCGACATAATTTATACCATTAAATCTATGACCTAATAGTGAATGGTCTAGATTTACTACAAAATTACAATATTTTACAATGTATTTTTCATAAAATTTTGCTTATAGGGTACTATCACCAAACCCCTAATAAGGGGGATCCATGTATGTCATCACCCCCAATTAACCCCAATAGAAACCCTTGTGGTGGGAGTTGTCACCTCACAACCCCCTATCGAGAACTTGGCAGTCCAATAAGATTAAGTTCCATCATCTAATAATCTTCCTCTTGGAGAATGATTGCAACAACTCCACCACTACAACGGTTCCTTGGTATTTTATTTATGCTTTGACCCTGGCATGTTTCTCATTGTATAAACATAAATTTTTAACTTTTATCAAATATTGGTGCTTTCCATCTTGTAGGAACTCATCCATTTTTAATCTCTCTGAGTGCATACCTTAAGGTGTGCATTGAGAAAAGGGGTGGATAGACTTTTGGTGCTTCAAAATATATTTTCCCCTTATTTCCACACTATCACCACTCCAACCAGCTCTTAAAACCACTCCTTAATCTATTACTCCTCCCTTGCACACTTCTCCAACCTTTTTCCTGTTTCCATTTTTTTTCCTCACCTTGATTCCCTTTCACCAATTGATTATACTAGGTCAAATAGGTCAATCTTATACAATTTTTTGCCTCTAATTACTATATAGGGTTGACTAGGTTGACCCCATCCTATTTTAAGTATTTTTCACTTTGAGTTTCATCATCCATTCAACTCACCTAGCTCGGGACCTAGTGATTTACCTCCTAAAAATATATTAGGTTGACCCCATATAGCCAACATATTAGGAAGTATTTAGGGAAAGATCCATTTATAAATAAAATATAATTTATTCATTATTTCAATATGTAATCGAGAATAATTATTTTCTTGCACTTTTTTATGATATGCTCTTCCACCATTTTACTTGAGGATTTTTAGCTTAGGGCTTCTACTTAGATAATATAGTCTTGTGGATAAGTATTAGACATTTTGGCATTTATTATTTATCCTTGGAAACCACAATAACCTCTTATGAATCCCTTTTGGCTAAGGGAGATATTGAGTCTTGACGGGTTCACATTCAGTTAAGTATATTCTAACTTTGTTTTCTTCTCTCTTTAATAGATAGAACAAGCATAAGTATTGGCTCGAATAATATTTCTCTTCATATTCCATGTACTAGGGTGTTAATAATACTTAGCTTAATTGAGATTATAATATATATGTTTTGATTGATTTACTAACCACCACTTTTTCCCACAATCTTTAGTGAGCACTAGATTAGATTTACTTTCTTATTTCTTAGAATAGAGTGAACATTAAACCCATGATTGTTTTAGGGTTGTTGTGTGATTATGTTAGACTATAGGCTTTGAAACTCTTTCTAGCATGGTGTATTATGACAATTGATCCCCTAATCAGGTCTAGAAAATCTCCATATTGCTCATGTTATTGCTTAACAAATGTATTCCCAATCAGAAGTGTAGGTATGTTCTATCTTCTCCAAGCTAGGATTGATTTATAGACATGATGTATTTTTGATTACATACACTCTGGTGAACCCATCATGAACTAACCCTTTTAGGATTTTTTCATATTATTTCATTTATTTCATTCTTTCATCATTATTTTTATCATATTTTTTCCATATTGGATAGACTCTGTCGACCCAATATCTAAATTCTATGCATAGGATTTTAGACAAAGGCTACTAGATTGATCCAATTGATCGAGTACAAGTTTTTAGCTTTCCAAACATCCAATATAGACAAATAGGTCAACTAAACTGACCCTATATATTTTTATACATCCAATTCAACATATTAGATTGACCAAATTGACCTTGTACATTTCAGGCACTCAACAACAAGTTTATGTAAAGCTCGATCATCCTAGTCAACCTAGTTAACAAATTTTCAAGAATATATCAAGGTTATTGAATAATAATATTCATTATTTACATCTATAATATACCAAGGTTCCTTTTTATCTCTCTATCTCTTTATGCATAGTCTTTCCTTTTACAATTTGTAGTCTTCAAAATTGCCTTTGTATAATTAACTAGATTGACACTATCGACTCAGTTCCATGTTCTGTGTGCTTTCTACATAACTAGGTCAACTCTACTAACCCTGTTTATTTTTAGACCTTGCTTCCACAATACAAGTTAGACCCTATTGACCTTGTTCTATATTTTTTTCATACATTGTTGACCATATCAACATTCTACCTTATTTCAAAGTTGGAATTAACCTTATATGATAGTAATTAATTCACACTTTCTTTTCATAGTACTTGCATGATTAGAATAGATCACATAGTTTAATTAGGTGGTTTCAAATTAATATTTTGGTTCACTATTTTCTATTTTATACAGACATGGCCAAACCACATAATCTAAAAAAACATTTTAACATTTATTGACCCAAGGACAACTTAATTGGATTTCATCACCAAGGGAAAGCCAACTTCATACATTAGTCAAGTATAATACATGGTTGATGTTACATTATAGCCAAGCACACAACACCCTTATCATTATGGTGTGTGAAGTTAGGGGACAAGCCTTGATACCAAGCTTGTATCATTTCCACTATAGTCCCTTTTAGCACAAATTACCTAAATCCATACTTAGATTTCTATTTTAGTTCATTACTTATAGCCAACTTCCCATCACATTTAAAATCATATCTTCATAATATAATTAAAACTTAGGTTTACCAATTAGTTATCTCTTTAATTTCCAAGTTTATTATTTTCTCTTTTCCCAATTATATTTTTTATTGCAAAAACATACACTAGTGAGCGTTTATGCAAGGTTTTATGCTATGTGCTTCAATTAGATTGGTCAATGTTAATATAATTGATTGTTTGTTTCATTTTAACTATTTATATAAAAATTACTTGTGAAAATTATCTTGTTTTAGACAAAAAATCCATCATCATTTTCTAAATTTTTCTCTCTATTTTATTGGGTCAACCCAATCAACCCTGTATCTTTTTCAGCCCTTGTTCACTATACTAGATCAACCTAGTTAACCCTATACTATTTGAAGACTGTAATTTTTCCTTCTCTATCCTTTTTCACAATATTAGATTGACCCAATTGACCCTATACTATTTATAAGGCTTTTATTATATGTTAGGTTGACCTAGTTGAACCTATACCACTTTCTCCCTTCCCTATTTATTAAACTAGTTCCCTATTCCTCCTTCATGACATTATATTCATCTCTTTTTAGTCATAATGAAGTCTCATATCAAAATCTTCTTAGATATTCTGAATCCATTTAGAGACTATATGAGATGTTCATTTCTCCCTCTCTTTTCCTCCCAAGAGCACCATCACTCTTGGGGGCACCTCTTCTCCTCCTTCATCCATGAAATATAATATGGTGAAAATAACACCTCAAGATAAGGTTGATGGATGCAATCCTTTTTATACCTAATAAGAAACTTCTCATCTTGAAAATCTTATAACTAATATGGGAGCAATCGATACAAATTTACTTAACAATCCCACTAATAATCCTTCTTTTAGTAATCCTCCTCCTCATACCAATTTGGGGAGTGCTCCTACCAACACTAACCCACCAATTGATAAAACTCAAATATTATCCCAAGTTATCCGAAAAATGAACATAATGCAAAATTATAATAGCAACCAAATGATGCAACTTCAACAACATTTAATCAATGTGGCTAATGAACCTCTAGTTTTGCATCATCAAGATAATCCCAATTTCATTCCTTGGCCTCTTTGGGATGCCTTAGGTAATGTTATTCTTAAAACCATTCAAAATGAGCCTTTATCCGCCTTCATTATAACCATTTATATTGGTAATATATCTCCAACTATCAAATATGATGGGACTAAAGACACTACCTCATTTCTCAAAGCTTTTGACAACCTTTACAAAGAGTGAATCCAAGATGATACCTTTGCCACAACTAAAATCTTAGTGAAAAATTTCATTGGTGATGTATTATAATGGTATGATCAACTTCCCCAACATTATATTTGGAAAATTTAATATTTGGTTAATCCTTTGGGTAAAGAGTTTGAGAATAATGATCTTCCTAAAAATTATCTTAGACATTTCATTAATGATATGCAATGTCCTAATGAATCAGCTCATGAATTTATTAAAATATGGAAGTCTTTAACTCATAAAGTAGACCATAACATGACTGATGATAACTTATTCAAATTCTTTAGCACCATTTTGACTCCCACTCTTCAATATAAGGTTCAAAATTTTATTCCTCAAACACTTAATGAAGCTCTTGATCAAACTAAGCATCAAGACTTTCTTATGAAGCAATTCAAACCTAATCCTAAACTTATTAAAAGATATTCCAAACATCTAATGTTATCAATAGTAATATTCTACAAACCAAACTAGGAGTTGCCAAAATTGATGTTCCTTTAACTTTTGGAACACCTCTTTCAGTTCAACAAATGAAATAATTTTTATTTCCCTAAAAACCCTTCATCTATCCCAATGCTCCTCCTAATTAGTATGACCCCAATCTATTTTGTTGGTTCCATGCCAACATTGGGCATTGTGATGAATCTTGTAAAGGGATAACTAAATTTGTTTTATCCTATATGATTGGTGATTCATTCAATCATCAAGTTATGATCAATATTCATCATCAAGAATACACCATTGCTTTTAATAAATGACAAACTTCTAAAGCTTATACTTCAAATAACAAATTAAATACCAAGGCTTTTTTTGACAATGATGTCGATTATGACCAATATTTTAACAATGATCAATATATCAATATTTCTAAGGTCAATTACCATCATAAATCACTTCATAAATATCCTATTACCAAGCATAAGAAGCCATATTTGGAGGAACAACTTCTTAAACATACTAACACCACTAATGTTTCTTTAGAATCCCAAGAGGAACCATCTCATCCTTTCTATCCTCCACCTTTGACTATTCCTCCAAAGAATAATTTACCCACTAAAATGCATGGTGGTTCTTCTAAGTCTCATTGGAATTTTCTTGAAGAACTCAATTGTATGCCTTGTAAGATTCTACTTATGGAGTTGGTTCATACTTCACCCTATCGTCATAAATTCCTTATACAATAACTTCAATAAATTAAAGATCCATCTTCCATAGATGAATAACTACCTTCTATTAAATCTCACCCTACAAATGTAAATACTATTGAAATTATGTGCCCTTCCAAATCCTCTATTTAATTCCTTGAAGAGGACATGATCAATGATGAAAATATTTTTTATTCTAATGATCCACCATTTTTTTAAATCAAATTCATCATTAATACCATTCGTATCCATAATGTTCTAGTTGATGAAGGTTTTTGTATTAATCTGACATCTTTATGGCTCATCAAACAACTCAATTATAACAAGGACTAACATAGGACTACTAATGACAAGATTGTGTGTCAAAAAAAAGAAAATTTACACCTGATGTTTCCACTTATGTCATAAATAAATCATCAAATTACTTGATGATAAATTTATTAAACTAGTGGATTGCTCTGAATGGGTTTCCAACATTGTTCCCATTTAAAATAAAGTCACTATGGTCATTCATATTTGTATTGATTTCCATAATCTTAGTCTTGATTTTACCAAGGATAATTTCCCTTTACCTTCGGAAGATGCCATCATTGATTCCACAATTGGTTAAAAAATGTTATCTCTTATGGATGCCTTTTCAAGATACAATTAGACTCATATTTCCCTTGAGGACTAACATAGGACTACTTTCACCATGAAATGGGGTACCTATTGCTATGTCAAAATGCCCTTTGTCCTTAAAAATATTAGAACTGAGCGATGAATCACATATTTTATGATCTCATTCATAAAATTATTGAAACCTACATGCATGATATTATTGATAAATCTAAACATCATAAAAATCATCTTTATGATCTCACTATCATCTTTCACCATCTCCTTAAATATAAAGTCAAACTTAATCCTTAAAAATGTTTTTTTGGAGTCACATCTAGAAAATTGTTAGGATTCTTAGTCTCTCTCCATGACATTGATGTTGATAATACCAAAATTAGTGCTATGATCAACATGCATATTCCTCACTATATTCTTGATATTGATACTTATTTAGGCAAACTTGGGGAAATTAGATGATTTATCCCTAAAATGGCATATCAAATTCACTCTATCAATTACCTTCTTAGGAAAGCTACAACTTTAAAATGGATAGATCCATGTCAAAAATCCTTTGATAACATGAAAGATTCATTTATTCATCCACCTACACTTTATCCTCCTTCTAATGATAAACCCTTGATTCTATGTACTTATTCCACAGCTATTTCAGTTGGGGTAATGCTTTCCCAAGAAGATGATATGAGAAGAGAGTATGATATATACTACATTATCTGAGGCCTCATCAAATCTAAGACATGTTGTACCAAAATTGAGCTTGATTCCCTCACCATCTATTTAAAACTAAAAAGATTCACCATTATATTCTTTAACAAACTACTTATGTCATTGTTCATTTTGACCCTCTTCATCATTTTTTCTCCAAATCATTTCTTCATGGAGATAGAAGTGGTAAATGGATGATCCTCCTTATAGAATTTTACCTTCACATCATCACTCAAAAAACTATCAAAGGGAAACTCATAGCTGATCAACTTGTTACTTACTTATTCTCTTTGATTACCTATTGAAGCTAAAAAAATCTCCATCTTCTCTTTTGTGACTACCTTTGTTAACATATCTAGAAGATCTTGAATCATATGGATTTTTTCCAACTTCAGTTGACCATCCTCCAAAATTAAACAAATGAAGTGATACTTGAGTTATATATGTTTGAATCTTGAGTGGAGTATTGAGTTCACTAAATAAATCACACTTTAGATATCACTATACAACCTAAAATATTCATACTTTTGCCTCAAATATTCCATGAACCATTGTGTCCATATCATCTCCTTAATTGATTCTATAGCTGCAACATATTTTCCCTTTATAGTTGACAAAGCAACTATCTTCTACAATTTTGAAATCTAATTAATTATTGTGTCACCAATAGTGAATACATAACCTATGGTGCTCCTTCTACCATATAGATTTCTAGCCATGTTTACATACACATATCCTTATAAGGTAACATTTGAACATTCATAGCACAACTATATTGTCATGGATTATTCATAAATATGCTAATAACTCCTACTACATGAGCAATGTCTGGTTTGGTGCACACCATAACATACATAAAACTTCCAACTACTAAAGCATATGGCACTTTGGATATATAATTGATTTCTTCTTGCATTTTAAGACATTATTCCTTGCTTAATTTGAAGTGTCTTCCCAAATTTCTACTCACTAGTTTTGCATCTTGCATATTTAACCCAACTAACACCTTCTTGATGTACTCTTGTTGAGACAATCTCAATCTTCTATTTTTCATGTCTCTTGTTATTCTCACACTAAGGATTTGATTTACAACACACAAATCCTTCATTGCAAAATAATTTTCTAGTTTTCTTTTGAGCTCATTTATATCATGCATGTTAGACCCTGCAACAAGCATGTCATCTACAAAAAATAACAAGATAATATAGATTCCATTATCTAATGTCTTAAAATAAAAATAGTGGTCAAAGTATCATCTAATATAACCTTTTTCTACCATAAACATGTCAAATTTCAAATACCACTACTTTGGATCTTTATTTAGACCATACAAACTCTTCTTCAACCTATACATCATTTTCTCTTTACCTTTGACTTCATATCCCTATGGCCACTCCATATATATTTCTTCCTCCAAGTCACCATGAAGGAAGGTAGTTCACATAGAACTATTCAAGGTGCAAATATTCTACTACTAGAAAACTTAAAATAGTTCTTATGGGAGTCAATTTAACAATTAGAGAAAATATTTCATCAAAATCTATACCTTTATTTTGTGCAAACCCCTTTACAACAAGTCTAGCTATGTACCTATTTTAGTATTCATCTTCCTTTGTCAACCTATACACCCATTTACTCAAAAATGCTCTTTTGCCTATAGTAAATTGAACCAAATCTAAAATTTGGTTATGTACCAAGGATTCCATATCCTCTTTCATGCCTTGCTCCCACTTCTTTTTGGTTTCTACCTACATTACTTCTTCATAGATTTTTAACTCACCATGATCAGTCAATAATAAATAATAAGTGAAGGAGAGTATCATTCAAGGAGTATAATTAATCTAGTATATCTTCTAACTACACTTCTAGGATATTGGGGTACCTTTTGTTATTGTAGTTATTGCTCATTATGATTTTCTAGCAATTTCAGAATTTCATTTCTAGCGATTTCATTAAGTACTACATATTTTGTATTTGTATTTTCTTATTTTTTCCCTATAACTGATCTCTATACATGACCTTATCATTAAAGATCACGTCTCTACTCCTAATGATTGTACAATTTTCAAAATCCCATAAACAATAACCAAAATCATTAACTCCATATCCAATAATTTTACATTTCTTAAATTTTACTTCAAGCTTGGTTCTATTTTATTTATCAATATGTACAAATTCTTCACAATCAAAAGTCTTTCAAAAATAATAGTCTACCTTTTTATCTATCCATGCTTCCTCTGGAATGCCACCATAAAAATAAATTGAAGGCCCTATGTTCTCTTAGTAAATATAAGTATCCAGAACATCTACCCAAAACTATAAGGGCAACCCTGCATACAATCTCATGTTCCTTCCATGATCCATGATTGTATTGTTCATCCTTTTGACACACCATTTTGTTATGGTGTTCCTAGAACCACATTCTCTCCAAAAAAACCATAGAATGAATATTAATTATCAACCACCTTGATATAGTATTCACCTCTATTTTATGATCTGACACACTTCAACTTATCTCCTATCTCATTCTCAACCAAGCCTTTCCATTTCATAAAAGAATCAAAAACATCAATTTATTTCATATGAAATATACCCATGTTGTTTTTTTTTTCATCATCAATAAAAGTAACATAATAAGAATATCCACCAAGGGATGATATCTAAGATGGTCCCCATATATATTTTTCACAAGCTCTAACTTTTAATCCTTCATTGTCTTCAAAATTATGATAAATATGAATCTCTTATGTTTTCCATACAAATAATGCTCACATAAATCCAAATCCACCTTCTTCAAATCTGGAAATAATTTTTTTGAGTGGAGGACTTGCATCCCCTTCTCACTTATGCGCCTAGTTTTATGGTAGCATAATTTTATATCTACTATTGTAGAAGCTAAAGCAATAGAAGATTAAACATTATCAGTAGATAAATATAATACACCTACCTTCTCTCCTTTTACTATTACTAGTGATATTTTAGTGACATTCTATGAATTTTTTTCAAATGTAAATGTGCATTCCTCACTTCCTAACTACCTTGATGAAATTATATTTCTTCTCAACTCGAGAACATGCCTCACCTCTTTAAGCATCCATTTGTTTCAATTATATAATTTTATATATATCTTACCATTTCCAATAATTTTAAAAGGTTCACCATCACCCAAATAAACTTGTCCAAAATCACCTTGAGCATAGTCTTGAAAATATTTTATATGGATTGGAGCATGAAATGAAACTCCTAAATATAACACCCAAGAATAATTAATATTATCTAATGAAGGGATTAAAACATATTGAAACACATCACCTACTATATTTTATTCCTTATTTTCTTTTTTGAAACCAACAATCTTTCTTAAGGTGTCATTTGTTCCCACAAATCTATCACACCAATGTTTCTCTGGATTTGGTTCTACCATTCATAGAATTTCCATGATTCCCTAAGGCCTTTCCTATATCATTGTGTCTTCCCATGTTCTCCATAGTCAAATCATTACTTGATGTCTCACATGTACTTTTCCATCATGTTTCCTTGCTAAGAGTAACACTAATAAAGTCATCTATTTTTCAAATGAAACGTATCCTAATGGTTATGCTAAGTTATTTAATGTGATTCACTTATCCAAAGGGATTAGTATAAATAAAAGATCAACCTTGATTCATTACTCACCTACAAACATAAGAACAATACCTAGTATTCTTACCAAAGAGAATTCAAAGAGATTTTAATTGAAAAAATATTCCCTATTTCCATACTAATCATAGGAACAACACATGTATAGGTTTAAAGTACTAAAGGAGTAGACAATGAGCCTAATTTTATAAGTTACAAGTTAGGTCACTATTGTAAATGTTTCACACATATTTTATGATTGACACACAATATAACATGTAGGAGAGAACTACATTAGTTTGAGGACCTCTTAGAAGAATTGGCTATATAGTACTCAATAAGAGAGGGGTATTTGGGGTTATCTTGACACCATATGCACACTGACTCATTTTCCCCCAAAGTCACTATGGAGATGAATAATTAGGGATTTAATAATTCATGAGGAGTGATGGAACATGACCTAAATCTAAATTTACTTAAGAGAAAGTGTAGTCAAACCCAAAATAATCTAGGTGGTCACATCCTTTTCCAATAATTACTATATATAAGACATTTCTATCAAACCCAGACAGTAGTGTCAATGCAACCATTTCAATCTCATGTTCATGTCAAGATCTCCAAAAGTGTTAGGAAGAAACCTTGATGACTATTGTAAAATCATCTTCTAGTCTAATTTATGTCTATTCCATATCCAACATTGTGTTAGCATCATAACCAAGTATATTACTTCTTTTTCATTCCCATACATAGATTAGTTTTACTTTCTATATTTAGCCTATTCTTAGCATAAGAAATTTAGTGTATGTTTATATCAAAGTTTAGCACCCATTGGCTTGTTATATATATAATTATCACCCTTTTGCATTATCATTTCTATATTATTAATGGGTTATTTATCTAAAATAGGACCATCATCCATTTTAGGGTTAAATAATTTTCTAGATAAGTGATGAATTTTATTTAACTTGTATTTATACAACCTATTTTTAGAAGTTCCTCACAAAACGGTTATGAAACACAATGATTCAACTCCAACATTTTGAAATATTTTCAAATTTAAGTGTTTAAAAAGAATGGACACTTGTGTTGGAGAATAGAGAGTAGCATTAACACCATTGCCCAAGTTTGAATGCAACAATCAAAGAACAAAGAATATTGTCATAGCTATGCAATTGATAGTGAAGGATATATATCAAAATTTTAAATTACTATGGGTGAAAGGTGATTTTGATAATTATAATAATATATTTACATTATAATATAAACATTTAGACCTAGTGAGATGGTATTTTTGAGACTGTCAACTATAAGGAAGTTTATTAAATGAAAGATAAATATTTGAGTGATATTTTTCATGTGTACAAGACTAGTTTAACATATAAATCTAAATTTAAGCATCTAGAATATCATGATGAATAAAAATATTTTAATTTTAGATGATTAATTCTCATCATACATACCTCACTTCAGAATGGGAATACATATAGTTGGCTTGTCTTACAGATAGTGTCCTCTTCTCAAATATATTTAGATTTTTTGCACATAAAATTTATATTTTTGACATAAATTATTACATGTTTTATGAAATTAATTAAATAGTTTGCACATATTGGGTGAATATGTAAGGCATATGTATGATATTGCATATGATTATTACTGACATTTCACATATTCTACAATATTATTATGTAGATTACATGTATTAAGTAAGAGGTTATCATATTGGTGACATTTCATATATTATGAGGTTTTCATACATGTTATATTACTTAGAATAAATAATTTATTTTATTCAGGAATATGTAGGGAATATGTGAGGCATTCTAAAAAAATACCCAAGTTCTATTAAAATGTATTCATATTCTCAAACTGAATGGTATAATCCAGTTGTAGTGAATGATTTAGAAATAATTACTTAGAGTCATAAATTCACAAATTCTTAGATTTCTTAAAACCCATGGTGGGTCCCATTTTATATAATAAAGTATAACTATTAATTTGGTTAAATTTTTGTGTAACTTGATTTCTATAGTCATAAAATGAAAAAAATTATAACCTGAGTGTGGCTTGTGACATTCAACCTATAATTCCCTCTTTCTTGTTCTCATGACCCTCATAGGCATCTTTTCGCTGATTCTTAATCATCCTTAGCCTTCTAGGCTTAATCCTAGCTCAGCCAGATTGATCTTTCTAGGAAAAATCAATCCGCCTAGGTCTCATCTACTCAAGATAGTAGCACCACACTTGGACTATAGCATTAATGCCACTCTTATCTTCTTTTGGTGCTCATATCTAAGTTAAATTTTAGCCCCAATGGTCAATTCCTTTTAGTTCCCCATCTTTATACTTTTTAGCCTATTGCGAGTATATTCAACCCATGACCAATAGATCCCTATAAAATTCCAATCAAAGATCATTTTGAGAGGGTTGGAAACTATTACTAGGCAAGCAAGAATACAAGCAAGACTACATAAGCAATATTCCATATTATCTACATGAAACCAACCAATACACTTACAAGCTTATTCAAACCCTTACACTAGTCCCTAACCACCTCAAGCATATCCAGTTTAGCATTATGCATATTCCTAAACTCTAGTGCACAAATCACATCAAGTGGGATAACTACATATAATTTGATCCCTCTTTGGAGTATTGGTATGTAAGTAGTGTTCCCAAACAAGGGGTGTGAATACACATTTAGTGAATCTTACACACACTAACGCCCGCAATTTATCAAATTTGGTCAAATCATAATGGAATATAGGGTTTGAAGAGAAAAAATACTCTACAAGGAGATCTACAAACTTTCAGATGCAAAAACTTCCCAAACAAGGTCACATAGACATATCAAATAAAGCCCAAAAGGCTTATATCCTCAAAACAACACTGGTAAAGGTGGACTATAGCATTGTTGCCACTCTTGTCCACTTTTAGTGCTCTTTTATAATCATAAAATGAAGATTAGATCCTTTTTTGTGATAGTGTCCTAGTCCAACACATTAAATCTTAGACCTTGTCTCAGTTGTATCAGTCAGTTCTTAGCTAGTCTTATTTTCTCCCTCTTATTACTATTTTTAGAAAGGTAAAAATTGCAATCTAATTTATACAAATCATTAGCTTAATAATTAAATATTTGTTTACTAATTTTACTACTCAAATGCTTTAAATAAATTAGGAATAATACTCCAATATTTTGAAATAGGTTAAATCAATTTCTATGGAATTCTTAATTTACAATGAGGTTTGTGCATATTTATTTGAACCCATGGTTTTACATTGGCATCTCTAAGGAGCATTATCACTTGAATATCCATTTTATTTATAAGACAACTTGGCTTGAATGAATATAGATGCACTCATTCATTTTTATTTAATTTTCAAAAATATGCAATGTTTTTTACTTTAGATATAATATAACAAGAAAAAACTAATTTATACATGTTTCATTATATGATTTTCATGGAGGAAGTGTGGCACTCAATCCTACCTATAAAAAATTACTCTAGTTAGAAATAGGTATAATATTCTATATTTAAAAAAATATGTCATCCATTACCATAATAAAAGGGTGGAAAATTTAGACACTCATATTTGATATCAAGAACATGAAAATTTTAGTTTTTATCATTTTTTAGTATAAATGACTTATGTGCACATAACCCACCCTTTCTCGTGATCTCTCATAACCATTACTTTATCTATGGGTTTGGCATTCTAGAATTGTCATTACTAGTACATGAGAATTCCCTAGTTTATACTTGAATAGTTTATTATCATACTCTACATTTCTCCTACTCTGATATCAATGCTTATTACTTTTTACATGGTTCCTATCATAGATATGTGGATCAATTTATAAAGGTCATCAACCTTTGATGTACTAGTTCTTACACCCTTTAATGCCTATTTTACAAAATTCAAATCTTTTCTATAAGGTTTCCAATATGTTTTACATGATAGATCAAAGGGAAATTACAAAAAGAGTTAGCTTTAGATTAAAATCTATTAAAATTATATTTGTATCTATACCTATCAAAAGCACATCTATTATCCATTTACACATTGGGAAGATCTTCCCAAAATCTTATCAATATGAAATAACTCAAAGGATTAGGCCTTGAGATATGTTGGAATATAATTTCAAGGTAAACATCTTAAGTTTACAAATGTTTAATTCCATACACAATATTTGATAGCATGTTATCATTACATTGAATTCACACACTCAACTAGGTTATGTAACTATGTGTAGTTTGATCCCTCTTCAGTGTATTGGAATGTAGACAATGTTTATCAAATCACTGAGGGGTGATTTAGGTTAGTTCAAACCATTATTATAAATAATTATCCCATGTTACATTCATCTCAATAATTAAAGCTAAGGTTTTGAGGTAAAGAGAAGGAAAACATAACTTTTTCATACATGTGAAAATAAATATGCATATACATGAACTTTTTACATGTGTAGTCATAGAAATTCCAATTTCACATATTTGAACATGTATCTTGGATGCATATGGTACACAATAGAGGAATCATATTGGAACATGTATGCATCTATTTTTAGACTTGTTCTACTGAGTTTTCTAGTTTATTTCATTATCTAAATAAATACATAGCCCCTATAAAGAATTTTTGACAATTTTACACTTCCATAAACCTACAGAAATCCTAAATGAAATAAGTGACATATTCTTTTAGGTAATTTTCATAAATAATAAACTATAATAAATCATTTATACTTTGTTTTTACAATTGAATTTTATTAATTTAGACATAATTTATACAACATTGTTAGACTCAATGTTTTGGATTATTTAGATCACTAAATACAAAAATAATTGAAATAATAGGGTGATTTTATGATAGTGTGATTAATGAAGTTGAAGGTGCATGAAATAATGCCAAATGTGATAAAAACACATAAAATAATGAGGGACATAATTATTATTTCATTGATTTTATCCAAGACATAATAAATAGACAATGAATTAAAAACTAAGATGTAAAAATAATCAAATGAAAGACAAAACTTTTTAAAGAGCGAATGAATATAATCTTGAAGCTGAAAACAAACAAATCTAAATTGAAGTTGAAGATATCCAGTTGGATTAGGGATGAAGATATTTAAATGAGGGTTGAAAGGTCTCCTAAAATATCCAAAATTATAAAAGTGGATGAAGTGTGGAAATGCATGAAAAATATGCAAATGAAAAGGGTGTTATACCAAAATTATATATGTTTATAAAATTTATATTCACACACGGATAAATCATAAGCAGTCAAGAATGATCAAGAAATCATTAGTGTACTTATCATTTAATGAAACTATCACTTTATTATGGATAATTTTTTGTGTAAAACTATGATTCTATATATTCTATGAAATCTATATTTTTTTTGTTTTTTCCTTTATGGAATGTATTATTTTTTTGTAATATAGTTTCCCCTATGAAGACATGAAAAAAAGGTATTTTAAATCTTTCACTATCCTTCATGTATGTCACTATTGTCACTTTATTTTCCTTAAATTAATTTAGATGTCACATGTACATTGGAACCATTTTAGTGAAAAATTCAAATCATTTTTTGTAGGTACATATGATTCATAATGTGAAGATAAGTACAAGGATACAAAATATTAGAAGTAGGAAAACACAATCATCAACTCATTTCAAAGATTCATGTCATGTGTTAGAAATTCCCCAATGCACTTGATAATTTTTATAAGAAGCACCAATGCTCTAGATACCTTTTTAATGTTACCTTGAAATTATTGACAATAAATCATGATAGGATACAAATTATTAAGTGAAGTTACACTAAAATTTTTAGATGCATGATTTAAGTTTCAAATATAGGTGGTGTTCTTATAAAACTAATTTACTCAATATAAACCTCTAAATCCTATGTGTTTGTCCTCCTAATTTATTTGGAAATAATAATTAGGCCTTGCTAATTGTACTTTCTACATTTTGATAGAGTTGGCATGCTTTATTAAATGTAATTCATTTATTTATATTACAATTACTTTAGAGGAGGAATAGTGAATCTAATCCATCACTCTAAAGGTCTTATGTATGCCATGTAATTAAATTACATAAGAACATTATAGTCATAGAAGTAATTGAATGCATTTAGAGGCTAGATGTTGGATAATGGGGGACAAGGGGGGGTATAAAGCGACACTTTTTTCTGAAAATAACAATAATTGAACATGGAGATAATGTTAGAGACACTTAGAAAAGGAATTTGACAATGACATAAAAAATGAATTGTGTCTTTTTGAATTTAGTTTCTAAATATATATTTTTTTCCAATAACCAAATGATAAAAGTGTGCAAAATAGATGCATTTATTTAAATATGTTTGTCATTTTTTGTAAATTGATAAGGAGATTGCATGTATATGAACACACTTTTTGAGTAAATAATAGAATTTTTGTATGAAATTTCATATATAGATAGGTGAAATGTTGAATATTGTTGAGAATAATTTTTATTAATTTTTAATTATATATATAATTTTGAAATAATTTTACAAGTCAAAATAGTTGGAAAATTGAAACTGCAAGTGTATGAACATAAATTTTTGACCTTAACTGCATAAAAATCAATTATTTTTTAATGCATAGTTGATAATGTGTAGATTGTTTAGATATAATTTTTATGAGCATTCAATGAATATTTAAAAAGTTATAAAAAAATTTGTGAAAATATGTATTAGACTATAATGAGGTATGTTATGTAGAAATTAAGTAATAATTATAAATGATATTCTAACATTAAAAAAATTATATATTCAAAAACTATGCTTTACCCTCTACAAACCCATATATTTTTTTTAAAAAATAATAAAATCTACCTAATCAAACATGTCAATAAAAAGGGAAAAAATACCCCTAAATTTAATATAAATTTCCTTGGTTGGTCGATGATAGGGTTTGGCTAGGTGTGGGACCTGTCAGGCCTAAAATTGAGGCAAAAATTGGAGGGAAAGTGGAAAAAAAAATCTAAATATGAAAAGGACATATGCTCTGTGTAAAACTAATTTGGGATTCTTATATGTTTCTCCCTATTATTTTGTGGATCCCAAAGGGCATGCATGATTTTTAAAGCATGCATGCCCTTTGTGATTCATGAATTCATTTTGATTTTCCCATGAAAATTATTCCCTTGTTTTGTTCTTTCCAAATTAAAAAATGGGTTTTTTTCTACAACTATGTGAATTTAGTGAATTATTCATTTATTTTATTTGAATAACTATAAATTCTTTAAGTTTAAATCTACAAATGTCTTATTTTGGAAAATATAAATAATGGCATTTAGAAGTCATCGTAAAAGACCAATCAAAGAGCTAAAAAAGAGTACATTAAAGAGTAAATAAAAAAATAAAGAAAAAGACAAGTAGATAGGAGAGCATCCATAAGGGCTTCTAGGCAAGGTGAAGGTCTTCCTTCTACACCAGGTAATACTTCTAAAGAAAATAACATTGCAAATTCTATAGAATTTAATTTAAATATGTATTTAAATTAGATAAGAGAACCAAATAAATCTTTGTTTCAACATGAAATTCAGAATGTAGATCATGTAAGTAATGAATTTGAAATAAATGATGAAACATATGGATAAACACAACATAATGAAACATCTATTCACAATGAATTTTTTTAGTATTATAATAATAAACATAAAATAATGGCCTTGAATAATGTGTCTCCTAATGAAGAGGAGTTTAATTTGCCTATAGAGTCTAATGTAGATAGTCAACCCTCTATTGTACCTACTATGTTGTTAAAGTGTTAACACCACCCAATTTAATATAAAATATAGCTCCTGCACCCACACCTTCAAGGATAATAAGAACACAAAATTATTTGGTTGAAATATATGAAAAAATAATATAACCTATGGAAGGTAAATTATCAAAAATATCAGCTCAACATTATGCTCAACGTGTATAGAACTATGTATTTAAGAATAAAAACAATACAAAATAATGTCAACTATTTGTTCAATTAATGAAAATACAAAAAATACACCCTGTGATGCATAATTTGGTTTTAATAACATTAAACATGTATGGAATAAATATTAAAATAGGAAAGACTCTATTAATGCATTTAAGGCAATAATGAATAAAATTTAGAGTAAAGATAGTAATGTGGCATGATGAGTAATAATGGAGTCTATAGTAAGTTAACATATAAAGCTTAAATGATTAATGAAACAAGTAAATCCTTAAATTTAAATATAAAAGCTCTAATAAATATCGTGAAATAAGAACAAGGCTTGATGACCCTTCACTCATAGATTTTTATGTGTTTAGTGGTAGACTCCCATGAAGAGATAAGGTATTAGTTGAAGGCAAAACCAATTGATTGAAATTTTTTGGCACGACAACACAAGGGTCTCATTTAATGTAAAACATGACGTTAAAATAAGAAAAGGCTAAAAAAATCATGAGCCACATGGAAAACATTTTTTACACATGACGTAAACAAAATTTTATAAAATGTTTTTAAAAAAAATTAATGGGCAATTGATAATTAGCCAAAGGTCGTTTCAGATGTGCATTCTTTTCTATGTTAAAATCAACTAAGCATGCACCACATATTATTGTATGGTACATGCTGAATTTGATATGCATATTGATGGTTTTTTTCATATACATTGTACTTTAAATACCAATGAGATTTTGTAGGAATGTATGGTGTCTTCCCCACCTAAAACATCAAGAGAATTAATCCAAGGTTTTTTCTATCAAAGACTCGAGGGATAATTTTTTTTGAAAAACAATGTTTATATGGAATTTAATAGTTTTGGTGGTTTGCCAAATTTTTACAAGTTGTTTACATGAAGGTATTTCAAATGAATTTGGAAAATACTAGTTGACTATAAGAAGTACAAATCTATTAAGTATGCATTAAAACAAGGAAAAGAGTCATTAGATGTAAATTGGTTACAAATTTTTAATTTTTTTATATTATTCAATGTTTGAATTCAAAAATAAAATTAACTACCAATATGTAAAACACACATATAAATTAAAATGGTTAGATAATAAAGTCAAATCATGCAAGGACAACTTCCCAATTGGCACCATTATTTTGATTATGGATTTTGTTGGAACTACACACTATAACCATAAAATGAGGTTCAATCACAATATTATAATTGAATTTAAGTTGTAATTTTTGTTAATATTACATTTAGATATAAACTTGATAGTGTAGACACCTAAATATGACCATCGATAACCTCCAACCAAGTTTTTGACCAATTTCTACAAAAGTGCACAATTTGGCTTAAAAATACTAAAATGCATTAAAAGAGTTGAAATTTTTATATTCAAGAGTAGATTTTTGCTAGGGTATAATTAAATGGGGCAATGCAATTTATGGGCTAGGTGGCTTTGATTAGATCATTTTTAGTCAAAATACTAATTTTGCACCTGGGTGCTCTAAATTGCTCTTTTCTATCAAAATATCTTGCACAAGACATGTGCCTTTGTTATTTGGTGTTGAAAACATCCTAAATGTTATGGTGGACCTAACACATCTGACAACACATCTTGATTCTAATCCAATCAAATTTTAGACCAATAGAAAGACATTTTGGTCAATTTGAATATGGTTTGCATCAAACTATTTAATCATGCTTAAGAGCTAATTAAACCAAATTAAGGCCTAAATAATAATTCCATGGAAACTTGTTGAAAAATTGTTTTTATAAATGAATGTTGAATATATTCATCATCAAGTGACCTCATTCCTTGGGAAGGCATCCCTAGGCCATAAACACCACAAATATATAAATCAAGCAACCCCATGCCTCGTCCATGCCTCCCATGCCTCTTAAATTCCCCTTTATCCAAGATATTAATGAGGATATTTGTAGGATAAATTTATTATTTATATTTATTCATGGCCACACATCTCAATCTTGAGATGGATGGTTATGGTTAATCCTCAAACCTTTCCAAAAGTTTATAAATAGGAAACCTTGCCACATGAATTTTAAGCTTGGATAATGCAAAGTTATAATGCTAAATTGATTCTAAAGCCTCATGAAAATTAGTGTTATTATGCCTAAATATTGAGACAAGTCAAGCCAAGACAAAGACATAAATTTCAAAGGAGAGATGGAGGTAGTCAAGCTTCCATTAATGCAAACTTCATGAGCATAAACCAAGAAAGCCACTAAAACAAGTATTTTGCAGCATCCAGGGAAGGTAAAAGAAGGTTTTTTTTGCATTTTAATTATGTGTTTCATTCATGTTTTGTTAAATAAGCTTTCCCTAGTAACTAGGACTAAATATTTATGCTAGTTAGTGTGTTTTTGTCAATTTTTTTTCATTTTGGGATTAACATAATACTAATCACCTCTCTTGAGTGAAATTCCTAGTTCACATAATGGCATACCCAGTGGGACCAAATGCATCTGAAACATGAAGAAGATCATTATGTAACTTTAAAATATTCATTTGTATGATTAAAACTCTTGAAATTTTATTTTATAACTTTGTTTTACCATTTTTCTTTATCATGAGTTTACACAGTAAACCATCAATGGTCACTGTAACTACCAATAGTCACTACAACCATCGACAGTTATTTTGAGTTGTCTACAGTCAGGTACCATTGATGATGAGGTATAAAAATTAATGGTCACTATTTTTTTATTTAAAACACAACTCAATAGCTAATATGCCATTTTAAAATTCTTGGTGTGGGGTCATACAGACACCATTTTTTATTATATTTTTAAAAACTACATGTTTTATACTAAATTTTTAGAATTTGATATTAGTTTAGCTTCAATTTACATAGATTTTTTTACAAATTTTTTAAAATATCTTGAAATGTTTCTAATCTAGCACATTTTTTTTGAGGTGATTCCTTAAGGGTAGATAGGTAACCTATAGACTTTAAATTTGATAAAACATTCTATTTAGACATCTTTTGCATTCTTTAAAATGAATTAAGAACCTTGTTTTGGTGCTTAATGAAAATTTTAGATGATTAATGGAATTATTTTTATAGTTAGACTTTAAAATTTACATCTTGAGACCAAGATGTCAAAATAACATCACCTCATCTTTCATTTGGATTTTAAAATTGATCACACTTGTCAATTCTTATTTTCAATAGTTGTGTAAATTAGAACCTTTTTGGAGAAAATAAGGTTTTCACATATACAATATTCCATTTTCCCCTTTATGGAAACCTTGGAATCATTTTCACGTGTATGATCTTCCATTTGTCCCCTTTAGGGAACCCTTGGAATCAAAATTACCATCCTTTTTGCTAAAAATCTAGTCTAAGGCTTAAAAAGAATGCCGTCTAAAGCAATCACCAAAAACTTGCAATAGTTTGGGTGTTCTTGAAAATGACCTTAAATTCTTTATCTTATGTCTTTTATTTCATTTCAAATTGTCTTTTTAAGGGGTCTTCATCACCTCCCATAGGTTCTATAAGCAAGCTTTGCCCTGGGGTTTCACCTTCTTACACTGACTTCACCCACTCACACTAAGATTAGAGGTTTGAGCAGCTAAACCACCTTGTAGTGTTAGAGTTGCACATGAGATGTATCTTCACCTTGGACATCACACTACACTAAGTGAATAGTATGATGTAGTGGTTACAAAAATGACTAGACCTTTTTCTAACAAGCCAAGTGCTCAGGACACCCAATTTTTATTCTTTTCTTTTACATCATTTAACGTAAAAGTCATTATGAAATTGATCCCCCTAGACGTTCAAAAAAATTTAGATCTTAGATAAATCCCTACTTGACATGAGAGTGTTGTTGGTGCAAGGTGAGCCTCAAGGTCCATGGCACAATACTGTCATTGTAGAGAAAGGGGGTGTTAAAACCCTAATATATAATATATATTTTACTTTTGAATGAACACTTAAAAATCCTCTCAAATGATGTATATTGATGGATTCTAACAATACAAAGAAAACTTATTCATTTTGGATCTAAGGGTGATTAATTAGTTATTTTTATCCTAGATTAAATTTTTTTTGGAGTTAAAACTTGGTGTGAATAAACAATACAGATAATCCTCATTTTCTTTTGAACAAGGAGGTTTTATGCTACCCATTTCAGTTTAGACTTATACCAAACATTGTTTAAGTTCTTCGTTTATCGATTAAATTCAAAATTTCACCTTTATAATTTCATAGAGTTGATGTGTTAAGTGGGTTCACCATTTTCACTAAACTTGAGGGAACTTAGGTTCAATTTCCAATTTGGGTTAAAGGCCATTTAAAACTCAAAATCATTATCACCACTTGATAAACTTAATTCATTTTATGCTAAACACTTTCACTTTGAGTCTATGCACTACAAAATTTTCAATTAAGAAAGGTAGCGTTATGCTGTTAAATTTGTGTGAAACCATCTTTATCTTAGGGAGTTTTATAAGCAAGCATTTTGTACCATCCCTTTCAAGCATTGTTTCATAGACACCTTTTGCATAGATTTCAAGGTTGTGCACTTTTTTCAAACCAATCTGAGTATACCTTTGCAAATCTTTATCTTACATAGTTACACCATTCACATTCATCTAGCCTATTTGTCAAAAGAACTAGGCTTTATACCATTATTTGTAAAAAGATAAACTATCCCTAAAGTGCCTTTTTGTTTCATGCTTTATACCTATTTTATTGAGTTTATGTCCATGATTCAAATTCCTAGATTTTTTTAGAAGTGTTTCAAAGCTGTTAGATTAAAATCTCATCTATTTTTAAAATCTAACTTTTGGCGCCATTTGGCAAAGAGTTGTAGCACATGCCTTGTTTGAACCTAGCTTTTGATGCTGTATTTGGCCAAAAGACCTAGCAACTATTTATTTTCTAGATTATAATGATTTGAAACACTTCAACCTTAGAGTTTAATAGTTCAATTTTTGGCCCATTTACTAAAAAATTTTGTACAAAGGTGTGTAACATTAGATACTTAACGTTAGATTGTTTTATTGTCATTGCATAAACCTTTAATTCTTTTTGATGAATCTAGACCAAGGTTTGAATGTCTTTTTAGACATTGTATTTTTAGATTTTTTATAACTCTGTTCCTTTTCTATCACAAAACATTTACTATGGATCCCAACATATATTCCTATACATGTAGTGGACTCATGTACAAGTTGTGGATTGGTAATGTGGTTGTGTAGGAATAAATGGTACAATACCCCTACACAGATCATGTTACTTATGAGATAGATCCTTATCCCTCTTATGGTACTAAAATAGGGGTACAAGAATAAGATACTTTGGCTAACTATTTGGTTAATATGCCACCATATTCAGAATAGGACTAAGAGGGAACTGCATAATACCTAGCTATGATACTTACTATTAAATAACCTTTTCCTCAACATCCATATTCCATTAAAGGACCTCCCATGTATGATCCTTATTTTTATTAGCATCATCTACCAGAGAAAAAATATGAGATTTTGGTTATATCCATAGAAGTAGGGGCCAAGTTTCTAGCACACTCCCCCCATGAAAGCTTACAAAGTCTAGTAAGAATTCTTCACAACATATTGTATAATCAACAATCTTCCTCTAGAAATCCTTTAACTTTAATCCATAACATGTATCAAGACCTTAATATTCCTTAAAATGGACTGAATTGCATGGAAGACCACTTTAACCAAATGTAAACAACATATCAAACCTACTTAAATCTATCATGTGATTTCAATTAAATGACCATGGTGAATAAACCTCTTATTGACTTAGTTCCTTTAACATGAGTTTTGATAGAGTTAAATGGTCAAGACAATAAAATTTCAAACTCATTCATGCAAATTAATTCGATATACAATATTTTACATATGACATTTATCAAAGAAGTGTCTTATACTTCTACCTAGATTAATGAGAAAAACATAGTAGATGATGCACAATCAATGTCCAATCCAAATTAAAGTGGTGCTAATATATAAATAACTAGTCAAAAAACATGTTCCTATAGAAAATACAATGAGGGGATATGCATACCAAGAATTGGGATTTTCTACATCCCAATATCAACTAGCTACTACTAATCCTCAACTATTCACTTCATCAAGTGTGCAACCAATAGGATTAAATAGTTAGCCAATGACTACTGTAGTGCCTCAATAATAGAATATCATGAATCCTACTCCTCCTCAACAAGGGATGAGTAGAATTTCACAATAACAAGAACAAATGAATATACCAATGTAGTAGAGGCTGAATATATTAACACCCCAATAAGGGAAAACTAATGTTCCACCTCATTAGGTAGTAGCAAATATACCTCTCCAGTCGCAAGCTAGTGTGCCAATTCAAAACCAACTGATGTCTAACCAACAATGTATAAATATTGGTTAGTGATAGGTGCAAAATATCAAATAAGCATCAAATCCCCAATAGGGATTCATGAAATAAGGAGGTTCGAATATTTCTCAAATACCTACTAGGCTACAACTACATTTGGCTCAAAATGTGTTGCTTATTCAGAAGTAGGGTCTTGGTTCATAAGTTCCCACTCAATAGCAAGGTTAGATTAGTCAACATCATGTCACTTTTCAACTAGAATAGACATAGTATAATTACATCCCTCTATCCCAATCACAAAATCATCAACATCAAACCTTTATATCTAATCTAAACTAGAATATCAAATAAACAAATGTGCCCTTTCAAACACATCCTAATCCAAATATTCATATACCTAGTTCATTCCCCAACCAATCTACCATACCCCAACAAATATCTCCATTATAACTTGGTCTAGGTACTTCACTTACAACCACTCAACCACCTACCTAGGCCAATATTCCCACCAGTTTCCTAAAGCAAGAATTATAATAGATGAGGGATGAAATTATAGCCATCCAAGTAGGGAGACAAATTAAAAATTTTAAGTTAGATGATGTGTGTTACTATCCTTTTAATATGGATTACTTATAGATTTTATTTCCTCTAAGATATGAACCCCCAAATTTTGATAAATTCAAGGGGAAAGGTGATCCCAAAGCCCATTTAAATGAGTTCTTTGCCATATTCCAGCTAGTGGCATATAGAGATATATACCTCTTATTGTTGTTTCAAAGGAGCTTAGTTGGACAAGCCTTGGAGTGGTTCTTAAAGTTTCATAAAAATTTAGTAACTAATTTTGATGACCTTTCAGATAAGTTTTTACAACATTTATACTATAATCTTGAGCATGAGATTTCATTGGTTGACCTGACATAAGCAAAACAAAAGGTCGATGAGAGTCTCAAAAAATATCTAAAGTGATGGATAGAACTTACAAGTTGATTCACTCACATTTTACCTGATAAACAATTAAAAAGTGTGTTCACTAAAAATTTGCATACTAAGATAGCCTATCATCTAAAGCTATAGTGTGTGCATACATTTAAAGAAATCATTGACAAAGGTTTGTTGATCGAGTGGGAACTCATTAATAAAGGAGTCATCAATCTTAATTAAACTAATCAGAAACAAGGTACCAATTAGCGAAGTGGCCAAAACTAACATCCAATCCTAGCATAAGCATCACAAATGGTATAGGCCAATAACAAAGAAAGAACCAAACAATTCAACCATAATAGGAATTTTGTGGGACATGGATTAATTGAGTCACTTCATGTCCAAATGGTGCAAACATTGTCTATTTCATCTTCTCAGCTTACTTCTACTTGATAACCTCTTCAAGCAACACCATAAGTATAATAACTAAGACCCACACATAAAGTTGAACAAAATTTGCCATTACAAAACCCTCCTCCAAGGAGAATTATGCCTACGTGTCATGTTTTTAGTGACCTTGGAGAGCCCATTGAGTCTCTGTTTTAGAAACTTATTACCACTAATTTGATTAGTTGGCCTATACCAAAGCATTATCGACAAGGCATTCCTTATCTTGATTGGTACCATGAAAATGAATTTTATGAATATCATCAAGTCAATAGGTATAGTCTATGAATATTTTTGTACATCAATAATTTGATTGAGAATTTGTTGGAGAATGGGGAAATAACATTATATAATGGTGCTTCTACCTCTAATTAAACTCTTAAGATTTATCAAAACCACTTTTCCCAACAAAACACCCGATAGTAGCATAACAATCAACAACAACAAAATCAACAGTATCAAAATCAAAGGCTAAATTAATATAATCAATAGTAAAACCCATAATGTTAGAACAATAGACAAAACCAAGGTTAGAATAGTAACAACCAACAAACCTACCATGTAGTTACACATGACGATAATAGGGTTATAGGTCATATTACATGGGGTAGCATTAATACCATCTCCATTTATCCTAGACCAAGCACTAATCAATCTAGACCATTGAAAAACAATATAACTCAATAAAATTACATGGATAATCCTTCTTTAACTTGGGACCACACATAAGCAAACTAGTAAATTAGGACATCCACTTTTGAACCTTATATCGATAAATCACCCTTGCCATGTGACCACATATAAGTGCACTAGCAACTGAGACTTATCCTATCTGATCTTACACCATTCCCACCATTTGTTGGCAATTATGGTTTGGCATCTAATCCTGATTATGAAATCAAAACTCAGAGGTCAAAGATTACTATCCTAGGCCCAAAAGCATCTACCACTTTGCTTGTTATCCAACCAACTATTCAGCCTCAAAATAAACCATTCAACATTGACCAAGATAAGAAGTTTGATATTGTGTAACAATTGTAGAAGATACCAACATAAATCTCTATTTTAGATTTGTTGTGAATGTTGAAAATCCATATGAACATTTTTAATGAGTCCTTAACCCAATCCACTATTTCTAGTGACATATCCCCTAATAAATTTCAATCTTTGGTTGGACACCTAGTTCCAACCCAACAAGTCACATTCAACCAAAGTGATATGTCTTCCCTTGGCCCACTCCATAATAATCCATTATACATAGAATTTTATATAAAGCTATATAAAGTGAAACATGTCCTTACAGACAATGGATCAGGCCTCAACATAGTGTATCTAAAGTTCATCAAGCTTCTTGGGTACATAATGGTATATCTCTAGATATAAATGATAACTATCAAAGCCTATGATAATCAAAAGAGAGAATCATAAGACACCATTAGCTTACCAATTATAACTAGGCCTTTGACCCATGATACACTTTTCCATGTGCTTGAACTTGAGTTATCATATAATATGCTTCTAGGAAGGCCTTGGTTACATTAGATTCATATAGTCCCATCAATGCTACACCAATGTATCAAGTTCTCTCACTTAGGCATGGAAGTAAATATTCCAAGAGATTTGTACCCATATGAGCACTATAAGCACCTTGAGGCCAAATATCAAAGATAAAATTACCAATATGGAATGAATCCAAGTCCTAAGAATGATAAATGAAAGGACATACTTATTTATGCTCAATAGGATAATTGCATAGATCCTAATACCTTGAATTCCATTTCCCACATGTCACCTCCTAAAGCTTCCAATCATTTCACCATTTTAGATAATGGCCTAAGGGAATATGTGACCCATGATAACTTCCATATTACCAAACTTCCTCATTATCCAAAGACCTTTAGATGACCTAAAGTTACCCCATGCATGCATTGGTAATAAAAGAACAAATATAATGGACTTGTCATGTTTATCCTTGCATCTGGGCTAGAACTAGACCCTCTTGAAGGGGATGAATCATGGTTGTACAATGAAATTTTTTATAAAAGTTCAAAGTATCCTATTCCCATTAGGATCATGAAGAGTCAATACTATTAAGGATGAGGCCTTAGACTGAACCAACAAGGAACATTAGAGCAAATTTTTATGACCAATTATAAAAGACCATATGGAATTGGATTTAATCTGTCTAGGGGTGACCCCACATATCTTATTCAAGTTACATCATTAACGACTAGTGATGATGATGATAATGAAATAGAGCCTAATCATAGACTTATCTTTTATAACCTATCCAAGATTAACCAATTTAATTATAATTCCATTTGTACCCTTACCCCAGTTATTTATCATAACCCATTACCATTATACTATTACCAACTAGTAGATTGGGACTAACAAGAATCCAATCTACTGATTGATGAGTTTCAAAATGATGAGGCATTCTATGAATTTTTTGGCCTTAGAGATAATGTTTTGTTGGGAGATCATAAATTAGGATTCTCAATCACATTGGATCTTAAAGCCTATTTTAGAGAGTGGGTGAACACCCTTAGCCAAAAACAAATAAGTAAAACATTGAGGTCTCAAAGGGAAAACCTTTGTGAGGTACTTTTTAACCAAGGAAAAAGTAAATAAAAAGGCTAGTCTAATGGTGAAAACCTATTTTAGGCACCAATAGATGGGAGTGTTCATTATTTTTCAAATTTAGACTAAGAGGCCACCAACAATGAACTTGCTTATGTATCTAAATTTAGTTTTGAGCAAAAACAAGTGTTTGATCAAATTATTCAATAGTTTCTAACTATTTTTGTCACATGGCTAGATCCCCCTTTAGGGGACTCAGATTCATCATGCCTAAGAGAAGTTAAAGATATAATCCTAATAGAGGACCTTGATATAGTCCAATAATTCAATTCTTTGCCTATTATATTAAAAGATGGTTCGACCCTTCAAATTAAAGATACAACAAAGGTAAACATTGAGACTCTAATGGACCCCAAATGGATAAAATTTGGCACATCCCTCACTAAGGAGGAGTGTGAAGTCTTTACATATCTATTGAGAGAGTTTGTAGATATATTTGCATGGGATTATTTTGACATGCTAGGTTTGGACCCCACCTTGGTTTTACATCACCTTGTGGTGAATCCTAATGCTAAAAATATTAATAAAAAGTTATGAAATATTCATCCTCACATTTTTGTATTAGTAAATAAAGAGTTGGAAAAACTCTTAGAATTAGGATGTATTCAATCCATTGACTACTTAGAGTGGATATCTAATATTGTACCTATTAGCAAAAAGCCACAAGGAATTAGAATCTATACTAATTTTTGGATATAAAGAAAGCTTTCCCTAAGGATGAATTTTCTTTTCCAAACATTGACATGATCATCAAGTCGATAGTGCGTTATGAAATTATTTCATTAATGGATATCTCTTCAAGATACAACCATATCAAAATAACACTAGAATACCAACATAAGACATCATTCACCACTCCATGGGGAATATTCTATATCAGGTAATGTCATTTGGTATTAAGAATGTTGGAGCCACATATCAAAGAGCCATGTCCATCATATTCCATTATATGATGCATGATATTATTGAAAACGATGTTGATGAGATACTAGGCAAATCTAAAACTAGGGCCGACCATCCAATAGTGCTAAGTAGGATATTTGAAAGACTACATGAGTATAAAGTCCACTTGAATCCAAACAAGTATGTATTTGGTGTAACATCAGGCAAACTACTTGGATTCATCACCTCTTGTAGAGGCACTAAAGTCAATCTAACCAAAGTATAAGCTATAATAAATATGTCACCACCCAATAATTTGAAGTAGCTCTATAGTTTACAGGGCATGGTCCAATCAATCTAATGCTTCATATTTTAGTTAGTAGACAAGTGCCATCCATTTATGCATCTTATAAATAAGGGAGTTATATTCCATTTGTATAATCATTTTCAAACAAAGTTTTAGTAGCTAAAATATTACCTATCACATATACTTATTTTATTACCCCCTATGCTAGGAAAACCATTTTTATTGTACCTATCAGCTACAGATAGTGCCTTGGGGGAACTTCTAGATCAACATGATGACAATGGGAAAGATCATGCAATCTAATACTTAATATGTACATTGGTCATGTATGAACATAGTTATACACCTATTAAAAAATCCTATCTAGCCATGGTGTTTACAGCTCAAAAATTGTGACACTACGTGTTGAACAATGAGACCTGTGGTTATTTTAAAAGTAGATCTACTCAATTATCTACCATATAAAAAAACTTTAAAAGGAATAATGGCCAAATGTATCATGCTTCTTAGTTAGTTTGACATAGAGTATGTCAATCAAAAGGCAATCAATGGACATGTCCTTGCAGATTAGCTTGTTGAGGCACCCCTTTCAGAATAGAGCCACTCATATTTCACTTTCTTGAGGAATCCATAATGACCATTATTGACATACCTCTTAAAAAGCAACACTGGAAGCTATATGTGATTGGTAATTTACTACACATGGATTGAGGGCATGCCTCTTATTGATTACACCATAGGGGAATTTAATTCCTAAGTCTTTCAAAATTAGCTTTCCTTATACAAACAACATGGCTGAGTATGACACATTTGTTTTAGGACTTTGGAAGGTAGTATAGTGTAGTATATATCATATTAATATATATGGTGATTATCATTTAATCATCAATTAGGTCATAGACCATTTTTAGACCAAATACGACAAGATGGTTCTTTATAAAGTTATGGTTAACACTCTCAAACAACAAATTGCATATATCTAATTTAAACATATATCAAGGTAAATTAATAAAACTATAGATGCTATAGCCATTATTGGATATTTTATTCAAAAGATAGATGAATCTAGAGAGTATCAATTCCTCATTGAGAACCTCTTCATACCAACTCATGCACCTTCCACTATCACAATGATTTGTGATGTTATTGATCCTAATTCTATTTGGTGCTCAGACCTTTATAACTACCTTCATGACCAATTTTTACCACCTAACTTATCTTGAAAATAAACCAAATCCTTCATTCACCAAACCACTTGTTATACTTTACTGTGATCCACCCTCTATCACCATAGTTTTGATGGAACTCTACTTCATTGTTTAACTTGGACATAATCTACACTAGCATTATAGAAAGTACACAAAGTGGTATGTGGATCCCACTCTAACGGGGTAGTCCTATACAAAAATATCTTAAATACTAGTTATTATTAGCCCATGATGGACTCATATGTAGCTGCATATATAAATAAGTACGAAAAATGTCAATAACATGCTCATATGATTCATGCCCTAACCCAAACTCTAAAACCAATGTTGATACAATGGATATTTTTTATATGGGGACTCTACCTCATCATAAAAATTATTCCTATATCTTTAGATGGCTATAAATATATCCTCACTATCACTAAATATCTCATTAAGTGGGTTGAAGATATACCCCTCACTTACGTGACTAGAAAACAAATTTCTAAATTCATTTTTAACCATCTCATCTGTCGCTATGGTATCCCTTCTAACATTATATCTGATAATGAAGGATCATTGAAGAATAAAGATTTTGACAAGATATGTGCCCAATACAACATCATACACCATTTATCTATGCTATATTAACTTCAATGTAATGGTCAGGCTAAGGTATCTAACAAAACAATTGTTAACATCCTCAAAAAGAATGTTAATGATGCCAATCATGACTTGTACCTTTAGATATTTTGTGCCATTTGGGAATACCATATCAATCATCATACCCCCATAAGAGCCACTCCATACTCACTTGTTTATAGATCCAAAGCCATACTTCCTATTAAGGTTGAGTTACCATCTTTATGCATATCTTTCAGACATATCCTAGATGATCATGCCTATCAAGTAGCTCACCTACAAGAGCTAGACCTACTTGATGAAAATCACATAACTACACTCAATAATCTTCAAGCATATTAAAACTGAGTCAAAGGCCATTATAATTGGCATATCAAGTATAAAACCTTTGAACTTGGTTATCTTGTTCTTAACTAAAACTAAAAGAAAACCATGGTTGAGAAGAAGCATAAAGATAAATTCAAACCAAACTAGATAGGGCCATTCATCATTACTATAGATTATGGATCAGGGGCCTAAATGATCACCACGCTAGATGGAGATGAACTTCTTAAGATAATGAATATTATTCACCTCAAGTAGTAGTATTCTTGAGTTCTATGATGTATTGTCTATATGGACCATTTTAGTTATGTCAATTTTTCACTATTCTTCTTTATATGAATATCATTCTTATCATTCCTCTTAGCCTATTCTATATCCATCCTACCATTGTGTTCTATCGACCAAGCATGATTTGAACCCTATCTACCTAGCCCATTTGATCTTGGTTTCACCATTAGTTGTACATTTTCAACATCAATTAATCTAGTCATTTTCAATAGTTGTTTTGATCATTCCATATACAAGCATTCTTTTAGATCAGTATGATAGAAGTTTTGGTAATTGCATCCTTCATTTCTTATTTCTTTCTTATCACTAGTCTTGTTATTAATTATAACCACCTATGTACAAATTAGTACCATTGATCTATGTCATTATATCCTAGTTATAACCAACTATGGGAAAACTAGAAGCAATCCTTGTTTATTGAGCCTTAACATACCACCTTATCATTTCTTATGTCATGATATGCCCTTATTCTAACAATGCCTATTTTATTTGAATTGACTACTACACTAGTTAGATTCCTCCACTGTAAGGTGGAACTATAGTGACTTGAGGTCCTGCTCTAAGACTATGTAGGTAGTGCTCAATACTTTTTGAGGTTAGTTCAGTCACCCTTTCATCCATGCTCTTGCCATTTTGTGAGTAATTGTTATGTTTGAACACTCTCTCCATTTATGAGCTTGAACCATATAGTTTCTCATCATTCTTGAATGATTTGAGATACTCTAAAAATTTATAAAACATTTATAAAGCCATTATAAAAAACCAAAAACATTGACCAATTCTTTTCCTTAAGGATTATAGGAAGCCTTACTAAGTCACAAATAAATCACGTGTTCCTTAACTTCCCCATCCTTTTTGTCCTTTTATCCTACACACTTGCCATTTTTTAGGACCATTCCTATTATTCTATTGCATCCATTATGTTATTTTCATCAATTATCATTTTCTTCCCATTTCCTTGAAGAACTACATTTGGCTTGAAGTTTTTATTAGATATTACATCTATAGAACTATATAGGTAGTGTCCACTTGCTTAATGCATATGCAGATAGCTCAACCACCTCCTTTCTTTTCTTCTCTTCCTCCATTCTAAAATAATTTCAACTTTGGTTTAGTTTAAAAAAGCATCTCCCTACTTGTAGGTCATCCTAATTTATCTTTATCCTCTATATCAAATTACCATCATCAATCAGCCAATTAATCATGTTTTCCATAGTTAAGGTCCAATTATTATAACCACTAATAGGTAAATCATTATACGCCATCACACCTACATTTCTCAATGATTATAACTACCTTTGGGAAAATCATTGTGTTGTCACCACATTACTTTTTATGCCCATACAAGGGCATGTTGTTATCTTGTTTGTCTATCCTAACTTTGACAGCTATATCTTCTCAATGATTAAAACCACTTTTGGGCAATCATTGTGTTTTCATACCACATTACCACTATTGAGGTAAAATGCTTATAACCACCTTTAGGCAAACCATTTTACACCATCCCACTTGCATTCTTAATGATTTTGATTTCTTTTTTAATCTCATTGTATTTTCCACCATCATTTTCCCTTCTTTGGTCCCCTCATTTTGCTTCTTTTTGAGGGAATGTTTGACAAACTTTCCTCATGCTAACCATTCCCTTGAGGGGGCATCATAAAATTAGGTCATCATCATTGTATTTATATGCATACATGACCTTTTCACTCTTTGAGAAGATATTACTATTCCTATAATTTGTAATGACTTTCCAAATAAGGGCAAACTATAGATACCTAAAGTTGGTCACTGATAACCTCCAACCAAGGTTTTGACGAATTTCTACCAAAGCACACAATTTATCTTAAAAACACTAAAAAGCATAAAAGAGTTGAAATTTTATATTCAAATGCTAATTTTTTATAGGGTATCATTAAATGGGGCAATAAAATTTATGGGCCATCTAACTTTGATTAGATTATTTTGAGTCAAAATACTGATTTTGCACCTAAGTGCTATGTATTTCTCTTTTTTAACAAAATATCTTGCATAAGACATGTGCCTTTGTTATTTTATGTTGATAACATCTTAAATGGGATGGTGGACCTAATGCATCTAACATCTCATCCTGATTCTAATCCAGTCAAATTTTGGACCAATAGCAAGACATTCTGGTCAATTTCAGTAAGGTTTGCATCAAAGTGTTTAATCATGATTAAGATCTAATTAAATAAAATTAAGGCCTAATTAATAATTCTATGGAAACTTGTTGAATTTTTTTTTAGAAATTAATGTTGAATATCTGCATCATCAGGTGACCTCATTCCTTGGGAAGGCATCCCTAGGCCATAAATGCCACAAATATCTGAATCAAACCACCCCATGCATTATCCATGCCTCGTAAATACCTCTCCATCCCAAATAATAATGGGTATGTTTGTATATTGAATTTAATATTTGTATTTATCCATGGCCACACATCTCAATATTGAGATGGATGGTCATGGTTGATCCTCAAACCATTCCAAAAGTCTATAAATAGGAAGCCTTACCACATGAATTTTAAGCTTGGATAATGTAAAGTTATAATGTTGAATTGATTCCAAAGACTAATGAAAATTAGTGTTATTATACCCAAATATTTATCTAAGCCAAGCCAAGCCAAAGACATAAGGTTCTAAGGAGAGATGGAAGTAGCCAAACTTCCATTGATGCAGAATTTATGAACACAAACTAAGCAAGACACTATAACAAGCATTTTGAAGCATTCAAGGAAGGTAAAAGAGGGTTTACTTTTCATTTTAGTTGTGTGTTTTATTCATGTTTTTTTAACTAATCTATCCCTAGTAACTAATCCTAGACATGTATGCTAGTTAGTGTGTTTTTGTCAATTTGTTTTCATTTTGGGACTAACACAATACTAATCACATCTCTTGAGTAAAATTCCTAGTTCATAGATATCACAGATGATAAAAAAAATATTTTTATAGAGTACCATTTTTATATGAACAATGATAGATCAAATTCTCCAGAGTTTCTCTAATGTTTTTTTGAGATATTTCATATGAATATGAATGCAAGAGAAATCAAGTTTGATACACACTACATTTGGTCAGACAATTATGTAAGGCAATTTAAGAATTCTCAAATGTTTTACTAGTTAAGTAGAATGCATAAGAAGAATGATGTCCAAAATTTTTAGAGCTTCTTTGAGGTTAGGAATGGAAAAAGGGAACATGGTGGTGTTGATGCATGTGTAAAAAGATCCCTTAAAAGAGAGTAGGTGAAGCACAAAGATGGTGATAATTTAATCTATGTTACATGTATTGTAATTTGGTGTAATGAAAATATTTTTCATGGATTGGATAAAAATTCTAATGTACACAAATTATTTTTGTTAATAGATGAATAACATAATTTAATGTATAAATATTTCATTACAGTACCTAGATCGATCGAGTGTTTTCCACTCCATTCAAATCTCAAATTCAAGTTCATGGATTATTTATACTAGGAATATGGCATATTTTTATTCCTCGTGTATTTAATTTAAATTGGAATGAACGTGAATCAAA
Source organism: Torreya grandis (assembly GCA_037957365.1). Classification (NCBI taxonomy): domain Eukaryota; kingdom Viridiplantae; phylum Streptophyta; class Pinopsida; order Cupressales; family Taxaceae; genus Torreya; species Torreya grandis. The sequence goes on along the minus strand of JARHVA010005229.1, from coordinate 260,752 downwards.
AGAATGGGTTGAAGAATGGTATTGTAGACCCATATCACCTATAGAGTATATCCATTCACTCTAGTAATTGATAGATCATGAAATGACATCATCAATTGAATTTGATCACATCTCAAATCTTTTGAAACAAGTTACAATTTATCATTTAATTAAATACAAAACCTTAGATATTAGTGATATTTTTATTTTTTCCTAGATGTGATTAGAATTTGATTATACTTTAAATGTAGGGCATGATTTTGTAGTCATTGCGCCTAAAAAATCATGAAGGAACATATTAATACTTGTGTCATTTTGTAGAGGAAAAACATTTAACCAAAAATATTATGGATGGAGAAGAGCTAATTTATCTCACTAGATCCGTAGTGGTTACTAGAACCTGGCTTCATAGGTATTATCATAAAAAATAAATAAATTGTTATTTGAGGACATTGAAACACACTAGGTGGTGCTTCATTATTTAAATGTTATTATTTATACAAATATTCAAATATCAGGGAAAGCCTCAAAATATAAATTTTTGAAAAGTTTGTGAATTTGACCACAAAGCTATTCTTGAAACACTTGTAAAAAGAGCTATACCTAAATGTACATTATATTAAATTATCAAGTTTATCTAGTGTTTCATATTAATATAGTAAAGTTATTTTATTTTCAACTAATTTTATATCATTATGTGTTTATTATTATTTAAATGTTTTACTAACAATTTAAATTTAGGTTAGTGATACCAGATGAGCTTCCACCTTCATGTGGTTAGTGTCATCAGTAGAGAAGATTATCTTCTCAAAATTAAGAGAAGTAAATAAAATATATTAATTTCATCTACCTTAAGTAAATAATTTTTCACCTTCTCTCTATTTATCCTTTCAAGAAAACAAATAAATGGTCTTATTTATGCTCTCTCAGAAGACTCATCTATGCATGTGTAAGAGCTGACAATTTGTCTTTAATCCTCACAATTCTCCTGCAACATGTGATAAAAGCTCAATTTTTTTCACACTCAAGGATGAATTGATTCTATTAAGGGGCGAATCTAATCAACTTTAACCTTCATTATCAGGGGCTCATCAATATTGGACAATGACCATTGTAGCTTAAAAATACCTATCTTGATGTGTCTACATAGATAGTTCATCAATTGGGTTGATGAGTCAAAATATACATCCCTCATTGACCAAATTTTAACATGTTATAAAATATTTTATTTCAATAAAAACCTCATTTACATGTATTTTTCATCTCAAATTATATAAAATCCTCCTAGGCTTTCTTAGAGGACTCATCCCTTCATGTGTAGGAGTTGGCAGTTCATCTCTAGCCCTCATGATTCTCCTTCAACACATGATGGAAGTTCAATTTTTTTTACACTCGAGAATGAGTTTATTATGTTAAGGGATACCAATGATCAACTATAACCTTCATTTTTAAGGGCCCACTGATATTTAACAACGGTCATTATAACCTAAAAATGCCTATCTTGCTATGTTTGAGCACATCGATTGGGTTGATGAGTCAGATTTTATGGCCCTCACTGACCAAATTTTGGCATGTTTTGAGAGATTTGGCTATGAGAGAAACCTCATTGCCACATATTATTAATATTGAGTTAAATAAAATCCTCTTATAATTTCTTAGAGTACTCATTCTTGCATGTGTAAGATGTGATGACTCATCTCTAACGTTCATGGTTATCCTGCAATGCATGATGAATGTTCACTCATTTTGCACACTAAAGGATGAGTGGATATTATTAAGGGATGTCTTTGATCAACTAAATCCTTCATTATTAGAGGCCCAATGAGACCAAATAATGTTCATTAAAGCCTAAAAGAACTATCTTGATGTGTTTGTGTAGATGGTTTGTTGATTGGGTTGATGAGTTAGAATATAAGGCCTTCATTGACTAAATTTTTACATGTTTTAAGAGATTTAGATGTAAAAGAAAATTCATCTCCATGTCTCATATATCTTGAGTTAGATAAAATCCTCCTAGTCTTTCTTAGAGGACTCATACTTGCATGTATAAGAGTTGACAGTTCATCTCTAGACCTCATGGTTCTCATGTAACGTGAGATTGAAGTTTGCTCATTTTTCACAATTAGGGATGAGTGGATTCTCTTAAGAGATGCCTATGATCAACTAAAAATTTCACTTTTGGATCCTAACAAAGATTGGAAAAATATTGTTATAGCCTAAAAGTTTCCATCTAGATGTGTCTACATAGAGGATCTATTGATTGGGTTGATAAGTCATAATAGACGGTCTTTACTAACCAAATTTTTACTCATTATGAGAGATTTGGCCATGATAAAAATGTCATTTCCATGTCTTTTCCATCTTGGATTAGATAAAATACTCTTGGGCTTTCTTAAAGGACTCATCCTTGCATGTGTAAGAGCTAACAATTTATTTCTAGCCCTCATAATTATCCTACAATAAGTAACTGAAGTTTGCTCATTTTGAAAATTTAGGAACAAGTGAATTATCTTAATGTATGCCTTCGATAAACTAAAAGTTTTACTCTTAAATCCTAACTAAGACCAAAAAAAGGTTGTTGTAGCCTAAAAATTCCCATCTAGATGTGTTCACATAGATAGTTTGTTGATTAGGTTGATGAGTCAGATTTTATGGCCCCTACTGACCAAATTTTGACTAGTTCTAAGAGATTTGTCCATGATAGAAACCTCATTATCATGTCTCATCGATATTGAGGTACATAAAATATTATTTGATTTTTTATAATACTCATCTCTACATATGTAGGAGGTGATGGTTCATCTGTAGCCCTCATGATTTTCCTTCAATGCATGACTCATCTCTACAGCTGTAGAGATGAGCTGATGAGTTAGAATATATGACCCCTACTAACCAATTTTTTTCTCATCTATCTTGAGTTAAATAAAATAATCATGAATTTTTTTATAGGATTCATCCTTACATGTGTAGGAGTTGATTGTTCATCTCTATCCATCATGGTTATTTTGTAACACGTAATATAAGTTTGCTCATTTTTTCACATTCAGGGATGAGTGAATTCCCTTAAGGGTTGCCTCTGATCAACTACAAATTTTACTCCCATGACCTGATTATGAACCAATAAAGGTTGTTATATTCTAAAAATACCCATTCAAATGTGTCTAAATAGATGGTTCATCAATTTGGTTGATGAGTCAAATTCTACAGCCTCCACTGACCAACTTTTGGCCCATTTTATGAGATTTGTCAATGAGAGAAACCTCATTGTTGCATCTTTTTCATCTCAAGTTAGATAAAACCCTCCTATAATCTCTTACATGATTCATCCATACACATGTATAAGCTAATGGTTCATCTCTATCCCTCATGTTTCTCCTACAAAATAGGACCAAATTTTGGTCATTTTGAACATTTAGTGACAAGTAAATTCTCTTAAGGGATGCCTTTGATCAACTTCAAATTAGTCTCCTAGGGCCTAAAAAATACTAGACAAAGGTTTATCTAGCCTAAAAATGCCCATTCAAATGTATCTACATAGATGGTTTATCGATTGGGATGACAAGTAAGATTGTATGACCCCTTCTAACCAAATATTGGCCTATTTTGAGAGATTTAGACATAAGATAAACCTCCTTGTTGTGGCTCATCCATATTGATTTAGATAAAATCCTCAAAGTATCTCTTATAATACTCATCCTTGCACATGTAAGAACTGATAGTTCATATTTATACCTCATGATTCTCTTGCAACGTGTGATAGAAGTTCACTTATTTTCATATTCAGGGATGAGTGAATTCTCTTAATGGATGCCTCTGATCAATTACAAATTTTACTTCTTGAAATTAACTAAGATCAGAGAAAGATTTTTCTATCCTAAAAACTTCCATCCAAATGTGTCCATGTAGATGATTCATTGATTGGGGTGATGAGGTAGATTTTACAACCCCCACTGATTTACTTTTTTCCTATTCTTAGTGATTTTACCATGAGAGAAACCTTATTGTCATGTATATCCAATCTTTAGTTAGATAAAATCCTTCTAGGATTTCATAGAGGAACCATCCATACATGTATCAAAGTTAACAGTTCATCTCTATCACTCATGGTTATCTTATAATGCATGACAATAATTCACTTATTTTTCACACTTAGGGATGAGTGAATCCTCTTAAGGGATGCCTCTTATCAACTAAAAATTTCACTCTCAAGGCCTGATCAATACTAGACAAAGGTTGTTCCAACATAACAATTCTCATCTAGATGTGTTCACATACATGGTTCATTGATTGGGTTAATGATTTAGATTTTTACAGGCCCCACTGACCAATTTTTGGCCCATTTCAGATATTTGGCCATGAGAGAAACCTCATTCCTACATCTAATCCATTTTTAGTTAGATAAAATAATTTTTATCTTTATTATAAGACTCATGCTTTCACATCAAGGATAATATGGTTTATCTTTATCCCTCCTAGTTCTCCTATAATGCGTAATAGAAGTTCTTTCATTTTGCATGTTTGGGGACAAGTGAATTCTCTTAAGGGATGCCTCTAATAAACTTAAAATTTCTCTCTTGGGTATTGACCAAGAATGGACAAAATTTGTTCTATCCTAAAAATACCCATCTAGACTATCCTCATAGATGGTTCATTGATTGGGCTGACAAATCATATTCTATGACCCTCTATGACCAAATTTTAACCCATTTTGAGAGATTTATCCATGAGAGAAACCTAATTATTATATCTCATCCATCTCAAGTTAGATAAAATACTCTTTGACTTGGTTATAGGACTTGTCCTTTCACATGTAGGACTTGATAGTTTATATCTAGACCTCATGGTTCTGCTGTAATGCGTGACCAAAGTTAGCTCATTTTACACATTCAAAAATGAGTGAATTATCTTAAAGGATGCCTCTGATAAACTAAAAATTTCACTCCTAGGGATAAATCAAGACCAAACAAAGGTTTTTATAGCCTAAAAATATCATCCAGATGTGTCCGTATAGACAGTTTATTGATTGGGTTGATGAGTCAAATTCTACAACCCTCACTGACCAATTTTTGGCTCATTCTAAGAGATTTCATTGTGAGATAAACCTAATTACCATGTCTTATCAATCTCAATTTTTATGAAATATTCCTATTAATTCTTAGATTACTCATCCTTATAAGTGTAATAGTTGACATTTCACCTCTATCCCTCATGGTTCTTGTGAAATGCATGACTAAAGTTCACTCATTTTGCACACTTTAGGATGAGTGAATTCTCTTAAGGGATGCCTTTGACAAACTAAAACTTCAATCTTAGGGCTCTATCAAGACTTTGTAAAGATTATTCTATCCTAAAAACATCCATCTAAATGTGTTCATATAAATGATTTATCTATTGGGCTGAGAAGTCATATTATATGGCCTCAATTGACCAAATTTTGGCCCATTATGAGAGATTTAACCATGAGATAAACCTCATTTCCATGTCTTTTCCATCTTTTGTTAGATAAAATCCTACATAGATTTATTATATGACTCATCCTTACATGTTTAGGATTTGATGGTTTACCTTTATCCATCATGGTTCTCATGCAATGTGCAATTGAAGTTCACTAATTTTACACACTTAGGGATGAGTGAATTCTCTTAAGGGATGCCTCCGACCAAATAAAAATTTCACTCTCGAATCCCTAATGAGACCATAGAAACATTTTTATAGGATAAAAATTCTCATCTAAAATGTTCATGCAGACAGTTCATTGATTGGGTTGATGATTCAAATTATATGGTCCCCCACTGACCATCTTTTGGCTTGTTTTGAGAGATTTAGCCATGAGAGAAACCTCATTTATACTTCTCATCTGTCTTAAGTTAGAAAAAATAAATATTGGGATTTATTATAGGACTTGTTCTTTCATGTGTAATAGTTGATGGTTCATCTATATCCCTCATGGTTCTTGTGCAATGCATGACCTAAGTTCACCCATTTTCCACACTCAGGGATGAGTGAATTCTCTTAAGCGATGCCTCTGACAAACTAAAAATTTCACTCCCAGAGACCAAATAAGACTGAATAAAGGTAATTATATCCAAAAGATGCCCATCTAGATGCATCTGCATATACATTTTGTCAATCACGCTCCTCCAGCCAATTGAGTAGTTTTAAGAGATACTCTATTTTTTATGTTTTTTTGACAAGGAGAGAGATTGATTTATAAAATTCAAAATTGAGTCTAGAAAATTCAAATGAATTTTGAAACACCTTTAATTCATTTTTATAAACCTCATAAAAGGATCATTTTTTGTATGAAAAATATATCTTGAGTTTTGACGTGATGTACTAGAGGTTAATTAGGTCTAATTGACAAAACATGATTTATATGAATTTTTGGATAAAATATTAAAATTATAAATACATACCTTTTATCTGAGTAATGATGATTCATAAAACACCTAAATAAAAATGTATAAGGTGTCTTAAAGTGTTAATTCAATACATAATGGATTTTGGCATGTTAGAACAACATTAAGACTATTAAGTCTATGAGATGTTTTTGATAAAATTCTTTGTAGCAGACCTTCTAAGGTGTTACAAAAGTTGAGTCACCTACAAAATATTTTGATAAAGTATTTTAGATTGATCTATACCCTTGTTTCAAATATTTCTTATTTTGATCATTTTTGAGTTATTTAGGCTTAATTAACTTGTATAGAGCTTTGAGTCTTTTGATTTGAAATAGACAAAACTAATAGATGGATTGGTTTTCCATATTGAGCTAAATATTGAATATGTCTTTAAGGACCATAACCTCAAGTTTGATATACTCGAGTATTTTAATTTGTGTTTATATTCTTGCCTTGCCAAGATTGTAATTTTGTGGATATTCTAGAGAGGGCTATCAATGTTGATATTAAAGCATGTATAAGTAGGCTTTAGTGACTATATGGACACATATAATTATATTTATTTCTTTTATGGACAAGTAGGACCTAAAGACATATACAAGTGCATCACCATACCTCCTAACATTTATGATCAAGTACAATTTATAATATTTACATGCCCATGTAATTGATCCTAAGTCCACTTTACCATCACAATTGAAAATTGATATGTAATTAAATTTAAATGAAGCAAGTAAATATAAAATATCACATGTAAATTTAAAATATACATAATGATTAAAAGTACCTAGCTTAGGGAATAATGTGAATTTTTTTAACCCCCATATGAAGTAATAATGCAATCGTTAACCAATACTATGTATAAACATTTAATGATAAAAATATAAAATACACATAGGTAAAGGAATCATATTGTCAAATAGTATATATGTGGTACATGAAAAGTTTTATGTCATAATTTAACATAAATAATATAATATAATATATATCAAAAATATGTATTCCATAACATATACATAGACAAAATATGCCATATAGGGATACAATGTGGGCCATATCAGCATATAAAATCGATTGCCCCTAAAATTATGTACATAGACAAAATGCACCATATAGACATACAATGTGGGAAATATCAACATACAAAATAGATTATGTCTACAACTAAATCCGTGGCACAATAACTATCTCTCCTGCTCCTCATTACCCCCAAATAAATTGCACTTTATTTTCATAGACATATATTCATGGGTGTTGGATGCCTCAATATGAGGAGATATTCTCCTTTCATCATTGTAAGTCATCCATTATTTCATTGAAAACTGATGAAAATTGTTCTCTCTACACAACATATAAAATATAAAAATTAATGTATTAAAATTTTATATTGAAAATTTGACAATTTTTTCAAGAATGTAAAATTTTGTAAAATTATTCTATTCTCAGTATACTTCATGTAAATGGTTGTCTAGGGTTACAATACCACATATATACCTGCAATGAGGAATCCTATGGAGCATACATATATCGTTAGATCTAGAGTGGAATATAATCATGTAATTATGACATAAAATATCATTCATTAAAGATAAAAATAATTAAATTGTGTGTTCTCTCTAATCTCCATCCCTGAATCATAACCTACTTTGGAGATAATGGATTCTCTGATGTAACAACATTACCTAAACCTTTATTCCCATCCATGAGGGGTGTCTATATGATGTAGACAAAGTAGGCCAACCTTTTAAAGGCCATAAATTTTGACCTATAACACCATTTTATATCTTATACATAAAAAAACAATCATATCAAAAAGTTTGATTCTACCCTAAGCTGATCTATCTATTGAGATTTTATTTTGATATTTTTTAGAGGCAGAACGTGATCATCTGAGGGTTTGAAATTAACATTTAATGATTTTTTTAGAATTTTCATTTTTTATAAATTATATATTTTTACAACTAGATGTCAACTTTAGTTTAATTTCATCCCATAGGATAATTTTAATATTTAGGCTATGCCAACAAATTTTTAGAGTCACTCACACTTGCATGCAAAACTTACTATAAATGGTGGCTACTAAAAATAGATATTTTTTAATGTTTTCTTCTTTTTTTTTTGAATTTTCGTATGTCAACTCTAAATTAAAATTTTAGGCTTATTTAAGCATGGTTTGGGTTTATAATTATTTCAAGTCATTCAATACGAATCAATAAAAGTTATTGTTCATAATATTGGCCTGCTGGTAATTTTATTTGTCTTGTTATCTTTTGGTATCAAAGCAAGTTCAAATCTTCAAGGAGTAAAAGATGACAAGAGGATGAGTAGGTGTTGCACAAATTAATCAAGCTATATAAGAGCTGTAGAGGCAAGCTCAATAATTAATAGAGGTTATCACCAATTAATCGAGAAGATAGGGTGGTGATGAGAAAGACAGATCATGATGAATAAGTTCAGCAAGAAGAAGAACAAAAGGAGCAGCCACCATCATTGGAAGAGTGGATGGTTCAATATTTAGAAGGAAGAATTGAAAGAATCAAGGTTGATGTTCCAAATTATAGAGGTAGTTTAAAACTTGAGGATTTGATGGATTGGATGAATAGCATTGAGAAGTTTTTCATGTGGACGACTATGAGAGAAGATAAGAAGGTAAAATTTTTATACACAAAATTGAAATGTCATGCAATAATTTAAAGAGAAGATTAATTCATAGAAAAATATGGAGAAGAATCTGAGGGAGAAATTTCTTCCTATAGATTATTCACAAGCCCTATATAGAAGATTTCAAAACATAAGGCAAAAAGATCACAGTATACAAGAGTATATAAATGAATTTTATAAGCTTTCCATATGAGTGCAACATGATGAAAAAAAGAGAATATGTTTTCAAGGTATGTAAATAGTTTGAATTTTTTTATTCAAGATGAATTAAGCATGCATATAATACATAACATGGAGGAGGATTATCAATTATCTTTGAAGGTAGAAGAAAAACAAAATAGATAAAATTTTAGAAGGACAACTATTGGTCAAAAAATAGGTGGATGCCATCCAATAAGAGGATAAGGTGATTTTAATACCACTGTAAGTGGATTTAATCCCAACAAATGTGAATCACTACATGATGTAAAAAGGCAAGATGATAATTTGTAAGGGTTTCAATACCAACAAAGAGGAAGAGGATTTCAGAGAGGATGAGGTTATGGTGGTGATATATGATGGTTTATGAATTAGAATAGATCTTATGTCTATTATAGATTTATATAAGAAGGGCATAAAGCATTTGAGTTTCCACATTATCAAGATAAAAAAATGAGGCAAGAAGATCACCCGAGACTAAATCTAGTTGAGGCTAAAATAGAAGAGCAAAATACCAAAGTTGCACTAGATGATGTTGAAGAGAATCTCACGATGAGAATAACCATGATCACTCCAAGGAAGGATCAAGTTTAGAATAAAGAAGGTGGTGATGCATGGATACAATCAAATATTTTTTCAATAAGATATACTTCGGGTGGAAAGGTATGTAAAGTAATTATAGATGGTGGTAGTTGTGAAAATATAGTTTCTAAAGAAATTATTAAAATATGAAATCTATAATGTGAAAATTATCCTAACCCTTATCATATTTCATGGTTTAAGAAAGAGAATGAGGTTACAGTAGATAAAAGGTGCTTAATCAAATTTTTTATAAGAAAAGCTTATAATGATGAAATATGGTGTGATGTTATTCTTATGAATGCATGTCATGTGTTATTGCAAAGACCATGATCATTTGATATAAAAGTAGTTCATGATGGAGCAAAGAACACATACACTTTTTGTAAAAGTGGTATAAAGATAGTTTTGTTACCTCTTAAATAGGAAGAGAAGACAAAAAGCATGCTTTGCACTAAAGAATTTATCCAAACTATGAAGGTAGCAAGTTGATGTTATGCACCAGTAGCAAAGAATGAAAAAATAGAAATGGTTTCAATACCAACAGAAGCATCAAGAGTGATGAAATAATATGCATATGTTATTCCTGATTAATTACCAGATGGTTTACCACCAAAGAGAGATATTCATCATCACATTGATTTAATTCTAGGATCAGCTCTACCCAATCAATCAATTTATAAGATGAGTCTAACAAAACATGCAAAATTAAATAAACATGTTACTAAATTGCTAAGGAAGAAAGTGATAAGAGAGAGTATGAGTCCATGTGCAACACTAGCATTCCTAACTCCAAAAAAAGATGAAGGACAGAGAATGTATGTAAATAGTAGAGTAATTAATAAAATTATAATAAAGTTTAGGTATTTTATAAAACATTTAGATGATATGATGGATGTGCTTGCAGGAGCAAAATATTTGACCAAAATTGATCTAAGGAGTGGTTATTATCATATTCAAATTTGTGAAGGAGATGAGTGTAAAACTACATTCAATACTAGGGGTGGTTTATATGAGTGAATGGTGATGCCATTTGGATTATCTAATGCACCTAGCACATTTATGAGGGTGATGAATTTAGTGCTATGAGAATATATTAGTAAGTTTTTGGTTGTTTGTTTTGATGATATTTTTATATTTAGTAAAACTAAAGAACACTTACCACATTTGAGAATGGTAATGGATTTGTTAAGAAAGGAGAAGTTGTATGCAAATTTGAAGAAGTGTAGGTTTATGTAGAATAGTTTGGTATTTTTGGGATTTATAGTTTTAGTAGATGGTGTAAAAATGGGTGATGAAAATATAAATAAAATTGTGGAGTGGCCAATTCTAAAAAACATTACAGAGATAAGAAATTTCCATGGTTTAGCAACTTTTTACAGAAAGTTTATCAAAAAAATTAATAGTATTGTGGCACTAATAACAGATTGCATGAGAGGGAAAGAATTTGTATGGACTAGAGTAGCCACATAAAGATTTGAAATTTTGAAGAATAAGATTATAGAAAGACCAATTTTAACATTACCATAATTCAAGAAAGTATTTGAGGTTGATTGTGACTCTTCATTTATGAGAATTGGTGTTGTGTTGAGTCAAGAAGGAAAGCCAATAGCATATTTCAGTGAGAAATTGAATAAGATAAGAAAAAATTATTCTACTTATGATGTTTAACTTTATGAAATTGTATAGACATTAAGACAATGAAAGAATTATTTGGTGCCTAAGGAGTCTATACTATTTACAAATCATGAATCTTTGAAGTATGTGAATACACAAAAGAAGTTGAATAGTAGGGATGTAAAGTGGGTTTCCCTCTTGCAAGGGTATACTTTTTTGTTGAAACATAAATCATTAAAATAGAATTAGGTAGCCGATGCATTGAGTAGGAGGGTAGCGTTATTAACTACTATTGTGAGTGAAGTAATTAGATTTGAATATATTAAATAATTATATGATATTAATCCATATTTTATCAAGGTAGTTGAATAGTGTAGGAATCTATTAATAGGTGGGATAGATGATATTTATGATGAGTATCTTATACAAGAATGTTATCTCTTCAAAGGAAAAAAATTGTTTATTCTAGTTAGGTCTTTATGAGACAATATAATAAGAGAATTACATAATGGTGGTTTGGCTAGACATTTTGGTAAGACAAAGACAATAAATTTGGTGGAAGAAAACTATTTTTAGCCAAAGATGAAGAGATATGTGACAAGGTATGTTTCAAGGTATATAAAATGGCAGGTGGCTAAAGGACATGCATAAAATATTAGGCTATACATGCCATTACCAGTTCCAACATGACCATGGATAGATTTGAGTATGGACTTTGTGTTAAGATTTTCAAACGCATAGAGAGGTAATCATTCAATTTTTGTTATCGCAGACATATTTTATAAAATGATTCATTTTATTACATGTAAAAAAACCAATGATGCCACTAGGGTTGTGGAATTATTTTTTTATGGATATTGTGAGATTGCATGGTGTTCCAAACTTCAGATAAGAACATGAAAGTTTTAAGTCATTTTTGGAGGACTTTATGGAGTAAGATGGGTACTAAGCTATTAATTAGTAGTGTATATCACCCACAAATAGATGGATAAATATAAGTTATGAATATTATCTTAAAATTTTTATTGAGATGCATAGTGGGAGAGAACCCAAAGAAATGGGACTTGGCTTTACCACAAGTTGAGTTTACATATAATAGTTTAGTGAATAGATAAATAGAAAAGTCACCTTTTTAAATTGTCTATGAGAGAAATCCTATGGGTATTTTAGATTTGATAAAATTTTCAACTGAAGATCGAATTAATGATGATGTAGAAGCATTTATAGAGCATATACGATAGTTTCAAGGAATAAGAAGAAAGATGTAGGAAAGTAATGATAAATATAATGTAGTAACTGATGTCATAAGAATATCCAAGTATTTGAAAGGGATTTGGTAATGTTCTACTTGAGGAAATAAATATTTTAAAAAGGAACATACAACAATTTGAAGTACAAAAAAATTAAAGCATGTAGGATTGTGAAGAAAATCAATGTTAATGCATATGAGGTGAGTTTATCACAAAATTTTAATATATCTCCAATATTTAATGTTTTAGATTTATATATATTCCATGTAGAAGATGGTGAACATGATGAAGATGAAGAAGTAAATTGAGAGCAGTAGGTTCCAAAGAAGAAGAAAGAAAAAATAGTACAAATCTTGGATATGAAGACAATGAGCATAAGGCAAGGGAATTATAATAGGTATTTAGTGCAGTAGGAAGGATTGCGGTAAGAAGAGAAAACTTGAATTATAGAATGGGAGTTGAATAATATTGATTAAGATTAAATGGTAGTAGTATAATAAGGACAATTCACATGAGTTGAGTTGCTTTCAACCAAAGGAAAATTATGCAAAAAAAATAGGCCAACCTTCTAGAGGCCATAGCTTCTGATCCGTAACTCTATTTTAGGTCTTTCATACATCAAAATGATCGTATCAAAAAGTTTGATTCTTCCCTAAGCTGATTTATCTACTTAGATTTTATTTCAATATTTTTTAGAGGCCAAATGTGATCATCTGAAGGTCTAAAATTAACATTTAATGATTTTTTCAAGATTTTTTTATTTTTAAAAATTACCTATTTTTAGAACTAGATGTCAAATTTAGTTGAATTTCATCCCATATGCTAATTTTAGTATTTAGGTTATTTCAATATATTTATAGAGTCATGTGCGCTTGCATACGAAACTTACTATAAATAGCAGCTGCTAAAAATAGACTTTTTTTTTCAAATTTTTATATGTCAACTCTAAATTATAATTTGAGACTTATTTAAGTATGGTTTAGGTTTTTAATTATTTTTAGTCATTCAATATGAATCAATACAAGTTATTGTTCAAAATCTTGTCCTATTAAAATTTTTATTTGTCTTGTTAATTTTTTATATCATTACCATAGCATCCCTCATCATCTATAAAACTAATAAATAATAATATGTGAATACAATGAACATGATGAAAGGCTATGACTATAATATATATTAAAATAGATTTTTTTTTCAAAGGATAATAAACTTGTGAATGAATACGTATCCTATAAATTTAAAAAACTTTGTGTAAGGTACACCCATGCCAATTGTAGCCTCTACAATAGAGTCAATCCCTGTTGAGGTACTCAGAACATCACCAATCAACTATAAAAATAATAAATAACAAGTTCAGTCAAATAAGTTAGTCAATAAAGTAAACACATACTAGAAATAAACTTAATATTCTTTTACAAATGTAAACAAACTATAATTCAAATAAAAATTATGTATCATATACAAATGGTGAAAAATCCTCTACAATAGGAGCCTGACATATCTCGATAGGAATAATTGAAGCTACTATATATCGCATAGTATTTTAAATGCTAGTGTCATGCATTGTTGAAGTATCTACATGGGACATATGTTCAAGCATGTTAATATCTCACACTATATATATACATATATATATGTGTATATATATATATATGTGTGTGTGTGTGTGTGTGTGTATATATATATATGTATATATATATGTATATATATATGTATATATATATGTATATATGTATATATATATATATATGTATATACATATATATATATATATATATATATATATGTATATACATATATATATGTATATATATACATATATATATATATATATACACATATATATATGTATACACATATATATATGTATACACACACACACACACACACACACACATATGTATATGTATATGTATGTATATGTATATGTATATGTATATGTATATGTATATGTATATGTATATATATATATATATATATATATATATATATATATATATATATATATAGTGTATACTCTGATATGCTAGTCTTAATAAATATAATATGTGTATGTTGTACCTGAGTAGGAGGTCCCATACACTTCCTCCCACATGATGTGAAATGATGCACAAGAACTATAACATGAGTAGCAAGAGGGACACTAGCACCTAAACCAACACTAAATAATCTACTACTACCACTACCAATACCACTGCCACCAACACCACCACTACCGCTAGCATCATCTGTAGGCTAAGTAGAAGTTCTCCAAGTATGCATACCATGATCAATCATAACTTGTGTCGAACTAGTATCCACCTCAAGGGTTTCCATCTATATGTTATGATGCAAAATTTTAGGAAAAGAGGTATGTGATATTGTTATTCTATTTTTATGAGCTCGATTGTGACAGATTTTGTCTCACCTAGCACTAGATCTATCAAATAAAGACCCACCTCCCCTACCTTGGGATGTCTTCATGTCAAAATAATTGAAAATTGCTTGAAACACAAACTCACAATACAATTTTCTCAAAAAATATAATGGAGCCTTGTTATTATTGCAAAGAGGCTCATCAAACACCATCCACCATCTATCCCAAAAGTTATATCTTATTTTTTTATCAACACACCAATCAATGCTAATATGTTTTCAACTCATTGGTAAAGGTTGGTTGGTTCTAGATTTAATAAATAAAGCACATAAAGCTTATTTTGTTATTTTTTCTTCACATCTTCATATTATAATTTATCATAATAAAATTGTTTCATAGCCTCTCTTTGATGCAACATTGCATCTAGTTATGAAGTCATATTTTTGACTTCATTAAAAATAGACTCTAATGTATTGAAAAATAAAATTTGTGAACTACTAGCTGAAGAGTGATGTAAATCATAGATGATTATTTGTAATTATTGATGATTAGAATTATATTTCTCATACAATTCAACTTCTTCTTGTGCAAAATCAAACTCTAGGGTTTTGTGTAATATTTTCTTCAGAAAATGGATCCATCAAACTTGTGTATCTAAATTTAAAAAAAAAAATATATATATATATATATATACATTTTTTTGGGCAATGTAAAAAATCCGATGCAAAATTAAATTCAAAACCCTACTTCAATAAATAAATAAAAATAGAAACAAACAAATAAAAATGAAAAAATAACATACCTGATTTGAAGCAATCTAATGCCAAATCCTGTTGGTAGGATGAAACTCGAAAACACGTGCGCCAATCTGTAAATTTAGAAAAACAAAAATCTCCTCAAACTCTCTTGGCTACGTTTTTTCTCTTTCAACCATGAAAAAAAATTGAGCAAAGGCATACGCCCTTTGTATTGTAAAGGGCATATGCCATTTGCAAAGGGCGAACGCCCTTTAGAAAGGGCATCTGCACTTTGAAAAGGGCATACATTCTTGAGGCTTGGGCAAAAGTCAGAGCCATAGTTTTTCAAAAAAAAGGGGGTGTACACCCTTTGTAAGAAAATTTACAAAGTTGGAGAACTATCATGTTTTTTCTCCCCTAACTTTGTTCATCAACCTTAGAGTTAATAATGCATTTTAAAAAATTTATCAAGGATGAATTTTTTTTGAACTATGAAATAGGAGAACAGTCCATGAGAAAGAAAACAAACTCCTTTACAATTATCCAACCATTATGTTTATATGAATGACATTTTTGTTATCATATTATCACCACTAGCATAAAGATCGTGTGTGAAATTGTGTTTAAAGAGTTAATTTATATTCACTTTAAAATATAAATTTAACTACAAAATTTAAATTTTAAATTTCTAAATACCCACTTTCATTCTTATGCTATGCCAATGTATAATTTTTACTAATATACATTTCTATCCTCGTATGTTTTGGATGTGATGTTGCTTTATAGCAAGTGGCTATCCTACCTATAGGATGCACCCCATTTATCAAAGCTAGATGCCATCCACATGCATCTAATGCAATAGCATATCGACATGAAGCAGAATCTCAAGACTAATAGCAATCAAATTGTATCTCATCTAATTGATTACACTCATTTGTAAGGCATTTCTATAAAGTCAGAACCTATACTTGGTATGGTAACAAGTAGATTAAAGTAATTAAGTGTTTGCTTAAATTTAATATTCACACAAACACCTCAATTTCATTATTTTTAAATAACATGTGCAAGACATGTATGTATAAATTTTCAAAATTCACTTAAATGTTATATTAGTTAAAATACTATTTTTCTCAACAAGCACAATATTTTTTTTTTCTGAGCAACACAGCATGTTTTTCAACAATCACACTCATACCATATTGCTACATGTGCATGTTCACTGGGTGCTTCAGTTCCTAAAAGTTAACGCAAACATTGCTTTATCTTTTCCAATTTTTAGATCCACTCTATACCTCATGGTATTTGAAACTCTATGGAAAGTATTCAGCTTGGGTTTACTCGTTTCCCTTGTTAATATCCATCTAAACAGCTGCGGAGATTATGCAATAAGTTTGAAATTTCAATTTCAATATTTATTTTATCCTTTTTGAGAATTGATGTGGTTCCTTACAGATTGTGAGATGAAAGGTATTCGTGATGGGATGAATGTAGGTTGAAATATATGGATGGCATATATGCATAGGGCGGTGACAGGATAGCCTACTCTTTGCTTCATAGCCACTCCCTTTAATCCTTATCCGCTCCGACAACATGGGACAAGGGATTTTGTCCATTGCTATTATTTGTTGGATATGAGTACAATATTGAACGGCGCCGTGGTGACCCTACTACATTGCTGCCCCTCCACCACAATGATTCCAAAACAAATGGATGTCCTTGCTTACGTTGGATGCATGTTCGCTCCCAATATTCTGACGTGGAATGTAATCTATTCTGAAGAATCTTGAGGAAAAAAATCACATGAAACCTTGTTTTATCTTGCACTTAATTAATTATGGTTAAACATGTCATATTGCTATATATGCAGGTGTTTTGTAAGGAAATTTCGCACGAATGTTATTATTCTGTTGTTACGCATATCAAGGAAATTTTGTTGCTGTTGAGGACTCGTAGAGTTTCCTCAAACACTTCTGTGAATTTATATACATGAGCAGTGAGCACCAGAGAAGTGTTTGGGGGAACTCCGCTAGTCATTCAACTCTTTCCTACCTCTGCTTCTCGTCTTTCATGCTCAGGTAATATTTGGTATTTTAACCATGAAATTTCTATTAGTCAAAATGGATAAATTACATGAAGTATTTAATGAATCTCCATCCTTGCTTTAAAGTACCATACACTGGTAGCGTTTGTGACGGTATTTTATCTTTTTGAAGGATGTTTGTATGTTGCAAATGAATATTCGTAGGGACGTGGTTGTCGACGACACTATTTTGCAGATAAGTTAAAAGATTGCATTGCATATATTTAACACTCTTGCGAATATGTATGTGTTTCAGAAAAGAGATGTCTCGAATCTGAGACTCCATAATCTCAAAGAATTCCCATTCGCCTCTACACACTACAGTCTGCATATTGTGTATATGTTATTAGAATTATTTTTATAGAATATTTTTGACCCCAGACCAAGGTTTATATGTTATTAGAATTATTATTTTTTATATAAAGTAACATTTTCAATATATATTTTTTAAGAGATTCTCAGATCAATCATTTGGTATCATTAATTTATGTTGAAAAGCTAGAAATAATATAGAAATAATTATATTTGGGTTATCTGGTAAAAGTAAGAAGTAAAGAAAAGAAGTCAAGAGAGAAAGAAGAAGAAAGGTAAGAAACCAAGGAAGAAGAAGTCTTTGTATGTTGTAATATATTTTAATAAAAGTTTTTATCATGTTAATTTTTTAAATATGTGTGTATGTGTATGTGATTTACTTATGAATATGTATGTGAGCATTTTAATTAAATTGGTATTATATAATATATCTTAAAATTGATATCCAAACTAGATCAATCAGTTAATTTATCAAGCTAATTCAAGTATGTCAAGCATGGGTAGCAATAGTGTTATTCAAAGTAAGGGTTCTCAATTTAATGGAAAGAATTATGAGTATTGGAGCATCTAGCTAAGGACATTATTTAATTATGAAGAGTTATGGGATCTTGTGGAGAATGGTTTTGAAAAACTAGTAGATTAGGACGTTCTAAATGCCCAAACACCAGTGAAAAAAGATATTCCTAAGGAGAATAATAAGAAGGATGCCAAGGCATTAATTTTCTTCCAATGTACAATGGATATGTAAATTTTCTAAATGATTATATAAGTAAAAAGGTCTAAGAAAACATGGGATAATACATAGAACTTATATCAGGGAACCAAAAAAGTCAAACTGGTAAGATTACAAAAGCTTATAAATGATTATAATTTTTTTCAAATGAAATACTTAGCATTGACAAATGAAGTTTTTACTCATGCAATGAGTGCAGTTAATAAAGTGAGATCTCATGTAAAACCATTAGTAGATTAGAAGATAGTCGAAAATATTTTAAGTCTTTTAGCTCAATTTGATCATGTTGTTTAGTTATTGAAGATTCAAGAGATTCATCAACATTTTCTATTGATGAGCTTATGGGGTATTTACAAGTTCATGAAAAAATGCTACAAAAGACATCAAATTCTACCCTAAAACATGTGTTTAAATCACAAGTGTGAGTTAGTAGTAGCAAAGGCACTATAGGAAGAGAGGACAATAACAAAGGTGTAAGAGGAAGATAAAGGACTGAAAATTCCCATGAAGAAGGAAGGAAAAGTACCAATTTCTTTGCAAGCAATAGAGGCAAAAGGCGACAACTATAATCATAATATTTAATACATATAAAGGTCAAAATTATGACATATTTGATGTCCAATGTTCGTACTACAATAATTTTAATCATTATGCAAATGAGTGTAGAAAGAAGTAGTTTTCTATTAATGGGTAACATTTAAAATTTTCAATGTTAAATTAGGGTGAGTCTGAAAACATTAGTTCAATGTTTCTTGCTTGTAATATGTTTGAATAAATTAAAAAATAAGTGTGGTTTATAGATAATGGTTGTATTAATCACATGGAGGGAAAGAAGGACATGTTAACAAATGTATATGAATGTGTGGAATAAAAAGTAAAATTGAGGAATTATAAAAAGGTCTTAGCTATCACGGGTAAAGGAAGGATAAACATTAAAACCAATAAAGGATAAAAGAAGCACATCTCGGATCCATATTATTTTACGAGGCTTAAACACAATCTAAGTAGCACTATAAAATTGATAAAAAAAAAGGGGATATAGGATTGATTTTGAGAATGATAGAAGTTATATGCTTGATAGAAATGGTAAAAATAATCTATTTACAAAGGATAAGATGTTTTCTCTTATAATGTAAAATTGATTATATGTTGCTTTCAAATTTGTTAAAAAAGTTAGTCATGGTTGTGGCATCTTATATTTTTTCATCTAAGTTTTTAGGTTTAAATTAGTTTTATAAGAATAATTAGGTAAAGAAAAACCTTTGTTAGAGAAGCCAAACAAATTTTGTGCAGGGTGTATTCCTAGAAAACATAATAGGGAAGTATTTCATGTTAGTAAACCATGGAGAACAAGAGATATTTTTGAACATATTTACTCATATATTTGTTGGTATTGGTAGACACCCTCTATTGACAATTATTTATATTTATTGATGATTATTGTAGGAAAGGTTAGGTGTATTTCTGAAAACATGTATCATAAACTTTTTGGTATATTTAAATAGTTCAAAGTATTGGTTGAAAAACAAAGTGAAGATTACATAAAAGTTTTAAGATCATATAGAAGAGGTGAGTATGTGTATAATGAATTTATGAATTATTGGAAGCAAATTGGAATCAATAAATAGTTCACCACAAGGTATACACCATAGAAAAATGGTGCTGAAGAAATACAAAATAGAACTATAATGGAAATTTAAATAAGCCTATTGAAATCTAAATACTTACTGAATGATTATTGGACTGAAGTAATAGCATGCTCATAATATCTTCTAAACATACATCCTATAATGAGTTTTCATTTTATAATTCCATAATAGAATTAGATTAATAGAAAACCTAGTTTTCTCACTTAAGCGTTTTTGGTTGTATGGCATATGCTTAGGTGTCAGATGAAAGGAGAAATAAATTAGATGCTAAAAGAGAAATATGTGTTTTTGTGGGATTTTTATGGGATACAATGAATATTCAAAATTACATATGTTGTATAATCAAATAACCAAGAAAGTAATAATTAACAGAGATGTTCACTTTATTGAATAAGACACATGTAATGGAAGGAATGAAAATAAATCAACTATTGAATCAATAATAGATTCAGATGAAAATGAGTCATAAAATGAAAATGTGGTATCAAATAGTATCCCAACATCACATGTTATCACTTGAAAAACATCTGTAATAAAAAATACAATATAGTCTCCCATAAGGTATCACTCAAGTGACACTTTAAATCCAACTATAAAAAAAGTCTCAAAAACTCCAATTTATCATTGCAACAACACCACAAATAAGACTAGAAATATAAAATAAATATATGAAACATCAATAAATTAAAAATAATGTGTAAACTTATTATATTTTGCATTATTTATTATAGTTGATCTAGTATCATTTGAATAATAAATTGAGAATACAATTTGTTAGAAAGCCATGGACAAAAAAATGATGCAATATAGAGAATTCAAACTTTGGTTCTAGTGAACCTTTCAACATTAATGGATGTTATTGGAGTAAAATGGGTCTATAAGACAAAGTTTAATTTTTATGGAAATATAGAGAAGCATAAGATAATATTGGTTGCAAAGGAATATTCACAATAGCTTGGTATTGATTTCAATTATTTTGTTATGCACATATCCTATAGCGTGTTTAGAGATATTTGTGGATGTATTATGGCTCACACACCTTTCATATTATCTTATTGAATTTATCTATATTCCTAGTAAGATTGTCCTGTGAAATAATGATGGCTAAGTAGAGTATCTATAGGAGGCAGTGGTTATTATTTTATCATCACATTAAGAATTCTATTATTATTGAATTTTTATGGAGGTTTCCCCTCGGAGTAGCTCAATCATATTTATAAAGTATTATCCTATTTACTTAATTATTGTTTTGGATATACTTATTCTATCATTAATTATATGATATATTATTCCATTATTAAAAAATACAAGTAATTTCATTACAAGTGGTATTAGAGTATTGATTTTAGAAATTCTATGAAACTTAATTTTTTGGACTTGGTGTTGTGAAGATCCAGAGAGCTTAAGGATTAAAAAACCTAACTTACGATCAAGTAAGAATTTATATTTTTTTGTCACTGAAAAATTGTTCAAAGTATTTTACTTTTTCTAAGTCAATAAAAAAATTTCACACCCTTTTAAAAATTCATAATCATTATATTCATCTCATCTAAATGATTTGAATAGTATAATATATTAATATAATTTTGGAATGAAAACCCTTATTTCTATGCTTTGTGCATGGCTATTCCTAGCACTCATGGATGCATGAAATGGGAAAATACCAAAAATATTCACAAGGATGACATTAAGTCCATAACGTAATATCCTTTGGGTTATGAGACAATTCACCAACTTTAGTCAAATTTATAAAACATAGTGAGGAAAGATGATATTAATGTAGTAAAAGGATACATAGACTTTGTGAAAAATCTTTTGTCAACTATGAATGGATTGTTGACCAATATTATGGATCATATTCATCAAAATAATCCTCCACCACTCCATTTAGGTTCTCCCAATCTGAACAATCACAACACTAATATTGGTTCGAAGCACATGCTACCAAAAATGGAAATTAAATTTTTTGATGGTATATATCCACTCACTTGAATAAATCAAATAGAATTTTATTTGATCTACATCAGACCCCATGTGTGAAAAGGGTTATCATGAAATCAATGTATCCAGAACCTAAGTAGTTTATCTGGTACACGTGGTTGCATGATAAAGATAAAAATAATAGAACTCATGTTACGTAGTTTTTAATTACTGATGAGGTTTAGATGCACTATCATAACATCTTAGATAACTAATTCAGTTAGTTATCCAAGTTGTGAAAAAGATGTATTATGAAGGATTATATTAATAAATTCCAAAATCTATCCTTATGAGTGGATGACATCAATGAGAAAAATATGATAGGATTATTATTTGGGGTCTCAAATATAGAATCCAAATTGAGGTTCATAGGTTTAATCCAACTTTTATTTTTGATGCCAACCATTTAATCACTAGTAAGAGGAAAATGATTTATTAAAACACATGGTTTTATCTCATGGTCATGAACACAATTTCAAGATGCCTCACCATCATTTCCTCAACCTAAAATATTTACCCCTTAACATATTGAATATAAATGTGCCAAATGGTTGTGTTTTGGGGGTGATAAAAAGTGGAGAAAAGGACATAAAAGTGTAAAAAATAAGTCGTTCTACATTGAAGGCACTAATGATGATGATAAATATGATGACTCAAGAGAAGGTATAGAAGAAATAGAGTGTGATTATAAATATTCTTGTCATACTATCTCATGTCATGCCCCATCAAGTATTAGTACCCATAAAACTCTTAAGGTGGTGGGCTTACTCAAGAAGCATAAGGTGACAGTGTTGGTTGACTCAATAAGTACATGTGCTTCATCAACATTAATTTTGTTGCTCATTTTAACTATTTTATTTATTAATCTCTAGATTTTTTAGTTCATGATTGGATATGGTGGCAAAGTCTATTTTTATATAAAATAACATAGAATTAATATTACTATGGGGGACTACATGGTTGATTTTCCTATGTTTAATAGTCTCATGGGTGGAGCTGACATTGTTTTGAGATTATAATGACTATCAAAATTGGGAAAAATAGAGACTAATTTCTAATAGTTATTCATGCACTTTAATTCTAAATTTAAGATAATTGAACTATGTGTATTGTGATCAAAATATCCCCAATTGGATAGTTTCCACTAGAAGATAAAGATTATTAGAAAATGATCTAAAGGATTTGGAACACAATCATTTTCCATAAAATTTATGTTAATGAATGTGTCTACACATCTTATTTTACAAATGATTCATGATAACCACCAAATAACTTTTATTATAATCCCAGAATATTACCACCAATAAGAGAACATGATCATGCTGTGAAAATGATTCTAGGTAATACAGCACCAAACATCATATCCTATAGTTATCCATAAGATCATAAAATTGAAATTCAAATTATGGTAAAAGAGATTTTGGAAGCAAGTATTATCAAACATATCCAAAGTGAATATTCATCCATTGTGGTCATGGTGCAAAATAATAATAACACTTGGAAGATCTACCCCAATAAAGAGAACTCAAAAAATGAACCATGAAATTTAAGTTAGTTATTCTAGAAATTTATGGTTTTTATATGGATTACATTGTGTTTTTTATCTTTCCAAATTAGATCTTTTTTTTGTGGGTATCATCAAATTTAGATCAGAGATAAAGATATCCTTATAAAAAATTTAAGAAATCATGAAGGCCATTGTGAGTTTATGGCCATGCCTTTTTATCTCACAAATTCACCATCTACATTATAGATTCTAATGAATACTATTTTTAGGCATTTTTTAAGGAAGTTTGTGTTGGTGTTTTTTGATGACATTATAGTCTACATAAAAACTTGGGAAGAACGTTTGAATCATGTGGAACAAGTATTGTTAGTTATGTAACAATGTCAACATTGTGAAAAACATTAAGAATGTGAATTTTTATTCTAAGAGGTGGAGTACTTGGGTCATATTGTTTCACATGATAGAGGAAAACTTGATCATAAGAATATCAAAGCTATCATGGAGTGATGAGTGCCATTGACCCTCAATATCCTTTGTGTACTTTTGGGGCCAACAAGTTACTATCATAAATTTGTCAAAATGTATGGTAGCCTAGTATCTCCATTCATAAAATTATTTTAGAAAGATTCATTCCATTGGACTGAACCAACTACCAAGGCATTTGGAAGGTAAAAA
Source organism: Torreya grandis (assembly GCA_037957365.1). NCBI lineage: Eukaryota > Viridiplantae > Streptophyta > Pinopsida > Cupressales > Taxaceae > Torreya > Torreya grandis. Next base: position 236,038 of record JARHVA010005229.1, on the reverse strand, counting down.
GGCTATTTAAACAAATTTAGTTTTAAGTATCCCTAGTTTTTCCATAAATTTTTAATGTTTAATGTGATGTATCAGGATACAACATGGGTGAAATAATCATTCAAGGTGGAAGACACATTTCATTTGAGAATCGTAAAATCAATGGAAAAACCTATCTCAATTTAGTATATGAGAAATGAATCATAATTATTCTTCATGTAGTCAAGCAATAGAGACTATATATGATGGGCAGAAACTTTTAGGTAAAGATTGATCATGTTAGTCTTAAGTATTTTGTAGAGTAACTATTGTCATTAGAATAATAACAAAAATGGGTGACCAAAAATGGGTGACTAACATTTTGGGATATAATTTTGAAATTGTCTATAAAAAAGAAAATAGAATGTCCTAGGAGATGCACTATATAGGAAGGATGAGTCTATTTAGGCCTTGTTATATGTAATGACCATTTAGTCATACTATTATTCATGTATCCAAGCAATGGATATCTTATATGATGGTTAAAAACTTTTAGGTAACAAGTGATCATGATACTATCAAGTATTTTTTAAAACATCTATTATCATTATAATAATAACAAAAATTGGTCACCAAAAAATGGTGACTAAAATATTAGGATATGATTTGAAAATAGTCTATAATAAAGGAAAATAGAATGCTCTATTAGATTCACTATCCAATAATGATGAGTCTATTAAGGCCATTTAGTATGTCTATGATGAGTCTATTATAACCATTTAGTAAGTATATTGGTTATAACATACATGATATGAATGGGTGATGGACATCGATACACATGTTTTCATTGAGAGTCTTAAGGAGGTTTCTATTATTTCTGACAAGTTTTCATGGAAATCGAATGCATTATGGTATAACAATATATTATACCTATGTAATAAATCTAGCGTTAAACAAAATATCATTAAGGATATTCATGCATCTCCAATAGGGACCCTCAAGATTTTTGAATACCTATCATAAAATAAAACATGATTTATTTTAGGAAGGATTTAAGGGGGATATACAAAAAACTATGGATGAATTCATGGTGTGTCAATATAATAAAGGTGAAACAATTAAGACACCATGTCTTCTACAACCTTTATCCATCCCTACCAAAAGGTGTGAGGATGTTTCCATGGATTTCGTTACAGTTTTTCTGAGTTTTAAAGGTAAAAATTTCATCATGGTTATTGTGGATAGGATCAAAAATATATTCATAGTTTTTAGTTATCATAACCATTTATAATGAATACATTATTTATTGCTTTTATCAATATATTTCAAAAGCTACAAGGTACTCCCAAGATCATTGCCAGTGATCATGATCCCATACTAATCATTAACTTCTAGAATGATTTATTTACATGTTTGGGTACTCATTCGGATCATATGTCATCATACGATCATCAATATAATGGTAAAAATGAGGTGGTCAACAAATTACTAGAAGGTATCTTTGTTTTTTTGCATCATATAAATAGGAATAATGGGTTCTTTAGATGCCACTAGAAGAAGGGTGGTATAACAATTAAATACCTTTTATAAAATTTCTCCTTTTATGTCACTTCATGGTTATCATCCCCCATTAATCACTTCATTCTTGAAGGTGAAACATAATGCTCAATTTATTGAAGAACACATTAACCATCAATATAATGTACTAATTATCTAGAGATATAATTTAACTATGGCACATACTTGAATGAAGCAACAAGTGAATTACCACCATAACAAGAGGTATTTTTACATAGGTTATTGGGTCTTTTTTATATTCTAACTATATAAACAAATTTATTTGAATAAATAGAAAAAGGATTTCAAACTATCTCCTAAGTTTTATGGTCATTCTCATATCTTTTAGAAAATTGGGAGTGTTGCATACAAACTAGAACTACCCTAGTCCACTCACATACATCCCAATTTTCATGTATATTGAATAAACAAGGTAATTAGATAAATATTTTATAGACTAATTTAGATACCCAAATTATATGAATAAGGTAGAGTCATTATCAAACTTGAGAAGATCCTTTACACATGCATTAAAAGGTTGTGAATAAGAGAGAATAAGCATACTTAATCAAATGAAAGAATTTGAGTAATGAAGGTGAAACATGGGAGGATTAATATTTATTGTAAAAAAATCCTAATTTGATCCAAAATTGACATAAAAATTATCTTTAAGGGGAGGGCATGATATTACCTTATCTTGTATCATGTCTAGAGATGTGTGTGGTTGAATTGTTGCTTACATATCTTTCATATTATCTTATTACATTTCATTATGCTACTAGTAAGGTTTTCCTATGCAATAACCATGGATAACTAGGTTATATATTAGGTATTATTTATTATTTTGTCATCACATTAATAATTATAATCTTATTACATTGTTGTGGAGATTGGCCCCTGTAATCGCCTCAGTCTTATTTATGAAGTATTTTTCTCCTTATTCAATTATTCTTTTTTGATATATTTATTCTATTATTAATTATGTAACATATTATTCCATTATTGTAAACATCCAAATAATTTGGATACATACATTTTTTCACATTTAATAAGGTTTAATATAATTAGATCTATTTTAGCAATTATAGTTCAGAATATGAGGAAATTTTATGAGATGGATGTCAAGTCAGCATTTAAAAATGGAACACTAGAAGAATAAGAATTTTCCCATCAATAAAATTTTTAGGATATTTTTGGTCATTATATAAAGTTCTACATATTGAATAAATCCTTGTATAGTATTAATAAAGTGTTAAAAGTTTGGTATAGTGACATAACTCATACTTGTTGAATGATGGTTTTAGAAAAAGAAGCAACAAGCCAACTCTTTATATCAAGGTGAATGATCAAGATAATATTTTTATTTTATGTATGTGTGTTGATGAATTTATATTCATATAAAATATTCAAATTGAGTTGCTCAAATCAACAATAGAGAAATAATTTGAGATGATAGATTTTGGTTAGATGAAATATTTTCCTAGAATTGAATTAAATCAAATAAATAATTAATTTTTTTATTTATAATCAAAGTATGATAGTGATGTTTTGAAGAGGTTTAAGTTGTTGAAATTAAAACTAACATCTACACCTATTGTATCAGGTTTAAAATTGAGCAAGAAGGACAAGATCAACAATGTTGATCCAACATTGTGTTAAAAACTAGTTGGAATTTATATGTGTTTGAAGACAAAATTATTAGCATAGTGTATGCAATGATTCTAATTTGAAGGCTCATGGATACACAAAAATATTCACATTGTCAAGTATGGAAATAAATTCTAAAATACATAAGTGGATCAAGAGATTATGGTATTGTAAATACTCATATTTGGCCATGAATACTTGATTATATTAGTTTTGGATCTCTTTTACCACACATGACTTGGCACTTAATATTGGTCCTATTTTTACACCTAACTTTATCATAAATAGTTAAATGCACCTATCCCTTTCTATGTTATTTTATACCTAGAAAAATATTTTAAATTATAAAATTCCTTTTTAAGAATCTTTGCAGACATTCAAATTCTCAATATCAAATCTTACCCTTCCAAGTCAAAATTTATCCATATAGGTCAAGATCGAAAGTTAATTTTTTATTTACAAGTTGATCCTACTCTTCAACCAATAATAAATATTTTTCAAGGATAAAATTATGTTTCACCCTTTTGGATTGATATAAATTCACATCGAAGCCACATGTTCAATCACTTGGAAACTTCTGTAATTGTGCACAATTATACTATTGCACATTGAGAAAAGCTTTCCTATTATTTACAAATACAATTTTAATCACTTAAATAAACCCATATCCAAGTAACCAACCTATTATATTTGAGTCAATCAAAGCATTATAAAGTATTCAATCCATCTCTGAATGTAAACATTTATAAAATCAGTACAATTGTAATAAGCAATTTATGTGGGAAAACTATGTGGGATTGATATTACATCTTTGGAGTATTTGGTACATATTTAGTGTTCAGTTATAACATAGGATATTGGGGTTGAATTATCCCATTATCTTCTCCCCTCTTTTTTAAGGTTTTCAACTATCATAAACCCTAATGGGGTTTAAAACTTGTAGTGGTCATTTTTTTGTCATCTTCACACAATTGAACGTTAAAATTATTCATAAAATGTATTAAAAATAGGCAAAACTAACCATACCATCAATATGAATTTTATCATAGAGGTCAATACTGACCCACAAAGATTAGTAATGATAGTCAATCCTTACTATTTCCAATAAATTTTTGCATCAAACAATGATAAGCACAGTTTTAGTTTCATACACATAATTATTCTGAGTTGGTCATCTCCAATCATCTTTCAATCATACAAAGTTAACCTAATAGGTAAAAATTATCTAAGTTATTTATATATATTTCTTATTTCATTCATTCATTTTTTTACATTTTATGAATTTAGTTCACTCTACTAGATAAATTTATTTACAACAATTTCTACCCTTCAATTCATTTTATAAATTTATTATATTTTATACACCAATTATTTCCAAATTTTGATTAAAAAAAATATAGGTGAACCTACAAATTTAATTGAAACATTGGTTTAAAAATTTTCTCATAGCTTTAGATAAATTCTTGAACATATGACACTAAAATAACATTCCTTCAAACTTAAATAAAATATCAAACACTAAAATAGTTTTATTTTAACCTTAGATTAAAAATATGACATCAAAATTAATATTTAAAATTAAAAGACCTTTATTTGGACCTTTAATTTCTTGGGAATTTACTAATCTTCATACAAAAAAAACTTCCTCTTTATAGAATTATATTTTCAATTATTTTTTATAATATATTTTCTGTTTTATTCTTTAACGCCATTTAAAATACATGCCACCCTTATTCCTCTAAGTCATGTTGTTAGGTTATGTTTGGGTCATATTGAATATATTAAAATCCATTTGACCACATTTAAAATGTACTCCTCTAATGATGATAAGTGTTCCTTTTATTTTGATAAAAATATTTCCCATGAATACAAAAATATATACACAATCAAAAAGATAATCAAGATGTTTATAATGAATAAGATAATGATGAAGGGTTAGATATAACTCATCCTAATGAACTCAATGGGGAAGATAATTAGTAAAATCTATGTTTATCTAATTTCTAAGAAATATTCTATCAAATAACACAAGACATATCTAAAATAATAAAATTCATCTTAACTTTTACAAAAGAAATGAAAATTTATACTTTCATTTATAAAAAACAACTAATTTTTTTCATTGTGAACTATACCACATGTATTTTTACTTATATTACTTAAACTATAATTACAACTACACCTTTATATTTTGGGGAAAGAAAAGGATTCCATAAAATATCAATTTCCATTCCTAACAAAATGGCTCATATAAAATCCTTCATAGCTATGCATACTATGTCACCTACCCTTTCTACCATATAATCCCTTGTGAAAAACATTTTATTTTTGCATGCTAAGGTGTTTTAGTTAGAGAAGGTATAAAAAAGGCTATCAAATCAATGGTTTCATAAACTTTAATTCATAATCTATTAGTACCTAGGATTGTATCATATGCTTTATCTACATGATTTGCATCTCCTAAACTTCCACTATATGAAGGTAAAGGAGATCTACAATAACACCTTTGATATTTTCATGTGACATTTCTATATTGTGATTTAAATGATAAGTTTATAACTAATTTGTTTCCTATAAGCCTCAAATTTATTCCTTTAATTTATTTTATGACTTACTTATACAATCAATCAAATATATTTATCCATTAGCAGACTAGTTTCTTAAGTATTTTGTTATGAACATTGATGAAAAAATATCTTATGCATAAATTGATAAACATAAGCAAGAAACTAATGAGCCTCTTATTGACTCTATAATTCATTAGAATACCATGCACGAAAAAATTAATAACACATTCAAAATAATGAATTATAATATATATTTAAAAAAACATTGCTTGTACTTTAGAATGAGTCAATGATTTTAAATAAATTCAAATCATTTGAGGAAATTTTCCATACAATATGAAAAATAAAATTCAAACTTATTTATTTAAACAAGATCAAGTATACACCTACAAATAATTTAACTCCCAAAACAAATTTTCAAATAAAAATAACTTACAAAGGAAATCCAATAGATACTAGATTTGATGCAAAGATCATAGTTAATGTTATATCTCAATTACCCAACAAGCTTGTTTTATCATATCAACAAGAAACAATTTTATAGACTATCACAATTACCTCATAAATTTATACAAAAGTTACTTTAGTGAAATCTTATTATTCTGTGTCGACCACTAGAGGTTAGAAATAGTAGACCTCAAATTAAATAATTTAATGTAAATATATATTATGATTACCATATGTGTAATGGACACTCTAATAATAATTTTTTCAAATTAAAACATCACATTCATAGTATTAAAAATAACAATGTCATTGATCTAAGAACTTATAAAAAGGAAACTAAGACTCAATATAATGAAAATTCTAAGTCGAATATCTTCATTGAGCCATTCCCAAATCATGATACAAAAAAGTATAATTGATCATTGTATTGTACATGTAATGCACACACACATTGTGAATCATATGATAATCCATAAGATGGAATTATTTGCAATTGATCAAGCCTCACAACCATATACTTTGATCACCTTTGGTGATAGTGGGATAGTGGGTGATGATTCTGATTTTCATGCCTTATGAATAAACCATGAATTGATCAATAACCCATAAATAGTGTATTATTCAATAATGGATCAAGAGAAAATTCAAATACAATGACACTAATCCATTCATTTGGTTACACACAACATGACATATAATGAAAAATTAATAGTGTAAAACATTCAATGGGAAACAAAAACCTACTTTGGGATGAATTATGATACATATTTAGGGGGTTTTACTATATTATCTGATACTTTTCTAGTTATACCACGAAATTTGGCATTTTATATGATTTGGGATCCCATTAGTTATAAAACATATGTTTTGTACCTTTAATGGTTCATATATGCCTAAAGTACATTTGTTTCAACCAAGTGGTTATAGTTTTAGGAATTAGAAATGAGTACCCTCTAAAATATATGGTACCTCCTCCTCCCCATCCACTATCATAATGGATTGATATATATATTCAAGTGAAAACCTCATTTCCAATTGTTTCACCTATGATAATTATTTATATTCAATCAATTCAAAAAAAAGTGGAAAGGTCTCAAAAACAACTGATGTAAAAGAAATAATTATATAGGAAAAACATTTCAAGTTTCCAAAATACACCATCACATGCAACATCTTATAAATTTTTAATACATACATATAACATGATCAAAAATTATCACAACATTTTTTTGAACTTTATACTACTCCTCATATCATATAAAACCATGTTATGTCTCCTAGAGATACTTCTCCCTTATGGGATTACACAAGTAGTGATCTATATAGTTACATTACAATAAGTGATGCGTTCTATAATTTTGACTCATCCAAGTCTAGGACTTTTCATCTATGAAATGAAACATTTGTAAAATCTATAATAAATCCTTATATTTAATCTCCTCTTAAGTTTATCATTGGATATCACATCTCAATTTCAAAAAGTACAAAAAAATATAGTGTGTATAGCTTTTAGACTCATTCATCATGATCCTCTTCCACTTCTTAAACATGTGATGAATTTGATCAATATTATATCTCTTGGATATTTGTGTCTTTCGACCTCTTGGCTCTTATTTTTAACTTTTGTGATTTGAATAGTCTAAAATAATGATCTAATACTACCATATTTTCTATTTATCATACCAATTTCATAGTATGAACATAGAAGAATGTATTTTCCATCACATATAGTATTGACATGAAATAATCCATATTAATTTTTTTTATTATCCTAAACTATTGGATACTTTCTTGTAGAATCTTACACATGTAAATCAAAAGCTGAGCAAAAAAAGCTTTAATACATCCATATTTTTGATAATATACCCAATTTTCATTAACACAACACTATTATCAATGTAAAATATTTCCTTTGTGTGTTATCTATCATACATGCAGCTTACATACATTTACAAGTATACATTTGATGAGATGATGATATAAATATTTATCTTGCACCTTTTTATATCCCCTACATGCACTTGAACTAAAATTCAGAAATACATTAGGGGCATCTTACTCATACATGGTCATGCCACCATATTCAATGTGTCATAGACCTCAACACATGTCTTGACTTATCCAGATCCCTTTGATTTTTTTCTACTTTATAACCCATGGTTTATTTTCTATTTGTTATTGTTATTTGTAAAAAACACAAAAAGTACAAAAGTTTTTTAAAATAATTTATTTCAAAAAAAACATTCTAAATATTCTAAATCAATTCCAAATCAACAAATGAGAATAATTATACATATTATTTATTTCATTGTCATATGTTATTTATGTCATGATTATTAAATAATAAGATATTTTTCTATCACACATGTATTTTGTTAATATTTATGAGAGTTATGCATAACATACAAATTTCACATAGACCTAGATGTTGGACTTGCCTCTACCCAATGGCCATTCTATGCTAGGGGTATCTTATCGAAAAGTTAAAATATTTATAAATATTACCATTCTATAACTTGTATGTTATGTTGAGATATATACAATCTTAAAAAGTATATCTAACATTTATATCTTACATTATGCACATAAATATCCTAGTTTATAGCTGATATGATCACTTTACATATACATAGTGTAGACCATATTTATAGTTCCATACCACATTGATTTTATTACTTATATAGAGTATATTACACATTAATTTTCTATTTTTTGTGTCCATAGGCCCTTTTGTGAAAATTAATTGAGCATTTTTATGAAATTGTTTTGATGCATAGCATTTGAACATGTCCACTACTTGTGTCCTTTGGCCCCATGTTTTGTGTGACATTTTAACTTATCCCTTGTATTCATCCCTTGTCCCTATTGTTATGAAGTTCATGAAATTTTTATGTGTTTTTTGTGTGTCATGATCCATATCATGCACTACATATTTCATAAGTTTATTCTATTAAAATTACTATTATGATCTTCATTAATACATTTATCTAGATTTGAAAATTTAGGCCTTATCTTATATGTTACATAAATTATTTTAATGATAGATATCCTACCATGATAAATACCTCTTCACATATACTATGATATCTAATGATTACATATTTATTCGCATGATATAGTAAACATTTATTTTAAATGAGTGATGGTCATGACAAACACCTCACCTTAAAATGAGGGCATTTTTCTAAGATTTTCATATATATGATAAGCCTATATGAGCATAAAATAAGTTTTGGGTACAAAAAAATAGATGCAAATAAGTCAAAGTGGTTCAGAACTAAGTTATCGATACAAATTATTGGGGTGTATTCCATGTATATGCATTTACACTACATGAAAAAGATATGTAATGATATAATTTGTTTGAATTTTCATGAGAATATGTTCACAAGATTTCAACATAAATTACAAAAATAACATATTTATACAATTATAGTGTTTACATTTTTAACATGTGACATGATACAAATTCATTTACATTATACTATTTTTCAATTTGAAGGCAACATGATATATACTCATCCCATACATTCAATACTTTTTTCTATATATATCCATGTTAGGATAATGGATGTTATCCTCTCTTTTTTTCATTTAGATAGCTACTAAGGAAGAAATCAAAAATTGAATATATATTTCTTCTACGATGGTTTATTTACTTAATGTGCATAGTGTCTATTAGAGACTCAATGCCCCGCCCAACATTATTTCATGAAAGGACATTATGGATTATAATTAATTTCCATCTTGGGGTTACAAATATCAACATCACAAATTGATTTTTATGTGTCCCTTGATGGGCTATACTTTTTATATATGTTCACTTAAAATTTGGCTCTAATCACCCTAAATTTTCCATTGGTTCAAAAAAGGAACCAAATTATCTAATTTCTTATTGGGAAGGTGTAGGACCAATTATTCAATGATTCAAGGAATTATCATCTTAAATAAATATTAAAAAAGAAACATTTTATTCACACATACAAGTGTACTTATTTATTTCTATTTAAAATATGGTAATTAACTACTTTTTCATTATTCCAAGACTTATCGTGGAACACTTTGCATGATTGGAGATTTATCATTAAGGAAAAGTGTGTTCTATATTCTTATGTATTTTTAATTTTTTTTATAGTAAATTCATTTATATACTAAATTGGAGGAAAATTTAGATACCTTATTTTCTTCATAAATACTTGATAATGTCAGTTTTGACCCACTTTTAACCTATTATAGTTGAGCACGTAAATTAGTCTTATTTTCCCACATTTCTCTATATTAAGTACCTATACAACCCCATACATATATAACATGTTTTTTTACACCTAAAAAAATATTAAAAATATGTAAAAATCCATCTAAGAATCTGTATAGACACTCAAATTCTCAAGATCAAATATTACCCTTCTAGATAATAATAGACCTGCATGGGTCAGTATCAAAACTCAATCATGTCCTTAAAATTTTATCTAACCTTTACCTACCAATGAATATTTTTGAAATTTAAACCCTCCTTTACATATTGGTATATATTTTTAGTATAAATATCATGAGGTTTCACCCTTCAGGATTGTTGTAAATGTACATCTAAGACACGTATTCAATCACATGGAAATTACACTACATGAGCACACTTAAACTATTTCACATTAATACAACCTTTATTAATATTTATATATTTTATTATAATCAATTAAATCATTCCTTAACTAATTTATGATTGCAATATATCCAATTTAAATAAAACATTATTAAGTATTCAACCCATATGTAGATGTATACATGTAGCAAATGATTACTATCACACTAAGCACTATATGTGGGAAAAATATATGTGATTGAAATTAATCCCTGAAATATTGGATATATAGAGAAATTTTAATCATTATGGGGGTGATTAGGATCATCCCAACCCTTTACGCTCCTCCCTCTTTTTTTAGGATTTTAACAATCATAAGCCCTAGTGGAGTTTCAACCTTGAATAGGTCATTTGTAGATCATATATGCATAATCAAAGGTAAAAAGTCCATAGGAAAAGGTGATTATTATTATTGTTGTTGTTGATGTTATTTGTTGATTTCAAAATCAACGCATTAAATAAATTAATAATATTTGATTGTTCATGTTTCTATTTGGTTTTATCCCAGAATAATGACAAATATTAATTTAAATTCATGTGCATAATCAATATGAGTTGGTCAACTCTAGTGATATTTTAGTTGCACATATTCAAGTTAATAAGCATAAATTAGATCATTATTTTTTTCACTTTTATAGTTAATTTTTTTAATTTATTCATGCTTCATCCATTTTATGCTTTAATCTCCTTTTGATAGTTACAAGTTATTTAAACTAGTTTTTAACCTTGTATTCATTTTATTTTAATTATATTAAACACATGAAATAATTCTAGATTATTTTAAAATAGTTATAGGTATTTTATATAAAAAATACAATGAATTCAAGTGGATTGGTTACAAATACAATGATCATGTATGAATCATTGATGATAAAAAATCCATCCAAGATAATTTTTTAATTTTGATTCAAGAGTAGTGTCACAGGATACCAAAAACATCCCATTGTACCTATTTTAACAATAGAATAAGAATATGTAGTGACTATGTCAGCATCATGTCAAGTTATATGGATGAGAAGAATTTTATTAGACATGAAGAATGAGAAAGAAAGAGAAATAATGATATTTTATGTTAATAATTTGATAATAGTGTAGACACTAAAATTTGATAAATAAATTCTTCATAATGCTTGTGCTTGATTCCTTACCTCTCTTGGTTAATTTACCATTATGATAAACCAAAATATCTAAAGAATCCTTCAAATCTTTGAAATTACTATGAATATCTCCGAAATTTCCTATTATAGATCTTCATCCCTATTGAACATATGCTTCACTATCACTTTGGTTTCATTATCCTCTCTCCATTATGGACAAGAGTTCAATATCATAAAATATGCATTTCATCCTTGTCCATAGTGATATAACGATCATCATAGCATATTTCATGCAAAAATTAATAAGCCAATTATTAGAAACATTAAAAATATCTTCCTATAAAATAAAATCAAGGCTCACTCTTTAAAACCTTTGTTATATTACTATATCTCATTGAGACACACACACACACACACACACACACACACAAGTAAAAACTATTATTACAATTTTATTATTTTACCACAATCCCTAGCTAAGCCTAATATTTTTATAATACAAGTTAAGGGCATAATTTATCAATAATTATAATCAAATATTTCTAGTTTCATTAGGATGATCATTCATAAATGGAAAACAACATTAGTTGGAGGTCCACTTAGACTATGTAGGTAGCACTTAGTCAATAAGGAATTTTCTGAGGATAGCTTAGCCATATCCCACTTCCACTTTTTAACCCTTTTTGTATTTGATCTCTATTGTGTTCTTTTTCATAATTATGTTATCAAATTTAAAGGTGCTCCACACATCACATTGAGCTCCACCAAAATGTATTTCACCTATAAATAGTGGTGAATAATCCCATATTTGGGGATCTAGTGCATAGTTTATTTTGGCAAAGCTAAAACATCACACAATGATTCACTATGACCTTCAAGTCTAGTATATAATGGATTTATATTATATGATATATTTGTTTCAAGTTTATTACAAACAATTAAATCTCTTGAAAGATAACAAAATATAATATAAATAAATTTTTAAGGACAATTCTCTAACCCTAGCCCTAATTTATATTTTTAGAAATTTATAACTTCTATAAAACTTATATATTCTATACTCATTGTATTATATATTATTTGATGTAGAAGCATCACTCATAGGCTATTTTTCCATTTCAATTTTTATTTAATTATTCAATTTTGGGTTTATGATGGTCTATAAGATATTATTATTCTTAGACCATCCTTAGTTTTCAATTCTTAGTGTTAGTCTTAGGCCTAAATTCTTAAAAATTCAAATTTGGCCTTTCCTACCAAAACTAAGCTTTTTAAAATTTAAATTATTTTGCTCATGTTGGATGTTGTAGGGTTGTTTATAAGGAATTTTTAACATGTAAAGTTGTTTTAATTATCTCTTTAAGATGACATGAATCCATACCATGTATCTCAACTCATAATTGTATAGAATATCACTTTTGACATAAGTTCTCATTGCTCAACTAGCCTTCTTGTGATTGTTGGAAGGTCCGAAGGGTAGTTATAGTAGTTTTAGGATGTAAAAAAGGATTGTATTTTAGTGTAATATGATTTATAAGTTTTTTATAAGGTTCAAGTTTCAATAACATTAACAAGAGAGTTCTTGGTTTTGAAAAAAAACAACTACAAACCCTATTTTCTTGAGTGCGTGCATTGGATTTGACTATATGTAAAAGAAAACTAGAGAAGGATTCAATTAATAAATCTTTCTAAGACTCATTATTATATTTTAAATTTTTTTTCTTGTCCCTTGAAGGTTATTTATGAATTTAATTGAATTTTTTTCATATTTTTTTGTGTAAAAGATAACACAGTCTTGTACAAGTAATATAAACTTGCACATTTAGGCTTAAAATCCAATAAAAGTGTTCAATATAGGTGTTATGGAGAATATATTATAATTTGAGAATTTTATTAATGGTTGAATAGATGTAATAAAATCTTCACAATGTATTTAAATTTGATTTGGAACCTAAAATATCCAAATAACTCCTCTTAGGTCTATATAGAGTAAATCAAACCCTAAGTTAGGGTTTATAGATAGAAACTTGATTTACAAGATTTTTAACCAACCAAAAACCCTAAAAATATGTTATTTGATGTTTTTTCAAGTCATATAAAATATTATTGAGGTTTTTTAACTATACATGGTACATCTGTAGAGATAGATAGGTCTTTGTGCAATTAGGCCTTGACAGACCTCATTAGGTAGAGATAGAGGATAGAAAAGTGTGATAAGAGTGGTTTAAGACCAATAAAATTTTTATAGAGATATATTACAATAAATGGTATGATAAAATAGTCTCATTTTCTAGTAACCAATCTTTTATCATCCATATAATCAGTAAAATCCAAAAAAAGGCTTCAAGGAAGCCTGTGAGGTTATGTAAAGTGGGTTCAACATACAAGGTTGAGACTTTGAGAGTAGTTTCTCTGAATAATTTTTGGTATTAGAGAAAAAATAAGACACTTGGAGTTTATTGGATAAGTTCATATTCTCTAAGATGAATATAAGCTAGAACTTATTTGACAAATTACCTAAAAGAAAATAAGATGCCACCAAATAGGAACGCAACAAATGAGAGAGTAAAAACCATATAGATGAGAGATATAATATTGTAAGGGTTTAGTAACATCAAAGTAAAATTTTAGGATAGACTCACAATATTTGAGTTTAATCAGATAATGGGAGTATTCATAGGTGATTTGAGTAACTAAGAGGAATAAGAGCCATAAGCACCAGAGTTAGAAGATTAAGGAGAGAGAGAAAATAAAGAGAAAAAGTTTGAGAGATTAATAAATGTGGTGAAAGGGTAGGTATATAATCCCAAACTATATATTCTAATATATGAAGTTAGCCTCAATGGAGAATAACTTATTGATTGGTAGGAGAGTTGGATAAGTACATTGATTTTGAAGATGTACCAAAAGAGAAACAATTGAAGTTTGTTAAGACCAAGTTGAAGGGTCATGCATCCTTATAGTGGGATTACATATAGGATGATAGGAATAATAAAAGAGAAGCCAAGATCATGTCTTTGGATATAATGGTTACCAAATTGAAGATCAAATTCTTGCCTAGTTATTATATTACTAATTTTTATAGGATACTTCAAAACTTGAAATAGAAAGAGATGGGGGTAATAGAATATATTGAAGAGTTATACAAACTAAGAACTATATTAGGTCATATGGAAGACTAAAATGATAATTTGGATAAGTATATCAATGGTTTGAGATACAACTTACATGATGAGCTGAATCTTGCTAGTCCAAAGACAATATAAGAATGCTATGAGTAGGATTTGAAAGATCAAGACAAAATCAATAAGAAATAAAACCAAAAAAATAGTGGTAAAGGTATAAGTTTTATGGGAAAAGGTCAAAAAGGAGGTATATTATACTCCCAAATAATCCAAGGATAGTCTAGTACCTCACATGATCATGCATATTGTTCAATAGGAGGATTTAGAGGTATAATTTCTTATTTCAGGGGTGGATATGCACCAAAGGGGTAGAAGATGAGGTGGTTTTTCAAGAAATTTAAATTAAAACAATTTGTTGGACATAGGTCATTGGAGTTCCCATAAGAACATCCATCATGGAATCTAAGAACCAAAGGAGAAAATTAGATTGCCTATGTAGTTGAGGATGAAAGTGTTTGTTCTCCATCACTTGTGAAGGAACTTAAGGTAGGAGAATATTTATTAATGAGAAGAGTGTTTATTAAGACACCCAAGGATAATGAGCCACCACAAAGGAAAACTCTTTTCAATACTTCTTATAAATTCCAAGGTAAATGTTGTAAAATGGTCATAGATTTAGGAAGTATAGATAATCTAGTTTATATTGAAATGGTTAATAAACTTCGATTGAATAAGTTGCCTCACCCAACACCATACAAAGCCTCATGGTTGATTAAATGTCATCAATTCTTGGTAAGTGAACAAAGTTAGGTGGAATTTCAAGGTGGAAATAGAAGGACAAGGTCCTTTATGATGTGATCCCCAAGGATGTTTGTCACGTGCTTCTTGGGAGGCCTTGACAATATGACAGACAAACCACTCATAATGGTAATAATAATGTGTACCCCTTGGTCAAAGATGTAATTAATCATAATTTGATGCCAATGATGGATGAAGACAACAACCAAAAATTTTGGTAAAATGTGATGTTGGTAAGTGGTAAAGAGTTTTGAAGTGCCATGAAGGAAGAGTAGTTGGGATTTGCATTGATAGTCAATCCAAAGACTGTTATGATAACCACCAAGATAAATGAAATTCCTAAATAAATCCAAGACATGTTGGAAGAGTATGTATGTATTGTAGCTGATTAACTTCCATGTACATTTCCACCTATGAGTGACATCACTCCTCACATAGACTTAGTCCTTTTGTAGTCTTTATAGTGTTAGTGTTAGTTCCTAAGAAGGAAAGTGAATGGAGAATGTGTACTGACACTAGGTATATAAAAAATATAACCATTAGATATAGGTTTTCACTTCTTAAGATGGAATATTTTATAGATTCATTGATTGGATCAAGTTATTTTTCCAAAATTGATCTCAAGAGTGGGTATCATCAGATTAGGGTCAGACAAGGAGATGTGTGGAAAAATGCTTTCAAAATCAATGAAGGATTATATGAGTGGTTGGTTATTCCATTTGGTTTGAAAAATGCACCAAGAAATTTCGTGAGGGTTATGAATAAAGTCCTCAAGTATTTTATGATTAATTTTTTAGTGGTTTACTTGGATTACATACTTATCTATAGCCATAGTAAGGAGGATCATATTCACCATTTGCATCTAGTCATGAGAAGGATGTAAGAAGCAAGGTTGTTAATCAACCTCAACATGTCTGATTTTAATAATTTAGAACTATTGTACCTAGGATTTGTCATCTCTCAATATATTTTAAAGATGTATTAGAATATGATGAAGGAAATGATGGAGTGGCCAACACCTAGAACAGCTAGATAGGTAAGAAGTTTCCATGGACTTTCAAGTTTTTATAGGAAGTATATTATAATTTTAGTAGAATATGTGCTCCCATAATAGAAACCAATAAGGGAGAAAATAAAAGGTTTGTTTGGAATGAGAAAACTGAAAGGAGTTTTTAATATTTGAAGCAAAAGATAATATATCAGCCGATACTAGCATTACTAGACTTTAGCAGTGTTTCATATAGAATGTGATGCAAGTGGAGTGGAAATAGGGGTTATACTAAACCAAGACAGTAGACCTATAGCCTATTTTAGTGAAATTCTAATTGATGCCAAGAAAAATTACTCATATTATGACTTAGAATTTTGTGCAATGGTGAAAACATTGAGGACGTAGAGGCATTACTTAAGGCCAAAGGATTTTTTTGTCTATACATACAATCATGCACTTTAGTTCATCACCAATCAACATAAGCTAAACCATAGACACATAAAATGGGTGGAGTAATTGCAAAATTTCACCTTCACCATCAAGCATAAGCAAGGATAAATTAATAAGTTAGAATCTACATTAAGTAAGAGAGTCTTGTTGGTACATGAAATAAAACTTGAGAGTATTGGTATTGAATCACATAAGGAGATGTATGAATATGATGAAGACTTCAAATAAGAATACAATACTTACAACCATCTAACTATACTCAACAAAGAACCATGGTTGGGCTATCTTACAAGATCTATTGTTATTCAAAGGGGTGAAGCTTTGTTTCCCAAGATATTCAATAAGAGAGAATTTGATTCAATAAAATTATATTAGTAGTATAGAAGTCCACTTTGGGCTTGATAAAACCTTGGAGCAGCAAACTAGATGCTACTATTGGCCTAAGACGCAATCAAAAGTGAGGATATCTATTGAGAGATGTAAAAATTTTAAATTGGATAAAGGAAAAAGGTCTAATGAAGGTTTATATCAACCTATAACACTACCAAAAAGTCCTTAAGAATCCATAAGTATGGACTTTGTAATGGGATTACCTAGAACACAAAGAGGTTTTGACTATATATACATAGTTGTGGACAGATTTTCCAAAATGACACATTTCATTCCATGTAGGACCACTAATGATGCCACCCATGTGGAAAAATTTTCTTCAAGGAGGTATTAATACTTCATGGACTTCTACTAAAAATTTTATATGATAGAGACACTAAGTTCCTAGGCCACTTTTGGAGGGCACTATGGAGAAATTTAAGTACAAACTTGAGTTTTAGTTTGGCTTACCACCCTAAAATAGATGGTTAAATTGAGGTGGTCAATATGATTTTAGAGAATGTATTTAGGTTTATATCTAAGGATAATCCCAAGTAGTGGGATCTTAAATTACGTCAAGTAGAGTTTGCCTATAATGACTCCACCAATAGAAGCATTGGCATGGCTCCTTTCCAAGTGATATATGGAATGCAACCTAGAGGATTGTTTGAACTCAAAAATATTATCCATATGGAAAAGAGGATTTATAAAGGATAATAATTTGTATTGTACATGAAGGAGGTCCATCAATAGGTAAGGATGCATCTAGAAGCTAGTGTGCAAAAGTATAAGAAGCAAGTAGATGTAAGTAGAAGAGACATGAGTTTTTAGATTGGATATTTGGTTTTGGATTATATTCAGAAGGAGAGGTTTCCAAGAGGTGAGTAAAATAAGTTGA
This sequence comes from Torreya grandis, assembly GCA_037957365.1. Lineage (NCBI taxonomy): Eukaryota > Viridiplantae > Streptophyta > Pinopsida > Cupressales > Taxaceae > Torreya > Torreya grandis. Next base: position 217,495 of record JARHVA010005229.1, on the reverse strand, counting down.
AGATGAATAAAATTGGTCATTATAAGTATTTACAAAGTTTTCTAATAATGTCTATGAGTTAGAATTGCCTAGTGGTGTAGGCATATCAACAATATTCAATGGTATAAACTTTTAACCCTATAAATACAGATTAAAAGGTGAATAAATATCATAAGGAATAGCTATATCAAGTACATATTTGGAAACATAGTTTCCTCAAGATAAATTTGAGGAATTAAAATGCATTCTAGACAACCAAGTGATCAAACAGACTATAGATAATCAATATTTCAATTATTTGGTTAAATGGAAACAAAAAATAGTTTAATATAATACATGGATGATATATAATGACATAAAAAAAAAATTAGTACTCTTTAATCACTCATGGACAACATTCCCTCAGTCTTGTTCTCTTTCCCCTGGGAGTGTGATATAGGAACATCACTCCTAGGCTAGTTTTATTTTCAAATTTTGATTTGCTTGTTAAATTTTGGTTTTATGATGGTCTAGGAGGTCCTATAGTTATTATACCATTATTTTTTTCCAATTATATGTGTTATTATTAGGCCTATCTTCTCAAAAATTCAAATTTGGCCTTTCCCACCAAAACTAAGCTTTTGAAAATTTGAATTGTTTTGCTTAGGTTATATGTTGTAGGGGTGTTTATAAATACTTTTTAACATGTAGATTTGTTGTAATTATATTTATAAGACACCATGAATCCATACCATGGATCTCAAATCATAATTCTATGAAATATCACTTTTGATATAAGTTCTTATTTCTCAAATAGCCTTCTTGTGACTGTTGGAAGGTCCAAAGGGTAGTTAGAGTAGTTTGAGGACATACAAAAGGATTGGTTTTTATTTTAAGTGTATTTATTATTGTTGTAGAAGATTAAAGTTTCAATAAAATAACAATATATTTCTTGGTTTTGAATAAAAATAACAACAAACCCTATTTTCCTAAATGTGTGCATTAGATTTGATTGTATGCAACAGAACACTAGAGAATGATTGAATAAATAACTCTTTATGATAATTATTATGATATTATTAATTATTTTCTTGACCCTTTTAGTTTCCTTGTGCATTTCATTGAATTTTTTTTCATATTGTTTTGTGTAAAAGATAACATGGTCTTGTAGAAGTAGTGCAAATCTGCACAATCAAGCATAGAATCTGATAAAACCAAAAGTTCTAGGGAGAATATATGTCTATCTAAGGATAATCCCAATTAGTAGGATCTTAGATTACGTTAAGCAGAGTTTGCCTATAAAAACTCCACCAATAGAAGCATTGGCATGGCTCCTTTCCATGTGATATATGGCATGCAACCTAGAGGATTGTTTGAACTCAAAAATATTATCCATATGGAAAAGAGAATTTATAAAGGATAATAATTTTTATTGTATATGAAGGAGGTCCATCAATAGCTAAGGACGCATCTAGAAGCTAGTGTGCAAAAGTATAAGAAGCAAGTAGATGTAAGTAGAAGAGACATGAGTTTTTAGATTGGATATTTGGTTTTGGATTATATTCAAAAGGAGAGGCTTCCAAGAGGTGAGTAAAATAAGTTGAATATGAATAAAATTGGTCATTATAAGTATTTACAAAGTTTTCTAATAATGTCTATGAGTTAGAATTGCCTAGTGGTGTAGGCATATCAACAATATTCAATGGTATAAACTTTTAACCCTATAAATACAGATTAAAAGGTGAATAAATATCATAAGGAATAGCTATATCAAGTACATATTTGGAAACATAGTTTCCTCAAGATAAATTTGAGGAATTAAAATGCATTCTAGACAACCAAGTGATCAAACAGACTATAGATAATCAATATTTCAATTATTTGGTTAAATGGAAACAAAAAATAGTTTAATATAATACATGGATGATATATAATGACATAAAAAAAAAATTAGTACTCTTTAATCACTCATGGACAACATTCCCTCAGTCTTGTTCTCTTTCCCCTGGGAGTGTGATATAGGAACATCACTCCTAGGCTAGTTTTATTTTCAAATTTTGATTTGCTTGTTAAATTTTGGTTTTATGATGGTCTAGGAGGTCCTATAGTTATTATACCATTATTTTTTTCCAATTATATGTGTTATTATTAGGCCTATCTTCTCAAAAATTCAAATTTGGCCTTTCCCACCAAAACTAAGCTTTTGAAAATTTGAATTGTTTTGCTTAGGTTATATGTTGTAGGGGTGTTTATAAATACTTTTTAACATGTAGATTTGTTGTAATTGTATTTATAAGTCACCATGAATCCATACCATGGATCTCAAATCATAATTCTATGAAATATCACTTTTGATATAAGTTCTTATTTCTCAAATAGCCTTCTTGTGACTATTGGAAGGTCCAAAGGGTAGTTAGAGTGGTTTTAGGACATAAAAAAGGATTGGTTTTTTTTTAAGTGTATTTATTATTGTTGTAGAATATTAAATTTTCAATAAAATAACAATATATTTCTTGGTTTTGAATAAAAATAACAACAAACCCTATTTTCCTAAATGTGTGCATTAGATTTGATTGTATGCAACAAAACACTAGAGAATGATTGAATAAATAACTCTTTATGATAATTATTATGATATTATTAATTATTTTCTTGATCCTTTAAGTTTCCTTGTGCATTTCATTGAATTTTTTTCATATTATTTTGTGTAAAAGATAACATGGTCTTGTAGAAGTAGTGCAAATCTGCACAATCAAGCATAGAATCTGATAAAACCAAAAGTGCTAGGGAGAATATATGATGATTTGATAAGTTTATTAATGGTTTCAAAGAGGCCATAGAACCTTCATAGTGTATTGAAACTCGATATGGAACTTTAAATCTACAAATAACTCCTCTCGAGTCTATACAAAGCAATCAAACCTTGAGTTAGGGTTTCTATATAAAAACTGTATTTAAATCATTATTAACCTACCAAAAACCCCAAAAATTTGTAATTGGATGTATTTTCAAGTCCTTTAAAATATTCCTGAGTTTTTATAACTATACAGGGTAGAAGAATATATATAAACAGGTATGTGTGTAATTAGGCCTTGATAAATCTAATTAGGTGGAGAGAGAGGTTAGAAAAGTGTGCTAAGAGTGGTTTGAGACAAAGAAAAATTGTAAAGATATAGATCACAATATATGGTAATAGAAAAGGGTTTTATTTTCTATTAAACAATCCTTGATCATATGTATAATTAGGAAAATAAAAAAAGGGCTACAAGGAAACCTGTGAGGTTGTCTAAAGTGGGTTCAACTTATAAGGTTGAGACTTTGAGAGTAGGTTATTTGCATCATTATTTAACCCCATAAATCATATTTAAATAGTTTAAATTTATAATTATATTTAATTTTTTATTCTAATTTATTCTTGTGTAAACATTTTGGTGAACACATAATTCAATTCAAATGTTTCTTGTTGCTTGTTGATTTTGTCTTAGAGTTTTAGTTAATTATATACATTTATAACACTAAAATAATATAGTCCTTAGCCTTGGATATTATCCATTAAAAAAATATTCATATTTTTTAACTTTGGAGTAATCCAAAACTAACAATGTTAATCATCTCACCTTAGATAAATATCGAAATAGAGGCTCTTTATTTCTACTTTGGGTTGAATTTTTTATTTTCCTATTAAAATATCTTTCACTTTTATTTTCACTTTAAATTTCATTTACTTTTTCTTGTTTTATAAAATGTGTTCTGGTAGTTTTAAAAGTACATAGCTATTGTAGTGAAAGGTTATGCAGTGTTATTTTTATAGACATCATTACATGATGTGCTTTACTCCAATAGTCATAGCCACATTATAGAGTTAAATAGAAACTTTAGTTTCCACTTACCTAATAGTATATTAGAAACACTTAAGATCCATTTTTTACACCAATACTTTTATTTATATGATTTTTGGTGAAACTAAGAGGAGTGTATTGCCTACAGAAGTAACTCTCAACTTACCATCAAAATGAAGATTAGTGGGATAAAGACATGGTTATACCTATCTAGTTAGTTAGATGAAATATTAGGTAGACACTAACCAATGAATAAGTATATATGAGAGCCTGTAAATTATTTAAACCCTTGCCTATATCACTCTTTATCCTTAATTCTCATATGTATTGTCTTCTTACATAGTATATATGCTTCATTCATGTTGTATATATAGTAATTATTCTATTAATTCATTGTATAACACTATAATAAATAGTCTTCCCTTTGAATACTTTAATGGGTTTCATAACCCATTATTGTTTTCATGTTATACCTAGACTTGTTTAGTTTCTTTTAAAATATTTTATTTCCCTTAAATATGTTTTTCAATATGTATATTCATAATTTTAATTTAATAATGTTTCATGCACTCTATTCAATTCACATTGTATTCCATTACTCCCCATAATTAATAAATTTTAAGTAATATGTACACAATATTTATTTAATAAAACATCTTATGATTCTCATATTTTCTCTCCTCACCTAAATGACAACTTTGTTACCCCATCAATCATTTATTAGAAAAATGATTTTGGATTTAAATACTTACAAAAATAAACTAACCCATGGGATAGGGGATGGGTAAACATGCTCAAGGTATTATTCATCCTATGTTTTCTATTCCCCATAAAATATGAATGGGTCTTGGGTACAATATTAAATCTACCTCTCATACACACTTGGATTATTTTAGTTAATATAAATATATAATAGAGATTCTTAAATTTATATCACAAGCTGCACCAAGGAGTAAATTTTCAAGGCTACCTTCACCTCCTCATGTGCTACTTCAAAATATTCTTTAATGTCATGTTATATCACTTCCCCAACCATTGGAAATAAATATTTTTAAACCTTAAATTAGAATATTTGATGGGAATGCATTCTTTGATTAAGATAAATGTGGTGGAAATTAAAATAATATATGTATGAAGCCCAATAAAAAGATCAACACTTCATTGATGAGAATATTATTGACATTGGTGCACCTCAAAACTAGGCTAGACAATGAGTACTTCATTGAGTGTGGATCTCTTTGGGTCTATCACATGACTATATTGGTATATTCTGGGGCTTAGAGAGCTACACAAATATGGGGAGCACATTTTTCATGTACTCCTCACGTGAGTGGAATATTATTAAATGTTTATTTAATAACTTCCATGTTGACTTCCATGTTTATTTGAAGTGGGATTGATTTAATTATTCTAGGGAATTAATTTTTAATTAAATAATCTCCATGTGACTTCATCATTTTGTGGAAGTGGGACTGATTTCCTTATTGTAAGGAATTAATTGTTTATTAAAAGTGAGACTGACTTCCTTGTTTCAAGGAGTTGGTTGTTATCGCATTACATCATAAATTGTGTAAGCATTTGGTGGAGGAGAGTGATAAGGATGGAGTTATTATTTATATGAGGGATTGTTGATAAGCATGACTAGATAAGGATGTTGTGTCACCTTGTGGACAAGGCCATCTTGACTAAGAATGATGTGTTTCTCTCTTTTTGTTGGTTTTCTACCATATTTGTTTTATAAATAGGTGGTGGTGTGGATTTGGAGATAAGATAGTGTGTGAGATGTTTATTTTATAGGTATAGGTTGTGGTATACTAGCTTGTGGTGTGATTATTTATAGGTATAGGTGTGGCAGAGCATGTGTGGATAATTGTTGATAGATTTCAAATTTGGATCAGTAATTCAGAGAATTCTTGTGTGAATTCTGAAGGATATTTATAATCTTTATAAGAGGTTTTTTGTCATTAATTTTATTGAGGACTTTCTTGGTGGATGTATCCAACATTGATTGAACCATGATATATCTATTTTATGGTCTTTATTTATTTATTTTAATTTTCTCCATTAATTCTTTCATTTACTGTGATTTTAGGAATTGATTTTGTGATGCAAGTAGTACATAGTGAAATATGATTTTACACATTTAAAATCTAGTTTAATTGTTTTAAATTAATATTTTATGGTGGATTAAATCTTATTTGAATTCATTTAATTCCTAACAACTGGTATCAAAGCTTTGGTGGTGTTTTTATTAAAGTAGTAAATTACATGAAGGGTTGATAGCTTAAGTGGGAGCTATGGGAGAAGAGATCAGATTCAGAGTTAAGAAATTTGATGGAAAATTTTTTGGTTTATGGAAAATACAAATGGAAGACTACTTGTATCAGAAGGAACTTCATCTCCCCTTGAAGGGGAAAGTCGAATAACATGTATCCATAAGTAATGTTGATTGGACATTGCTTGATAGGAAGGCATTATGAGCCATACGGTTATGCCTTTCATCTTCTACTACATTTAACATTTTAGATGATAAAACTATGAAGGATCCCATGGATAAACTTGGAAATTTGTATGAGAAATCCTCAGCTTCAAATAAAATATTTAGTATGAAAAGATTGTTTAATATGAAAATGTCTGAGAATAGTTCTCTTGCTAGTCATTTAAATTATTTTAATATGGTTGTAAGTATACTCACTTTTGTTGGAATTAAATTTGATGATGAAGTTAGATATTTGTTTATTTTGTTTTCTTTACTTGATATTTAGGATAACTTGGTTATGGTTGTGACTAATGTATTCCTTTCTATGGGAAGATTAAATTTTGAGGATGTTGTAGGTGTGATTCTTAGTAAGGAAATATGAAGGAAGAGCACTAGTGAAACATCTTCAGGTAATTCTTCATCTATTGAAAGTAGAGGAAGTAAAAAGAACCAAACCGAAGGCAACCATGAAAAGTCAAAAGGTATATCTAAATCTAGATCTAAAGCTAAGATGATATGTTGGCATTATGGGAGGAGTGGACACTCAAAGAAGGATTGTTGGTCACTTTAGGATAAGAATGCCAACAAGGAGGAAATGAATGAGGTAAGTGTGACATCAAGTAAATCATGTCAAGATGCCTTGATTCTTTCTTTGGATAATTTTTTTGAGTCTGAGGTATTAGATTCAGGTGCTTATTTCCATGCCACCCCACACAGGTATTATTTTACTAATTATGTTCAAAAAAAATTGTGATATGTTTATCTTGGTAATGATGAACCATGTGAGATAGTAGGGAAAGGTTATGTTCAGATAAAAATTCAAAATGGGAACATGTGGCTACTTAAGGATGTTAGACATGTGCCTATGTTGAGATAGAATTTGGTTTCATTGTGGAAATTAAGAAGTGAGGTATTTTAGTAATGTTTATTGTAGATTCTTTGAAAGTTAGGAAAGGTGATCTTATAGTTTTAAGAGGTAAGAAAGTTGGTACTTTATATTTAACTAGTAGTGTTATTATTGTGATTTAGTTTTTATAGATGGAAATACAACTATGTGGCATTAAAATCTTGGTCATATGAGCCATAAGGGTATGGAGATCTCAAAATACAACTTTCTTGGATTAAAAAACATGATTTAGACTTATGTGATGATTGTGTATATGAAACAGAAGTGAGTTAAGTTCCTAAAAGTTAGACCCAAAAAAAAGAGCATAAATTAGATTTGGTACATTTAAATGTATGGGGACCATCTCAGGTATCTTTTATTGATGGTTCCAATTATTATTCCAATTTTATTAATGATGCAACTAGGAAATTTTGGGTTTATTTCATTAAAATGAAATATTATGTATTTAACACTTTTAAGAAGTGGAAATCCTTGATTGAAAATGAAATAGATCTCAAGTTGAAATGTCTCAGATCAGATAATGGAGATGAGTATTTTAGTAATGTTTTATTTGATTATTGTTCTAATAATGGAATTCATAGGAAAAAATGGGGTATCTGAAAAGATGAACAGAATAATAATATAACGTGTTAAGAACATGAGGTTATATGCAAGGTTGCCTTTATAGTTCTGGGTAGAAGTAGTTAGCATGCTAGTTTATCTGATTAATAGAGTACCTTATATGCCTTTGGATGGAGGCATTCTTAAACAAGATTGTTCTAGTAATAATTTTGATTATTCTTATTAAAAAAGAGGATAGGACCAAGTTAGAGGCAAAATCAGAAAAATACATTTTGTTGGTTATTGTGAGGATGACTTTGGTTTCTATTTATGGAGCATTGGAGATAAGAAAACTTTTTGGTCTAGAGATGTAATCTTTAATGAAAAATTCATGTATAAGGATTAATTATAGGATCAATACAAGATCAATACAGGAATAACTACAAGAATAAAAATAGTACATAGTATTGGATCACATTGCAGATGGTAAAGTATCAAATAAATTAGTTCAAGAACCTTATACAAAAGGATCCCAAACTCCTATGGTAAGAAATTATTATAGGGTAAGAAGAGCACTTGAACATTTTCCACTTCTTTGAATTATTTATTACTCACTGATAATGAATATATAGAGTGTTATAAGGAAGAAATACAGGTAGATGTTAGGAAGAAGTGGGAGTAAACCATGGATGAGGAGCATAAATATCTCATGGAGAACCAAATGTGGGATTTGGTAAGGATACCTAAGGGCAAGAGTGCATTGCAAAATAAGTGGTTACACAAAATATAAGAAGAAGATGAACGGAGGAAAATTTATAAGGCTAGAATAGTGGTTAAGTAATTTACACAAAAATTGGGTATTGGTTTTGATGAGATTTTTTTTCTTATTATAAAAATGACTTCTATTAGGATTTTTCTTAGTTTATTTTCAGTTGAGGATTTGGACATAGAAGAGTTAGATGTGAAAACTAGTTTTCTTCATGGTGATTTTGATGAAGAGTTGTATATGGAGCAACCACAGGGATATGAGGCCAAAGGGAAGTAGAACTATGTGTGTAGACCAAAGGAGAGCTTGTATGGCTTAAAACAAGCTCCATGGCAATGGTATAATAAATTTGATTATTTTATGTTGGAAAAAGGTTATCAAAGGTGTAATTTTTATCATTATAGGTACATAAAACATTTTGATGATGGTTATTTTATTATGGTATGCTTGTATATGGATGATAAGTTAGTTGTAGGAAGAAACACCCAACATAGTCATATACTTAAGAAATAGTTGAGTGACTCATTTTCTATAAAGTATTTGGGTATACTAAAGCAAATCCTTAGTATGAGGATTACTCATGACAAAAAGGAGAAGTTGATTTTATCAAAATTAGAGTATGTGAAGAAAGTCTTAAAAGGGTTTAACATGTTGGATGTAAATCTATTGGTACTATTTTGGCAGGAAACTTTAGATTATCAAAGGAGTAGTTTCCTATGATAGAGGTTGAAAAGCTTAAGATGTCCAAAGTACCATACTCATCTACAATTGGTAACTTTATGTATGCCATGATTTTTACTATGATGGATATTGTCCATATAGTGAGAGTTATGAGAAGGTATATGAGTGATCCTAGTTATAAGCATTAGAAACCAATGAAATGGATTATTTGACACTTGAGAGGTGTTATGGATGTTGTATTATGTAATGGTAGATTAGTTACCACTTTACATGGTTATGCAGACTCAGATATGGTAGGGAATATTGATAGTATGAGAAGTATGATAGTTTATATATTTACTATTGGAAATATAATGGTTAGTTGGATTTCCAAGATACAAAGGTTGTGTCTTTATCAACCATGGAGATAGATTATATTGTTGTCATATAGGCTATTAAGGAGATGATTTGGTTACAATAACTATTTCAAGATTTGGGGCATGAGTAGGAAGTTGGGAGACTACACAATGATATTCAGAGTACCATTCATTTAGAGAATAACTCCACTTTCCACTTGAGGACAAAACCCACTCATCTACATTATCACTTCATCAAGACAATTTAGGAGGATAACTTGGTGAAGCTAAAAAATATTCACACTAGCTAGAATCCTATGGATACGATGACCAAGGTGGTCACATTAGACAAATTGAAACTATACTCAAATTTGGTTGGCCTTAGTGGTTATGGAGTAGTGATAGATTCTATTTAGGATAAATGGTCTCCAAGTGGGAGATTGTTGAGTGTGGATCCCTTTGGGGCTTTCACATGATGATGGTGGTACATTTTAGGGGCTCAAAGAGCTCACATTTTTCATGTACTCCTCATGTGAGTCAAATGTTATTAAATGTTTATTTAATAATTTCCATGTTGACATCCATATTTATTAGAAGTCGGATTGATTTCCTTATTTTAGGGAGTTAAATATGAATTAAATAATTTCCATGTGACTTCCTCATTTTTTGGATGTGGGATTCATATCCTTGTTTTAGGGAATTAGTTGTTTATTGGAAGTGGGATTGACTTCCTTATTTCAGGGAGTTGGTTATTGTCTCATTACATCATAAATTGTGTAAGCCTTTGGTAGAGGAGAGTGATAAAGATGGCATGTTTCTTTTTAGGATGGATTTTTGATTAGCATTATTGTATAAGGATGGTGTGTTACCCTATGGGTATGGTCATCTTGACGAAGCATGGTGTGTATCTCTCTTTTGGATGGTTTTCTACCATATTTGTTTTATCTATAGGTGTTGGTGTGGATTTAGAGATAAGATAGTGTGTGAGATGTTTATTTTATAGGTACCATGTGTGGTATAGTAGCTTTTGGTGTGATTATTTATAGGTATAGGTGTGGTAGAGCATGTGTGGAGAATTGTTGATAGATTTCATATTTGGATCAACAATTCAGAGAGTTCTTATGTGAATTTTGGAGTTTTTTATTCTTTGTAAGAGGTTCTTTATCATTAAATTTATTCAAGACATTCTTTGTGGATGTATCCCACATTGGGTGAACAAAGGTATATTTGTGTTATGATGTTTGTTGATGTTTTTATTTTCTCCATTAATGCTTTGATGTTATGATGCAACTAGTGCATAGTGAAATCTTATTTTATACATTTAAAATTTGGTTTATGTGTTTTAAACTAAGATTTTATGGTGGATTAAATCTATTTTTAATTCATTTAATTCCTAAAATACTTAACAACACAAAGCTACTAATATATAAGGATAATTATTTTTATTAAACAAAAAATGATAACTAAACCCTTGAGGTACATGGGCATCCATTTCATAACATCATTACTATAGTTATAGGAAAACTAGAATCATGTTTGTATGCAATAAAAAATTCATCATGTCTATAAATCAATCCTATCTATGAGAAGATAGAGCATACCTACACTTTTGATTAGGAATACATGTGTAAAGTGGGAACATGACTAATATGGGGATCCGCTAGACCCAATTAGTTGATCACTTCTCATAATACACCATGTGAGGTAGGGTTCTAAAGCCTACAGTCTAACACAATGATGCAAAAACCCTAAAAGATTCCTAAGGTTTGATATTTCACTTAAGTATAATAAATAATAAATTAAATCTAATCTAGTGCACACCAAAGCTTATGCCACCAAGTGGGGGTTAGAAACAAAATAAATAACTAAACTAAACATGCATAGAAGACATATACTCATGTCAATGTATATCAAATCCTAATTCATGTGAAGAGAAGCAAAAATGCATTATCTATATACTCTTACAAAGGATAAATGAAGTTAGGAATACTTACCTTGAAGACAAACCTATCGAGCCTCAATCTCTCCTTTGGCTAAGGTTCTTCGTAAGAGATTATTATGGTATTTAAGGATAAAAAAGAAAAATCAGATATAGGCTACATAATGTATCTATGTATTGAAAAAAATTATCCACAAGATAAGATCCATATCTCCAAAGAAAGTATGGAACCCTAAGCTTTATTCCTTAATTAGAATGGCTAATAAGCAGATGTTCATTTGCACTTATTCTTCTTCATTTCTATTTTTATAAATGGTTGGAAATGAACTTGTATATAGGTAGATCCTGCCCTAAATCCTCCCAAAAAATTTAGTTATACAAGGTTAGCCATAGTCAACCCTGTATGTTTTTTGGGGATAATTCACTAGGTTTGACCTAGGTTGGTGGAAATGATAACAAAAGTAGAAAGTGAAAAATACCCCTAAATTATACAAGGTCGACCATGGTCAACCTAGTACAACTAATATTCCAAAAGGGAATTAAAGAAATAAAAGGAGGATTGAAAGAGGAAAATGACTAGAATGGGTAAGAACTAGAAGAATAAGCTTAGGGTTAATTCTTTTATGAGATGATTATGTAGATGACAAGTGTCAAAAGGGACAACAATATTTCGAAGCACTGATGGTCTACCCAACCCTTTCCTAGTGCACCCCTTAAGGCATGAACTCATATCTATTGAGACTTGATAGGTTCTTGTAATATATAAAATGTCATTAGTCAATAAAAGTTTGAAAATAGTATGTGTATAAATATGCCCCACTCAAATCTCATCACATGTCACATAAGTGCAACATGGAATGGTGCTTCGAGAAATAACATAATAACATACAAAATTGATGTCAACTAAATTAAATTAAGTAGAACATAAGATAAAAGAAAGGATAGAATTTAAAAACACATACCGTTACTTACCTTATTGTTGTAGATAAAGAAATAGACTACAAAAAAAGTGAAAGCATCCAATGTGAAGAACACTAGGCAAACCTATAGAAGTTAGTGCCAAAACTAAATTATTTGTAAAATGGGCATATAATATTGGAAACTAATATCTAATTCATCATGAATCTAATGAATTTTATAGATTTTAAAATAGATGAGTAAAAACAATGATATAGACAAAAGAAGGAATCTACAGGAAAATAATTAAAGAATTTGAATTTTGAAAAGTGTTTAAAAATAGGGAAAAAGACAAGTCATTTGTTATTTTGACTTGTGAAAGAGTGAGAAAATATTTGTGGAGACAAAACAAGATAGGATAGGAAGGAGATGAATGGTTAGATAGGGAGAGGCTCCAGTGGTAGTAGTGAGTGTACTACAAGTATGCAACTATGAATCTCAAACTAGTTTTTGAAATTTATAGTGAATTAAGTGTATTTTTAGTAATTTTGAACATTAAGTATTTATAGATGTCAAAATGAGACAAAATTAGATTCAATGGGTAGTAAATAGTAAGATGGGAAATAGGTTTAGAGTAATTACAAAGAAACAAAAAAATGCAAGGGGCTAATAGGCAAAATGAACTAGGTCAACCCAGATGACTCAGTAGGATAAAACTAGGTAGAATACATAGTGTCAACCTAGTAGGTATGGATCGACCCTATACATTATGTAGGATATCAACTAATGTAGTTTGGCAACTGATTTGAAATGTCTAGAATGACAATGCAATATTGGGAAGGGGAAAATAGAAGATGTGACTATGATTTTGGAGTCAACCGAGGCAAAAATATAGAAATTTTGGTCAAACTAAATTGACCAAAGAACTAGGATAAGCACAAAAAACATACAAAAGGCCAAAATAATGAAAGAATGGCCTAAAATGACTAGACAAGGGTAAGAAGGATCGAGTAGGCTAGAAAGTAGGGTAAATGAATAAAAATGAATAAGTTAAAAAAGTAATTGGTCTTGTTTTTCTTATAATGTAAAAAGATTGTATTTTGACTATACATGACATGAAGGAATTAATACATCCTTTATTATTTCTTGGTTTTAGAGATGATGGAGGTTATGTATATTGGTGGATGTGGCCTAGTTACTAGCATTATTGGGGTGATTTTCAAATAGAGATAGTGCTAGATTACTATCCATAGGCTTAGGAGGCATAGCTAATATATGCAAGATCACCATGAGTTTAGATCTATTAGTCATGTTCCTTAGCTGTTAGTAATGACTAAACAACACATTCAAAAGTGAGGTGGATGGGGATGTGATAAAGGTGGCCATCACATTAGAGGATGTTCACTCCATCTTTGGGCTACCCATAACAAGAGCACTGGTGACCATAGGGATATCAGAGATCATAAAAGAGAGGGGAGCATTAGCCATGTGGGCTACAAGATCAAAGATGATTTTGGGAGGATGGAGAATTAGTATGGATGATGCATATACATCATAGATTCTATATTTCTATAAATCTATGATAGGACTTGTGACATAGTGGGTTCTATGTCACAAGTTACATGGCTAGGTACCACTATTCATGTTAGTTTTGAGTAGGATAAGGTTAGAGGAGTGACTTATATATGATTTGAGATTTGTCATATGGGTCTCACTTGTACATATCTATATGAGATGTTGTTTAGAGGGCACAAGATCATGGAACTAATAATATTACTGATAGCTTAGATATATGAGAGGTTTTCTATGTATCAGCCAATTGGGTTGTCCCATATGGTGGATGATACGTCACCTCAAGTATGAAGATGGAGAGAGGACTAGATATCACAGGTTGTGCCCCACATGCTAGTGTTGCATTTAGTGATATGTATAGACATAGTGTGGTATCCATATGGAGACATAGTGACTACATGGGTGAGTTGGCACAAAGTTTCACTAATGATGGTGATGATAAAGGTTGTCAGACACTACATGTGGTGGAGAGAGCCATAACTAATGATAGTAGTGCTAGGATAGATGGTCTTGCCTCATCTAATGACATTGATATAGATGATTGAGTAGTGTGCTCAACATGTGAGGGAGCCACAAGGGAGGAGAGGACTAGGACCAAAGATAGTGAGATTGACACTTAGACTACATCATGAGTGACCATAGATTGGCTTAGCTTGATGAGGAGCAAAGCAGAAGGATAGGAAGGCAGAGGAAAAGATAATAGATATGCCACTACTAGTTCTATAGTAGGAGGATCTATAACTATTGAAGATACTATGGTGATAGAGGTAGTAGGATATAGTATAAAATGATGTCATCCCTGATGATCCAGTAGAGGAGCCAAAGGAGGTATGGATGATAGAGAGACCACTCAAGTGAAATAAGATATGGATGCAAGCCATGATAAATGGATTTGAGCTGAGGAAACCTATAGAGAAGGTATTAGTAAGCCACATAGATGGGGAGACTATGCTAGGTGATTACATGGATGGTGAGACCATAGTAGCTGAGATAATAGATGGGAAAGTAAAGATGGTTAAATTATTACTTTATGTTTTTATTTGGAAGTACAGATAGAAAGATATTTTGAGATATAAAAATTATCAAATATCCATTTGGTGTGATTTTCTAGGTGTAATTGAGGATGAAAAGGTGAGATAGGGGTTCCTAGTGAGGAGAACACTCTATGATGCCCTAGATGAGTTTGTATAGTCATATGATTTGACTGCATTGGAGGACCCCAGTGTACCATCTACCCTAGCTTAGGAGAGATGGTTTAGACTAGGTACAGAGGTAGTGAGATAGATATAGGTATAGAGAGAGGATGTATTCACCAATAGATATGGGTTTAGGAGAGATACATGCATAGTAAGCTATATATGAGAAGATATTTTTTCATTTGGCTACAGTGATGTAGATGATAGAGATTTAGACCTAGCTGAAGTAGTGATAGGTGCAAGTAGAGAATCTATAAGGATAGGTAGAGGGACTAAGATCCTAGATGACATATTTAAAATGTACTATTTGGAAGAGTCATACTGAGGCTTTATTAGGTATCATGTATAGGTCATGAGATAAATAGGATGGGACCTAGCCATAGAAACAAAGCATTGTATATAGTTGTATTTGTTATATCAAATTCATGATGTGTGTGTGGGGGGGGGGGGGGGGAGGGGGGTGGGGTGTGTTAGGGGGGGGGTGTTGCATGTGTGCGTGCATGTGTGTGTGTGTGTGGGGGGGGGGGATCATTTTGGCATATTGTTTTTGGTTTGTTGTCATTATTATTTTTTATGGTTGAGGTTATGGATCCTTTGGATATATTTCTTTCTAGCACATGCATTTTATCTTTATTGTATATGCTATATAAAATATATCAGATGTGGTTTCTTTTCTAGTAATATGAAAAACACATGCATGGTTAAAAGGAAACAAGCAAAAAGGACTTATTAAAATATAATCAATCAAACAAATGTACTAAACAAAATTTCAAGGTAGGAAATGTGTAATAACAAGAAAATGACTAAGTATAGAAAACTAATAAATAGTAAATAAAGATGGTGAAAAGGGATTTATTTTAGAACCAAAGTGAAATATTTTTGCACCAAATTAAAACAAGTAAAATAATATTAATTCACATTGGGAAGTATGAAAAATAATGTAATAAAATAGAAGGTATGTAAAAGGGCACAAATGGTATAAACACAAATGAATTAAGTTAATAAATTATACTAAATCATGCTAGGAAGTATAAAAGAAAGATAAAATTGGAAAATATTGGCCTTAAATTTATCACACTAACTCAATATGAGAAGTTTGAAAAATTCATGAAATGGTTGTATTCTTACATGCACTCAGAAAATAAGAAGATAGAAAGGTGAAAGAGAAATGAAGTAAGCATAAAAGACACTAAATCAAGCTAGGAAGCATGCCAATGATGTGTAACTTCATAATCAATTGAATCTTATCTTATATTTGACACATGTAATTTTATTTGTGACTTGGGTATTGGAAAATTTTGTGAGGAATGTTGGGTCCTATCCACAGTCTTAAACTTAAACTCAAAAAAATAACACCATTGGGGTTGGATAAATAATAAAAATTAAGTAATCAAGGATGTGGGTAATAGGAAGGAAAAATAATGGTAATTTGTGAGGATGGCTAGGTCTAATCCATGGTCATATAATGCAACTCACAAATGGAATCCCAAAGGGAGTGATCAGTAGATAAAACAATATTTTATCAAGATGAAATATGAGGGATATATGGAATAAAAAAGCGAGTGTAATAATCAAGACTTAGGCATATTATGAGAACACCTTAGGAGATAAGATGAATACTAAGGACATAAGAAGACACTAAGTGACTAGTGGTCATCTATGTACAAAGGAAACATATTCTCTATAGACAAAAATATTTGTAGGAAAAAAGGCATGCTACTAAATTAAAATCATGAAGGTATATTGGTATAAGAGAAAGAAAATAGACCTACCTTCCCATAACATATTCCCCATTCTTCAGGACCCCTTACAGAGTCTTTAGTCTACTACGAAGATTGGGTACTTGCATGAGAAATTAGGTAGAACTAAAATATTTTTGTATTCTCCTCTTCTAATCTATTTTCCTATAGCACCCCAAAGGACATCAACTCTACCATGAGGCAAACTATGGAGTTTGAGCTTAGACTAGAAGGAGGAAATGTGCTTTGAATCATGTCTTTTAGTGTGATTTGACTTTTAATAATAATTTTACCTTTTATACCATTTCCTTTTGTTTAAATGATTTGGCTTTTAAATTTTTATGGATTTTTAAAATTCCTCATACATACAAACTTGGAATGACTAATCCTGAGAGATGTAGTGATACCCATGAATGAGCTATAGGTTAAGGCTAAAGGAAGCTAAGTAACCAAACACAAATACTGATAAGGATACTTAGGCTTGTAAATGAAAAAGCATGTGATCTTAAGTCTCCAGTATGTATATGCTTAGTTTGTAGAAAAGTAAGAAGGGCAAAAGGATATCTAAAAATAGGACTGATGTAAGGAGATAGTAATGAGTAGGATTGTTTTATAACTGATCATATGGTAAAAGGGAGATAATGATCAAAGGGAATAGGGTTTGTATAACAAAGTCACAATGATATTTAATCATGAAAAATGAAGATAAGAAAGGAAACAATCATGAAGAATAAATAAAAGATTTTTGAGAAACAATCAAGAAAAAGAGAGAAAGTAATGCTAAGGAAAATAAATCATATGCAAAATATAAGTGATAACATAATCAAGATACAATACAAGAAGTAAGATCACCATAAATGATAGATAAAGATAAGACTGGAGAACATGTCCAACCCAAATGAAAATGTGAAATCACCATGTATTTCCTCATAAATACTAATAAATATATCCACAAACATTATCTAATACATTGGATAATTATTTATGAAGCTAGAGATACTCTTACTAATGTCACATCGATATTTAATGAATATTGGACAAATAATTATTTTCTAATATCTTCCACATAAAAAGTATGAATGATTGAATGATCATGATAAGGAGGGAAATTAGGTAAGGGATGATCATGAGAATGCATGGGAGCAACAAAATTAGGGGATGTAAGAATCATTGGTAGATAAGGATCCATAGGTGAAAGAATCATGGGTAGAGGCACAAAAGCTGGTGAAGGGACCATAGAAGGTAATGAAACCATAGGAATTGGATCCATGGGAGAAGAATAAGGAGCCTTCTTATGGGAATGTCCTATGGGAGGAGTGGTAGAAGGTTTGGAAATGACTATAAGGTGATCCTTAAGATGTTTTTGAAGTGTGCAAGAATGATCAATATGATGGGCATCATATAGATGACATAGACAATATACGTCACTGTATTTGGGTAGATTTTCATGAAGTAACTTTAGGGAAGGTTTGGCTTTGTATGATGTTGAGGAAGAAGGATGTAAGCTATCAATATATTTTCTCAAGTTATAACAATGGGCGTAATAATGATTATATGTCCCATAGAAGCAACAAATATGATTGTGAGTGGTTTTAGTGGAAGCACTCACATAAGGAGGTGAAATAGGAGTAGAAGAAGATGAAGAACACTCATTGACCTGTTTGGTGGAAATAGGATCCATCTTAGGCAAAGGAAGCAAACCATCACCAAGGTAGGGTGATGATGAGGAAAGAATGGAACTAGGCTCAAAGGAAGGAGTAATGGAATAAGAAATAAGGGTAGGCTCAACAACATTAGGAGTGGAAATAGGATCAACTATAAAAGCATTGGGAAGAGGCTCAATAATAAGAAGCTTTAGTGATGTAACTATAGGATCTACATCGGGTCTAAGGAGAGTCACACTGACCTCATGGGTAAACTAGCTATGAGGGTCAAGTTACCTCAAAAAATTATAAGGCCCAGTCATAGCATGATCCATGAGCATAGTCCTATGTTACTTTTTAGAAAATGGATGTGTCAACAACATCTCTACCCTTTTATAAACTGGAAAAATACAAAAATCAAGAAATATAAGTGAATAAAAATGATGAAATACATGAAAAGACTCAAGTAAAGAAGAATGATAATGGGTAATCTTGGCATCATGAGCATGTACAATACTGCCTAACAACAAATCATCTAAGGAATAGCCATCATCTTAATCTGAGGTTTGAAGATCAATGATTCAATTAGGGATGACATTATCATTTGATGAAGTATGGTGAATAGTTTAGACACCTAAAATTGGCCACCAATAACCCCCAATCAGGGTTTTGGCCAATTTCCACCCAAAATGCATAATTTGGCCTAAAAACACTAAAACATGCTAAATGATGTAAAAATAACATATTAAAATGCCAAATTTGGTCAAGGTATCCATAAATGGGGTAATGTAATTTATGGGCCAGCTAACTTTGATCAGTTCATTTCGATTCAAAATGCTAATTTTGCACCCACATGCTCTAGACTGCTCTTTCCTATCAAATACTTTGCACAAGACTCATGCATTTGTTATTTGTTGCTGGTAACATCCTAAATGGGAATACAATTATAATGAATCTAATATGGACTTTTGATTCTAATCTAGTCAAATTTACGACCAATAACAAGGCATTCTGATCAATTTGGGTAATTTGTGCACAATGTGCTTAATCATGCTTAAGAGATAATTAACCCAAATCAAGGAATAATTAATAATTCCATGGAAAATTGTTGAATACTTATTTTTGGAAATGAATATTGAATATTTTCATCATAAAGTGACCTCATTTCTTTGGAAGACATCCCTAGGCCATAAATGCCACAAATATCAGGATTGATGCCCTCCATGCCTCTTAATTGCCCCTTTTTCCAATACCATGATGAGGATAATTAAAAACTTAATTCCAAAAATTGAATTAATCCTCAACCAAACATCTCAATCTTGATATGGATTTCTAAGGTTGATTATGATCAAATCCAAAAATATATAAATAGGAGGCCTCACAACATCATTTCTAAGCTTAATTTGTGCAAAGTTATAATGTAGGATTGGTTCCAAAAGCTTCATGTAACTAGTGTTACCATGACAAATTAATTCCAAGCCAATCCAATCCATAAGCCAAAGGTTCCAAATAGAGACTTAGGTAGCCATTTTTCCATTACTAAGTACTTCATGAGCACAAGCTAAGAAAGCCACTACTACAAAGGCATTTGGAACATCTAAGGAAGGTGAAGGAATTTTTATGTTTGATTCCCTGATTTTTTATTGTGCTTGTCATTAAAAATTTTTAACTAAGATCTCCCTAGTGTATAGGGTTATACATGTTATGTTATTAGTGTGTTTATTTCAATTTTTTTTTCATTTTAAAACTAACACATACTAACCATCCTCACTTGAGTTAAATTCATAGATCACATAATGGCATGCCCGATGGGACTAGATGCATCCCACACATGAAGGATATCCTTTTACAACTCTAAAATATTTATTTGATCTCTCAAAACTCTTACAAATTGATTTTCTATCTTTATTTTTCCATTTTTGGTTGCCACAATTTTTACATAGTAACTGACATGGGCAAAAATACCGACATCGACTACCTACTTAAATGACTTCGATTAGATGAACTGACATTGGTTATATTTTCGTTATCCATAACTTACATCAGTGGTCTTAACCGATGTCGGTCACTATGTTTGTCTAAAAACACAAACCTAAGAGATACTTTTCTAAAGTTTGTTGTTTCAAACTCAAAAAAGCTTCAAAGATAAAGGACATGCTAACAATTTTTCCATAGGACCAACCAAGATTTTTTCTCAAAACATGTTTAAATCACTTTTACATGCTTAAAATTTGATTGGGAACTTTTTTTTGGTGTTTAACAAAAAATTTTGGGGTTTTTGATGAATGTTTTTCAAAGTTTGCAATGAATACCAAGGGGTCAAATGAACACCACCAAACATTTCATTTGGGTTTAAAATTAAACACATTTGTCATTTTTATTTTAATAGTTGATTAGATTAATCTTGTTTGGAAAAAAGAGGAATGTTGCATGTATGCTCTTCCATTTGTCCCCTATAGGGAAACCTTGGAATCAAAAGTGCCATTCCTATTATAAATAGCCTTTTTCAAGGCTTAGAAATAAATTCATCTAAAGCACTCCCCAAAATGTTTTAAAAGTTTATGTGACCTTTAAAATGACCCTAATGTCTTTCTATTTTCATGATTTCTTTATTTTTATTCATATTGGATTACAAGGGGTACATCATCGCCTCTGGCAAATTCTTTAGGGAATCTTTGACCTGGGGTTTCATTTCCTAGCATTGACTTCATTTGGCTCCTTTGGATTTTCACATGGGATGTAGTGGCAATTTGGACATCGCACTACACTAAGAAAATAGTAAGATGTAGTGGCTACAAAAAGGACTAGACATTTTTACAGCAAGCCAAGTGATACAGACACAAAATTTAGGCTTTTATTTTGCATTATTTTGCATGAAAGTCATTATTCAATTGATTCCCCTATATCATTTGAAAACTTGTTAGATCTTAGATAAATCCCAACTTGCCATGGAAGTATTATTGGTGCAAGGTGTGCTCAAGGTCCATGTCATATTACTATCATATAAGAGAAGGGGGGTGTAAACACACTACTATGTAATGTGCATTTACTTTTAGATGAACACTTAAAATCCTCTCACATAATTTATATTAATGGATTCCAACAATACCAAGCAACCCTGTTAGTTTACGATCTAAGGGAGATTAGTTAGTTGCTCTTGTACTAGATTAAATCCTTGTTTGGAGTCAAAACTTAATGTAAAAAAACAATCTAAAACTAGACACATAATCTAAATTTTCCTTTAAACAAAGAGGAATTATGTTGCTTGCATGAGATCATCAATTTTCCTTGTTCAAAGTTCATCAAAATATTGAGATTCATATCATCCACTTTGGTGCAATTATACTGCCCAATTGACTCTATACCCTTACCAAATTTGTTTAAGTCCTTGATTTATAATTTAAATTCAAAATTAAACCTTTACGAGTTCATAGGGTTGATGTGTTAAGTGGGTTTACCATTTTTACTAAACTTGAGAGAACTTAGGTTTAATTTCCAATTTAGGTTGAAGGTCATTTGATATTCATAATCATTATCATCACTTGATATACTTAACCCAATCTTTACTAAACACTTGCACTTTAAGTATATACACCACAACATTTTGAGTCAAGAAAGGTATTGTTATGTTGCCAAAATTGTAGGAAAACATCTTTGCCTTAGAATTTTTTTAATTAAACATTTTTGTCACACATTATTTGGGTAGTATATCATTGTTACACTACCTAAAACATTTTGAATATTGTTTCGAAGACCTTCTTGCATATAGTTTCAAATTTGTTCCTACATTTTCAGACCAATCTGAGTGTAATTTTGTGGTCTTTTGTCTAAAACAATTATAATGATCACCTTTGTCTAGATTTTTTGTCAATAGAACCAAGTTTTATACCCTTTTTTTTTGAGAAAATAAACTATAGTTAAAGTGCCTTTTGTTTCATACCTTATACCTAGTTGACCAAGTTCATGTCCAAGAATTGAATGCCCAGTGTTTGTTAGAAGTGTTTCAAACCCATTAGATTAAACCTTTCATTTATTTTCAGAGTCTAGATTTTGATGCCATTTAGCCAAGAGTCCTAGCACATGCCTTGTTTGAGCCTAGATTTTGACACCATGTTTGGCCAAAAGACCTAACAACTTTTAAATTCCTAGATTAGACTGATTTGAAACACTTTGACCTTAGAGTTTGACATTTCAATTTTTTGGTCTATTTACTTGCTTATCTTTGTATGAATAGTGAAATATTAGATATTTTATGCTAACTTGTTTACTCAAAAGTATTTTCATAAACCTTTTGATCCTTTTGAGAAATCTAGACCAAATTGAAGGCATCATTTGTTTTAGATTTTATCCTTTTTAGAGTTTGTAGAACTCTTTGACCTTTTATCTTAAAGCATTGACTATGGATCCCAACATGTATACCTACACTCATAGTGGACTCATGTATAATATAGGGATTATTAATGTAGTTGCGCAAGAAGAAATAGTGCAAGACCCCTATGGAGATGATATTGATTATGAGATGGATTTTTATCCTTCTTATAATACTCAATCAGGGGCATAACGCTAAGATCCATTGGATAATTATCTGATTAACACACCACCTTACACAGAATAGGACCAAGAACAAATTGTGCAATACTTAGCTATAATACCCATGGTGGATGAGCCAAGACTTCAACAGTCATATTCTACTAATAGGGCTTTCATGTATGATCAATTTTTTTTTTAGTGACATTTTCTAGAAACTAAGGATGAAATTTTGGTTAGAGCCATAGAGGTAGGGGATAAGTTTCTAGCAGACTTCCCCCATGAAAATTTACAAAGTCTAGTAAGAGTGCCCCACAATATCATTTACAATCAATAGCCTTATTCTAGAAATATTATGGCTCTAATCCAAACAATGTAGCAAGATCATAATATATCTTATTAAATCAAAAAATCATGGAAGAGTAATTTAAGCAAATGTAGATAGCATATCAAACATATCTAAATCTAGCACATGATTTCAATCAGATGAACATGGTAAGTAAGCCTCTCATTGACCTAGTTCCTTCAATAGGAGTGATGATAGAGCTAACTAGACAAGAGAATTTGAATTCCAACCCATTTTTACAAACTACTTCAATAGATACCCTAATGTATATGCCCATTATTAAAGAAGTTTCTATAGCCTCTACATTGAATAGTGAGCCAAACATAGTAGATAATGTGAAATCAACATTAAATCCTAATTAAAGTGGTACTAATGCTCAAACAACTAGCCAATAAAATGTTCATATAGTTAATCCGATGAGCAAATCATCATACCAAGGAATAGGAGTTTTTGTACCCCATCCTCAACTACCTGCTTCCTCAAGTGTATAACCTATGGGATTAGGTAGTCAAACCACAACCAATGTCACGCCTTAATGATATAATGTGATTAATATTACTCCCCCTAAACAAGTAGTGAGTAGTATTCCACAATAATAGACACAGTCTATTGTATCAATGCAATAAAGGATGAATACATTGCCACCTCAATTAGGGGTAACTAATATTCCACCTTGCCAGGTAATGACAAACATACCTCTTCAATCATAGACTAACATGCTAATTCAAAACCAAGCAATGACTAGTCAATAGCATACAAATATTGGTCGGTGATAGATGTTGAATCTAAAACCTACTTTCACTTCCTCGTAGGGATTAATGTAACAAGGAGGTCCTTATTTTTCTTAGGTACCTACTAGACAACAATTGGTTTAAAATGTGCCACAAACCTAGAGATAGGGCCTCGGTCCGCAAATTCCCATTTAACAACAAGGTTTGATTAGTTGACATGTCCCTTTTCAACCATAGCAGGCATAGTATAGTTATATCCCCCCATCCCAACCACAAAATCCTCTAAGTCAAACCTTTATTACCAACTCTAACTAAAATATCATGCCACCAAATGTGCAAATTCAAGTACATCCCAATCCATGTATGCATATTCTTGGTCCATTCCCCCACCAAACCAATGTACCCCAATAGGTATCTCAACCATAACCTAGTCAAAGTGTCCCACTTGTGACCTCTTAGCCATAAACCAACATTCTACCTCAAACTAATATCCCTTCCAATTTCCTCTCCCAATAATTGTAATAAATGAAGGATGCAATTGTTGCCATTCAGGCTAGGAAGCAGACCAAAAAATTCAAATTGGATGATGTATGTTCCTATCCATTCAACATGGAGTATTTGTAGATACCATTTCATCATAGGATATGAAACACTAAAATTTAATAAATACAAAGGGAAAGGTGATCATAAGGCTCATTTGACCGAATTATTTATCACATGTCAACCAGTGGCATATAGTGACATATACCTTTTGATGTTATTTCCAAGGAGCTTAGTGGGATAATCCTTGGAGTGTTTTTTGAAGTTGTCCAAAAACTTAGTAGCAAATTTTGATGATCTTTATAATAAGTTTGTCCAACACTTTTCCTATAATATTGAGCATGAGATTTCATTAGTGGAATTGACATAAGTAAATCAAAAATCTAGCGAGAGTTTTACAAGTTATTTACAATGATGGAGATCAATTACAAGTTGTTTCACCCATAGTTTACTAGATAAATAATTAGTCATTATGTTTACTAAAAATTTGCATAGGGAGATACCCTATCATATATACATGTAATGTGTTCATACGTTTAAGGAGATCATTGATAAAGGTTTATTGATCAATATGGTGCTCATCAGTAAGGGAGTCATCAAGCTCAAATCAACTAATCAAAATCAAGGTACCAATCAAGAAAATGACCAACACCCAAATCAAACACAAGCATCACAATCAGCATAGGCTATTAATCAAAAAAGACCAAAGTAATTCAACTGTAATATGAATGTTTTGGGAAATGGAGTAACTAAATCTCATCATGTCCAAACTATGTAGATATCATCTGCACCACCTTTTCAGCTTACTCTTACCTAGCAATATCTCCAACCAATGCCATAAGCATAATAACCAAAACCCATACAATAAATATAAAAACCCTTACCATTGTCAACCCCTCCTCTTAGGATAACTATGCTTACACATTGTGTCTTTAGTGACCTAGGAGAACCTATTGAATCTATATTTCACAAGCTTGCTATTGATAATCTAATTAGTTGGCCTATACCAAAGCATTATCCATAGGGTATTGCTTACTCTTATTAGTACTATGAAAATGAATTTTGTGACTATCATTAGGTCAATAGGCATAATAAACAAATATGTATCCAAATCAAGAATTTAACTAAGAATATTTTGGAGATTGGGGAGATATAATTGGATAATGGTGCTTCCACTTCTAATCAGAATCAACAAAATCAATAGCAGAACCCACAATGATAAAATAATGGACAAAACCAAGGTGAAAATGGTAACAACCAATAAACCTACCATGCAGTTACACATGACTACAATAGGTTTTTAGGTCATATTATATGGGGTAGCACTAATACCATCTCCATTAATCCTAAACCAAACACTAATCAGCCTAGACCATTGATAAACAATAATATTTAACCAAATCACATAGATAATCCTTTTTTGACTTGGGAGTGCATATAGGCAAACAAACAAACTAGGACTTCCCTTTTTGGATCTTATAGTGATAACTTATTCTTTCCATGTGACCACATGCAAGTGTACTGACAACCAAGACTTGTCATGTTTGGTCCCACACCATTCCTAGCATCAATTAGTAATAATTGTCTAGTATTTAATCATGATTATACAATCAAAACTCAGAGTTCAAAGATTACTATCCCATGCCCATAACCATCTACCACTTTACCTATCATCCAACCAACTATTTAGCCTTATAATAAACAATTCACTAATGACCAAGACAAGAAGTTTGATATTATTAAACAATTACAGAAGACAATAGCACAAATTTCTATTTTAGATTTGTAGCAGATTTCAATAGTCCATAAGAACATCTTGACTAAGTTTTTCACCCAATCCACTATTGCTAGTGACATATCCCTTGATAAATTTCAAAATTTGGTTAGACACCTAGCTCTAGCCTAACAAGTCACATTCAACCAAAGTGATATGTCTTCCCTTGGCCTGCTCCATAATAACCCATTATACATTGAGGTTTGTATTAGATGACATAAAGTGAAATGTGTCCTTATATATAATGGATCTATCCTCGATATAGTATCTCTAAAGATCATCAAGATTTTTGGGTACACAATGATAGATCTCCAACCAAAAATAATAACTATCAAAGCCTATGATAATCAAGAAAGAAAATCCCAAGGCACCATTCGTTTGACAGTTATCATTGGGTCTTTAACCCATGATACACTTTGCCATGTGTTGGATCTTGAGTTATCATACAACATTCTTCTAGGTAAGCCTTGGTTACATGAAACTCATGTAGTCTTATCAACACTGCACGCATGTATCAAGTTTTCCCACTCAGGGATGGAGGTAAATATTTCAAGATATTTACACCCATTTGAATACTGCAAACATCTTAAGACCAATTTTCAAAGCTATAATTATTAGTATGACATGAATCCAAGCTCCAAGCAGGATAAAGGAAAGGATATACTTATTGATCCTTCATAAAATAATTACATAAATCCTAATAACTTGGATTCCCTTTCCCACATGCCACCTCCTAAAGCTTCTAATCATTTCACCATTTTAGATAATGGACTAGGAGAATATGTGACCCATGATATATTTCATATTGCCAATCTTCTTCAGAATTTGAAAACCTTTGGGTGACCTAAGGTCATCCCACATATGCATTGGAAATGAAATAACAAATATAAGGGACTTGTCACATTTATACCAACATCTGGCCTAGGACCTCACCCTCTTGAAGGGGATGAATCATGTTTATACAATGATGACCAAGACAATTATTATAAAAATGCAAAGTATCCTATTTCCAATAGGATCATAGAGCATCATAATTATAAAGGAAGAGTCCTTAGACCAAATTATCAAGGAACCATCGAGCTAATTTTCATGACTAAGTATGAAATACATTATGGACTTGGATTTAAACTGCTTAGGGGTAACCCCACATATTTTATTCAAATTCCATCACTATTGACTAGTGATGATGATGTCGATAGTGAAGCAGAGTCTGATCATAGCCTTACCTTTGATAACCTAGTTGAAACTAACTTGTTTGATAATAATGTCATTTGTATCCTTACTCATTCCATTTATCACAATCCATTACCATTATATTATCCCCAACTAATAGATTGGGACCAACAAGAATCCAGTCTATCAATTGATGAGTTATAGAATGATGAGGCATTTTATGATTTCTTAGGCCTTAGAGACAATGTTTTATTAGGAGATCACAAATCAAGATTCTCAATTACATTAGATCTTATAACCTATTTTGGGGAGCATGTGAACACCCTTAGCCAAAAAAAAGTAAAATATTTAGTTCCCAAAGTGAAAACCTCTTTGAGGTGGTTTCTGATCAGGGAAAAAGTAAAGATAAAGGCTAGTATAGTGGTAAAAACCTATTTTAGGTGCCATTAGATGTGGGTGTTCATTTTTATTCAAATGTAGACTAGGAAACCACCAATGATGAGCTTACCTATGGATCAAAGTTTAGCTTTGAGCAACAATAAGTATTTGATCAAATACTTCAATAATTTTTTACTATCTTTGTTACATGGCTAGATATCCCATTAGGGGATTCATATTCATCATGTCTAGGAGAATTTGAAGAGCAAGTCCTAATAGAGGACCCTGACATAGTCCAATAGTTTAAGTCACTACTTACTATCCTAGAATATGGTTCGACTCTTCTAGTCAAATATAAAATAGAGGTAAATATCAGGACTTTATTAGACCTAAAATGGCTAAAATTAGGAGCATCTCTCACTAAGGAAGAACATGTTTCTATCTCTATTGAGAGAGTCTGTAGATATTTTTTTATGGGCCTATTTTGACATGCTAGGTTTAGACCTTACCTTGGTTCTACACCACCTCATGGTAAATCTTGATGCCAAACTAGTAAAACCAAATTTTTGTAACATGCATCCTTGCATTACTATATCAGTAAAGAAAGAGTTGGAGAAACTCTTAGAAGTAGGATGTATCCAATCCATTTACAACTCTGAATGGATCTCTAATGTTTTACCTATTAGTAAAAATCTTGAAGGGATTAGAATTTTTACTAATTTTTGAGACATCAACAAAGCTTATCCTAAAGATGATTTTCCCTTACCTAATATTGACATGATCATAGATTCTATGATAGGTTATGAAATGCTTTCACTCATATATGGATTTTTAGGATATAATCAAATTAGAATAACACCAGAAGATCAACATAAAATAATGTTCACCACTCCATGAGGAAAATTTTATTATCAGGTGATGCCATTTGGCCTTAATAATGATAGAGCTACATATCAAGTTGCCATTACTATCATATTCTATGATATGATGCAAGATATTATTGAGTACTTTTTCAATGAGTTATTAGAAAATTCTAAAACCATGGGTCAACCATCCAAGAGTGATGCATAAGATATTTTAAAGACTACAAGAGTACAAAGTCATAATAAATCTAAGGAAATGTGTGTTTGGTGTAACTTCAGCAAATTACTTGGCTTCATCATGTCTCATAGAGTTATTTAAGTTGATGTGGCTAAAGTCAATGATATAACCAAGATACCACCACCAACTAATTTAAAGTAACTTCATAGCTTACAGGGTAAGATCCACTCAGTTAGATGCTTCATCTCTTAGTTAGCAGACAAGTTATATCCATTTACACACCTTTTAAAGAAAGGTGTTGCATTTCACTAGGATGATCATTGTCAATTGGAATTTTTATAGCTTAAAGACTATCTTGTCAATCCATCTATTTTATTACCTCCTATGCCATGAAAGCCATTTTTGTTATACCTATTAGCTACTTATCATGCCCTGGGGGCACTCTTGGCTCAACGTGATGATAATGGAAAAGAGCATGATGTTTACTACCTGATCCATACCTTGGTTACATATGAACATAACTATGTGCCTATTGAAAAATATTGTCTATATATGGTTCTCACAACTCAGAAATTACATCATTACATGTTGAATAATAAAACTATGGTCATTTTAAAGGTAGATCCACTCAAGTATCTACTATCTAAAATAGATTTTCAAGGTAGAATGGTTAAATGGATCATGCTTCTTAGTGAGTTTGACATAGATTATGTCAATCAAAAATAAATCAAGGGACAAGTTATTATAGATCAACTT
Source organism: Torreya grandis (assembly GCA_037957365.1). NCBI lineage: Eukaryota > Viridiplantae > Streptophyta > Pinopsida > Cupressales > Taxaceae > Torreya > Torreya grandis. Next base: position 187,738 of record JARHVA010005229.1, on the reverse strand, counting down.
GTTGAAGCACCTCTCATGGACACACATACACTCAAGTTTCAATTTCCTAATGAATCCATCATGACCATCATGGGCACACCCATTTAGGATTAGCCCTAGAAGTTGTATTTTGATGGTTCATTCAGTACACATGGTTAGGGGTAGGCCTATTGTTTATTACACCATAAGGGGATATAATCCCTAAATCATTTAGAATAAAATTTCCTTATATAAACAACATGACTAAGTATGAATCACTTATTGTAGAACTCCAACAAGTAGTACATTAGAATATATCTCATCTCCAAGTTTATGGTGATTCTTAGTTAATCATCAATCACATCACAGATCATTTTTAGACCAAAGATGACAAGTTGGTTCCATATAAAGCCATGGTTGACACTCTCAAAAAATAAATTGCCAACATTGAATTTGAGAACATACCAAGGGCTAGTAACAAAACTAAAAATGCCATGGCTTCTAGTGGCTCTTTTATTTGACAAATAGATAAAGCTAGAGAGTATCATTTCTTCATAAAAAAATTGTTAGCACCAACTCATGAAATTTCAACCATTGCCATGATTTGTGATATTTTTGGTCCTAATTATATCCAGTACTCAAACCTTTACAAATACCTTCATGACCAAGTTTTTCCACCTAACAAACCAAAGCCTTCATTCATCATTCCACTCATTATACTTTACTTAGATCCAATCTTCACCGTCATAGTTTTAATGGAACTCTGCTTCATTATTTAACTTCGATAGATTTTATGCTAGTGTTAAGAGAAGTTCATGAAGGATTATGTGGAGCCCATTCTAGTAGGGAAATTTTATCTAAAAATCTCTTGCATATAGTTATTATTGACCCACAAAGGATGTAGATGCCACTACATATGTAAATAAATGTGACAAAGGTCAATGGCATGCTAATTCGATTCATACCCTAGCAAAAACTCTAAAACTGATGTTCACACCATGGCCATTTTCTAAATGGGAACTTGAACTCATTGGGAAGATTAACCCCAATTCATATTATGTCCATAAACATATCCTTACCACCACTAAATATTTCACTAAGTGGGTTAAATCTATACCCCACTTATGTGACTGGAAAGAAAATTTCCAAATTCATCTTTAACCATCTCATTTACCGCTTAGTATCCCCTCTAACATTATATCTAATAATAGAGGATCATTAAAAAACAAGGATATAGACTAGTTATGTATTGAATACAACATCATCCAACATTTTTATATAGCATATTACCCTCAAGGTAATGGCCAAGCTAAGGCATCCAACAAAACCATTGTCAACATTCTCTAAAAGATTGTCAATGATGCCAGTCATGATTGTTATGTCTAGATATTCCCTATCGTTTGGGCATACTATACCAGTCATCATACCTGCACAATATCAATTCCATAATCACTTTTTTATGGTATTTAATCCATCCTTCCCATTGAGGTTGATTTTCCTTCACTATGCATCTCTTTCAAGCTTGTCCTAAATGACCATGACTATCGAGTAGATCACCTGCAAGAGCTAGATCTACTTGATGAAAAATGCATGCCCATGCTCAACAATATTTAAACATATTAGAATTGACTCAAAGGCCATTATAATTGGAATATCAAGTATATAAGATTTGAACTTGGTGATCTTATTCTTAAATAAAACCAAAAGAATATCATGACTAAGAAGAAACATAAAGGGAAATTCAAACCAAACTAGATAGGGCCTTTCATCATCACTATAAATTATGGATCAGGAGCATATAGGCTTTCCACACCAGATACAGAAAAACTTCCAGAGCTGATGAATATTATTCATCTCAAGTGGTACTATGATTGAAGTGCTAAGATGTATTGTCTATAAGGACCATTTAAGTTATGCCATTCTGTCACTATTCTTCTTTATACAAATACTATCCTTCTCCATCCTCTTTCTCATATCCACTTTATACTTATAACCCATCAAACTATTGTGTTCTAAATCCTAGCCCATTGACTTTGGTTTTTATCATTCATTACATAATTTTAGCATCGAGGTATCTGATCAGTTCATCAGTTTGCTCAAGAACTTCAGATAGAGATAATATTTTTGGATAGTGTGATAGAAGTTTTGATAGTTGCATCCTTCATTTTTTATTCATTTCTTAGTACCAGTCTTGCTACTAATTATAACCACCTTTAGGAATTTTAGTACCATTGATCTATGCCATTGTGTCCTAGTTATAACTATGTATGGGTAAACTAGGGGTAACACTAAGCCTTTATGTCCCAACTTGCCACTTCCTATGCCATACTATGTCTTTTTAATACTTGTGCCTATTTTGTTTGAATTGGTTGTTACACTAGTCAAATTCCTCCATTAAAAGGGAAAAACTATATTTACTTGAGGTCCTACTCTAAGACTATGTGGGTAGCACTCAATACTTGTTAAGGTTAGCTCAGTCACCCTTCTCCACCACTCTCTTGCCATTTTATGAGAAACCTAATCCACACTCTCACTATTTTATGAGAAACCTAATCCATGCTCTCACCATTTTATGGGCAACCTAAGCCATGCTCTCACCATTTTTCAAGTAACCTAAGCCATGCTCTCACCATTTTATGAACAACCTAAGCCATTCTCTCACTATTTTATGAGTAACCTAAGCCATGCTCTCATGATTTTATCAGAAACCTAAGCTATGCTCTTGTCATTTTATGAGCAACCTAAGCCATGCTCTCATCATTTTGTGAGCAACTTTAGTTTAAATTCTCTCATTTTTTTATGAGATTGAACCATTTAGTGTCTCGTCATTCTTGATTGAGTTGAGATACTTCAGAATACTTCTAAAAACATTTCAAAAAATTATTAGAAAAGAACAAAACCATTAACCACTTCTTTGCCTTAAGGATTCTAGGAACCCTTACTAAGTTACAATAAAATCACTTATAATTTAGTTTCCCCATCCTTTTTGTCCTTTTCTCTCATGCACTTACCATTTTTCAAGACCATTCCTCTTTTTCTATCACATCCATTCTATTTGTTTTCCTTAGTTGTCACATTCTTCCCATTTCCTGGGAGAGCTACATTTGGCCTAAATATTTTTAATGGCTATTAAATCCATGGAACTATGTAGGCAACATCCACTTGCCTTTTCCATATGGAGATAGCTCAGACACCACCTTCCTTTTCTTCTATTCCCCTATTTTGTTCATTTGTTAAGTTGTCACCTATTTATGAGGGGAAATATTCATAAGATTTTTATTGTGTTGTTTATTTGTCTATTTTTCCTTATTTTGTTTGTTTATCTAGCTATTTGTTTACTTTCAACATTGTTACCTTGATTCAGTTTATGTGTGCTCATTAGGTGATTCCTTGCCCACACTTATACTTGAATCTATCCATATTCATATGTTTACATTATAATCATGCTTTCTATCATTAGTGCATTTATTTATATTGATTATTAGATTATGAGAGTTGGTCCTTATGCATATTTTTACCAAGTATTTATGATGTTATACCATAATGCCTACTGACATGTGCTATAACAAACCTTAGCTTCAAGAAGTTTATTCAGAAATGGTGGCATCTCTTCAACACTGACATCCCAATCCACTCCCAATCATATCCTAAATAGAGTAATTAACCACGAAAGAGTTTCAAAATTTATTAGTTCAAATGCCCATCTCCCTACTAGTAGGTTATTCTAATTTAGCATCTTCCCATCTCCATCATCCTCAACTATGATTATCATGTTTGCCATAATCGAGGTCTAATGATTATAATCGCTTATGGTAAAATCATTGTACACCATCCCACCTACATTTCTTAATGATTATAACCACCTTTTGGAAAATAATTTTATTTTTACCACTTTTATTTTTTTGTCTATATAGGGACATGTTATTATCTTGTTTGTCTATCCTAACTGGGGCAGCTCCATCTTCTTAATGATTATAATCACATTTGGGTAAATCACTGTGTTATCATATCATGTTTTCACTATCAAGATACAATGCTTATAACCACATTTGGTAAAACCATTGTACACTATCCAACTTTCATTATCAATGATGTTGATTACTTTTTAAATATAATTATGTTTTCAACACATCATTTATCCTTTCTTTAGTCCCCTCATTTCATTTTTTTATTTTTGAAGGACCGTTTGCTAACCTATTTGTGCCAACCATTCCCTCAAGTGGGTGTCATACATTTAGTTTGTCATCATTACATTTGTAGGCATACATGACCTTTTAATTATTTTAAAAGATGTTACTATGCTTATATCTTTCAACATCTTCCCAAATAAGGGCAAACTATAGTCACCTAAAACTAGCCATTAATAACCCCCAATCGGGCTTTTGGCCAATTTCCACCCAAAATGCACAATTTAGAATAGAAACACTAAAAAATGATAAATGATATGAAATTGACATATTCAAGTGCCAATTTTAGCTAGGGTATCCCTAAATAGTTCAATGCAATTTATGGTCTAGTTAACTTTGATCAGTTCATTTCGAGTCAAAATGCCAATTTTGCACCCACATGATCTAGACTACTCTTTTCTATCAAATATTTTTCACAAGAATCATGCCTTTGTTATTTGTTATTGGTAACATCCTAAATGGTAATATGGTTCCAATGCATTTGACATGGACTTCCAATTCTAATCTATTCAAATTTAGGACCAATAACAAGGCATTCTTATCAATTTGGGTAATTTGTGCACAATGTGCTTAATCATGCTTAAGAGATAACTAACCCAAATCAAGGAATTATTAATAATTCCATGGATACTAGTTGAATACTTATTTTTGGAAATGAATATTGAATATCTACATCATCAAGTGACCTCATTTCTTGGGAAGATATCCCTAGGCTAGAAATGCCACAAATATCAGGATTGATGCCCTACATGCCTCTAATTGCCCCTTTTTTCTAATGCCATGATGAGGATAATTACAAAATTAATTCAAAAATTTGATTTAATCCTCAACCACACATATCAATCTTGAGATGGATGGTTGAGGTTTATTTTGATCAAATCCAAAAATATATAAATAGGAGGCCTCACAACATCATTTCTAAGCTTAATTTGTGCAATGTTATAATGCAGGATTGGTTCCAAAAGCTTCATACAACTAGTGATACCATGTAAAATTTAATATAATCCAAGTAAATCTATAAGATAAATGTGCCAAGGAGAGAGGAGGTAGCCAAGCTTCCATTGCCAAGGACTTCATGAGCATAAGCTAATCAAGCCACTAATACAAAAGGCATTTAGAGCATCCAAGGAAGGTGAAGTAATTCTTGTGTTTGATTCCTTGGTTTTTCATTGTGCTTAAAATTTTCATTTGTTAAATAAGCTCTTTGTAGTGTCTAATCCTAGAGATTTTATGTTATTAGTGTGTTTATTTCATTTTGTTTTCATTTTGGAACTAACACCATACTAACCATCCTCTTGTGAGTCAAATTCTTAGATCACAAATAGAGTGCCTAGTCTTGGTCAATACTATGGGAATGTCGTCACAAGGAGGCTTGCTATAGTAAGGTTGAAAGGAAGTATGAATTTGTAAGATGATATGAGGTGAGAGATCAGAAGTTATAATCTTTAATTTAATCTCATTGGGCTCATCATAATCATAATCTAAGAGGTTAGGAGGAATGTTACCAATCAGCTCAAGATGCCTTATATAACCTTAGGTTGAATTAATGAGAATGTTATGACACTAAGAATCATATAATGGAATGCTTATAAAAGTCTCAATAGTAAAAATATTTAAGACACCATGATCTTATAATTTTTCAAAATTCCAAGGCTTAGTGTCACCTTGAATTTTGTAAATGGATCCATGATAAGGGAATTTAATGCATTGGTAGATGAAAGAAGAAATAACTCTCATAAGGTGAGTCCATGGCCTACCAATCAATATTTTATAAAAAGGGGAAAGTTAAATATCATTAGATTAACATGAATAGTGATAGGTGGGATAGTAATGGGAATCCACACACAACCTAGAGGAGGCATTTTCCTTTGATCATATCCTTGGCAGGTTATGTGTATAAACTTAAGATCACATTATTAATATCCAAGAGTTTTAATAAAATTGAGAGAAGCAACAGAAGTGATAAAAACCTCATCAATAAATGCACACTTAACTTGTATATCACATATTTAGATGCTGATAAATAAGGGAGGATCATCTGCACAAAGTAAGATCTCATCAAGAATCATAGAAGTTATGGGAAATTTTAAGGAAAGAGAAGTGTATATAGTTTCATCAACATTGATAGACATCTCTTCACATTATTTTAATATACTATCTTTAGAACCAAATAAAACTACCTCTCATCCTACTAGAGGACAAGGAACATTCATCTTTAATAGTAGTTGCATAAGATGATTTATATGATAGGGAGAAGTTGTCATGAGCTGAAGGAATGGAATTTGGGATGGGAGATTATTTACCTCCAAAATGGGAACCCACTCACATAACCCATAATATGTTTGTTAGATATATATTCATAATGGTTAAGAATATTTTTAAAAGGAAGAATCAAAGTACATTGGAAGTTTTGTTGATAAGAAGAATAAGGTTTGAGACAAGGTTGTAAATCATTTTAAGATGATGAAGTAGTTGGTTTAAGTTGATTTTGAGAATTGGTATAAAAAGTTTTAGTATAAATTTTATTATAATTAGTATTGGAAGATGATGGAAGAGTGGTAGAAATATAATGGGAAGTGTTATCCAAGGGAGAATAAAAAATGGCATCATCAAAATTAATAAGGTCATCTTACCTCAACTCATTTAAATGAGTTGCAGAAGAATCCTAGATAACATGATATGTTTGAGATGAAGGAGTAGTTTAGATAGGTTTAGAATTGATAAAAGCAACCACCCTTCACATATTAGTAATGCTAACCACATTCTCTTTAAAAGTTGGTTCAACAAGACTTTCAAAATTGTTGGTGGAAGGGGTGGGTGTAATACCTAGGTCTGACTTAGTGGTTCCTTCCCATTGACATGATGTTTTTGTGACTCCAATATGTTTTTTGGTGAACATGTTCATGCAGTATGGATGTGTTTCCATGAAACATGTATGTTTTAAATTCCTTGGGTTTCCTTAGAAGCCATCAAGGTCATGTTAGCTCACTTGTGATCCTAATTAGTTATTCTTTATCCTTATGATGTTCTAATCAATTTATATTTTTTGATAAGTGCTTCATGTCTAGAGATGAGCCAACGATGTTTGAGATAGATCTAGTATTAGGAGATGGTTTTATCTTCTAGTAATTGGTTATCAACACATTTATCTTTGTTGTTTGAGAAATAATCTATTTATGAGTTGTTAGGATATAATTTTCTCAATAATTATCCTTAGTGGGTGTGTTCTAGACCTTGTAGTTACTCAGTAGGTGGGGCGAGTGATCTTTCACCTTATTATACTTAATGTTGAACTTACGGTTAACCATTATTAGTCTTTTTTGGGACATTTTTGAGCTCTTATTAACCATGTTCTACTTAAATCATGTATTGTGTCATTGTTATATATACACTTCTAATTCTTACCTAAGGTCTTACATAGTTTTACGTTAATTTTATTTTAGTTAAAATAAATTAAAATACTTATTTAATTAGTTCCTTTTAAATTAAATAAATAATGTCTATTCAAATATTAATATTCTAGTTATATATGTATATATATAAATGATTATATAGTTATAATTTAAAATGGAATTTAGTGAAGTTAAAAATAATAACTGTCAAATGAATTTAATAAGCTAAGTGGATGTTGAGTCGGGGACAAGCCATGTTGGAAATTAAATGGAGAGTGAAAAAAGTTGGTAGGTGGAGTCAAATCTCACCCAGAAAAATTATTCCTCCACCTACCCTGAAGGAAATCAATAAAATAAATGTGTGCTTGACTAATTTTCAATAAAAATTTTTGGCATCTCATTCCTTATCCAAGATAATTTCTCCATATTGTGTTGCTAATAGAAGCATTTTAATAAAGAATGAAACAAAAAGGAGAATGGTTCAGTTGGGAGGTAGAAGTACCAAATCTTGGTGGGAAGAGTTGGAATAATAGGGAACTTCTTTGTTCAGGCAAGGGACTTTTCCTTCTTTCTTAAATAAAATAATTTTTCTAAAAGTATAGATAGATTAAACATTGAATAAAAGGCTTTAGTGTGTTAAGATGTAATCTTGCTATGAGAATCTTGTATCTGCCTATAGATTCATTTCAAAATGAGATCTGGTACCTGCATGTAGATTTATTTTAAAATTAAGATTATATTTATTCTTATGAATTATACTAGCTATAGCTGCATAGTATTCCATTTAAAATTTCTTGGTTTGTTTACCCTTCACCCTTTTGGCTAAACTGTAATAGATTTCTAGTTTAAGAACAAATATAAAATTGTCTTTCTTTGCATACTTCCATGATGGGAGGTACACCACCTGGGATCGATTTGACAGAGATTTCATAATAATAGAAAAGTTTTTTTTATTATTTTGTTTTATTTTAGTAAATAAATAAATTTTAATTTATATATGGGGGGAGATTTAACCAGTTAATTTAATACTAAGGTTAGATAATGTTGTAGAGTAAAATTGAGTTGTTGTATTGTATTAGTATTCTATCCCAAGTTTTGAAAATAAATTCATGATAGGCCAATTTGGATTTAGTTGTAGGCTTTGTTTGTAATTGTAAACAATAAATGTTATAGTGGTAGCCTTAGTAAGGTTTTGTACTAATTTTAAATGAATTCACAATGATATTTTTGCTTTGTAAGATTGATACTTATATATTAGTCAATTTAACCTCTTGCTATTGAAAACTTCTTTGGAACAAGTTACGATTATTAAGAATCAGGAAATTGATACAATGTGGAGTTTATGTAGGTGGATTAACTGATATATGATATTTGTGTGTATTTTATATTTGATACAATTTTATAACTTTAGGATACCATTATTTTATCATTGGAATAAAAAAGGGTCTATTGTATTAAGGCAATTTCTAAAATCAATCACTCATTGTCTTCTTCTAGTTTTCAAAATCACCCTCCCAAAGGAATTTAGAGTGAAGGAATCATGATTTTTATGCTATGATAGAGAGTCATTTTATTTTAAAATTGTCATTGGTAACTCTAAATATCTAATAAAATTTTTTTTGGTAATTTTAATAACTAAATTTTGAATGTAATGTATTCATAAATTTCCTATTGATTCTGTTTTCTATCTGTGTGGTGGCTCAAGAAAGAGTGTTTAATTTATAACCCATTATAGCATTTTGTTAAACTAAAGGTTGTACAATGTATTTTGGAGATTTATATTTGTGTATAAACATTTATATTTGATTTTAAATGTTATTTTATATTTCTATCAAGATCGTCTTGAACCTTGTTTCACATTTATTATCTCCAGTTTTTTGAGTTAGGTTCTACAAAGTCACATTAGAAATGGGGTTGTATAAATTAGCCAATTTAATATTTATAAAATATGAAAGATATAAACTATATATTTGAGATTCATATCAATATATAAACTTTATTATTTTATCTATATTATCATTTAGTATTTTTGGTGAAACCTCTTTCAGGGGTAGTTAAGGATTTCTACACCTGAATTTTATTGTCCAACTTGCAAAGTTGTAAAACCAAACTATTAAAAATAGTAAATGGAGTCACTCCCCAAAACCCAAAAGCTAGTAGTGATTTATTTTGTCTTTAAATTTTATCCAGATCTTTTATTAATCTATTTTGGAAGTTTTTACTATTTTTAGTAGCTTGATTCTAAAACTACTTTATTTTAGGATCTGCTAGGCTAAATAGTTTTATATGATAAAATCGTTTTGGAACACTAATATATTTTAGTACTTATCTTATAATAGTTAGTTTTATGGGTTATTAAGGGCAACCTATAACTTATAGATTTGGGAAGTGGTGTCAGAATTAATTTTCCTTTAGTATGAATATTTTACCCATCACCATTTGATAGGCAAATTAGTGGAAGTGTGAATTAGTTTTGAGGTAAGCGAGTTGACCCTAGTTTCCCATGCATTGGGAAATTATATCTCAATAGGACTATTTTATCTCATATATCATGTTCATGGTTAGTATAGAGTTAGATTTGAGGTGTAGCGACTTAAGATTTTATCTGTCCTTTCAAGTTGCTTGCTTGCAAATGTGAATTCTTAAATGTGTGTAAAATTAATGCACATGAGTTCAGTTATGTTATTTTGATGAAGTGTTAATTGAGTATGTTTGGTTTTGAGTAATGTTAGCATCACACAAGAGAAGATTTTTTCAAAAAAATTGTAGTGTTTTTTATATGGGTGAAATTTTGGGCATTATAGTGTGCTTGTCTTGGTTGTCTTAAATCAGTTGGTGATTAGGAAGAGGGTCTTTATAGATAGTTAAATGAACATTTTATTGATTAAAGGTTTGAGTTTTATCATGTTATTTATAATCCTTGAAAATAATTTGATAAGCTTGTTGATACTTTGTAATGATAGAATTGTGATCAAAATTAGGTCCAAGAAGAAAACCCATAGCTAAATTATGAAATTATCTATAGATCTCATGAGAATGACCCCAACTAGCATGAAACCAATACAACTTGATAGGATCATACTAGGATTTCATAGGATTATTAGGTTCAAGCTCTCGTGGAAGAGACATAGGTAGATGCTTAATCAATTTAGCTAAGGATAGACGTTTGTGAATGTTCATGTTGTTTGGTGAAGAGAAATGAGGGTTAGTATTTTATTGCGAAGGGCAAGCTAGTTTTGAAGAAGGGCTAGGAATGACAACTTGAACATTATGAATGGTGTCATAATAATTTTTAACACCATCATTGGAAATATTATGATTTTATTTTTTAAGTAATAAATGAGGACCTATAAAAGGTTAGGGTAGATTGAATTGATGCATAAGGAAATCTTATCTTTTAACTTGGTCAATAGCCTCCTTCATTGTACATGGAGAGAGAGTGCATACTCGATATTATAGTTTATGAAGGAGGGAAATGGTAAAGAGATGCAAAATATTATCATCTACCATGTTATGCTTACATTTATTTGAAAAAATCTTCCATATTATAACAAAGGCTTGAGTAGTTTCATTTTCATTTTATTTGCAATTTATGAAATGGGCCAAAGTGTTTCTATGAAGATCACTAGTTTGGAATTATTGCAGTAAAGCATTCACTAAATCCTCCAAAATAGTAATGGAATGAGGTCTAACTTGATTGTACCAATCCAAGGCATCACCTGTGAGGGTTTTAGCAAGAATCTTAGTAGCAACAAATGTGTTTAATTTGACCCAATCCTTATAAAGATTTCCAAATGTCTTAAGATGAAGGGTAGGATCGGTTGATCCATTATAGTGAATTTTTGGTGTTATACCTCTTATGTCAATGTAGACAACAAAATTACATCACACACATGTGCAAACTCCCTGTGTCAAAACCCCTCTTAAGTCCATTTTAATAATAACAATTAATCTCCCTAACCCATACTTTTACCCCTCACACATTTAATTAATTTAAAATAATTAATTAGGTTAATTAAAAACCCCTATTTTCACCTTACCTAGAAACCTTTCCCTATGACTAATTCTCACCTGATGAGTCACCTGAAGACCTAGTCCCCTCATCCTAACTACCAAGGAATTATTCCCAGTTCCAAACTAAATTCCTAAATAACTAATTCGTTTATAACTTCTTATTTTTACCATTTTATAAAGGATGTCACGCTTGGCATGAATAAAAAAATAAAATAGGCCAAAAAACATAAGGTTTACCTATTCTAGGGTTGTTGATGTCAATCAACCCATGATCGATGTTGTCAGGATCATTGATGTTGGTAATATAAGACAAGATCCAACCTATAGTTTAGGTCAGTATAATTTAAGAAAATAAATTCTTACTATCATTCAAGTTCTCATTATTTTATTTTTTGACATCTTGGCTTACAATCATCTTGCATAAATCAATCACAATCAACAACTGAGCTCTTATGGACCAATAACACCCACTTGTTCTCTCTGTTCATGAATTTAGTTTTGGATTCCCTAATAAGAGCCATCAACTTGGCACTTATCATTCAATGACCACCATAGCTAAGTACATCACTAATATTGTAGGTCATTTAAATATTTATTCCATTATTTCTTCATATCTACTCTACATCACTTTATGCACTTTTGACCATACCCCCATGAGGGAGTTATAAGGATTCCTTGCTTGTTTCCACTTAAAATGACATACCAAATCTCTGATTAGACTTAAACAAGCCATAATATCCTTCTCATAACTCTCCTAGCCTCCCTAACATGATACAAACCATTTCTTAGAACTAGGAAAGCCTTCTACAAGCTCTTAGATAGTAATTTCCCCTACTGACCTTGATATCCTAACTGACATCATTCACTTCACTACCAACCTCGGTAGTATAATTGATATTTGTAATGTCCCTTTCTTAGGAGTTCCTTTTTCTAAGCAAAAGCTCTGATACCACCATAATATCCCCTTCAAATAGGGAATATAGAAACACAAAAGCTCTAAACAAAGATACAATCATGTAGAATAAATTTAGAAGATAAATAATAAACCATAGTAAATCTCTTAACTACCAATCAAAGATCTTATTATTCATCTAGATGATTACAATAGTTGTCCTTTGTCATACATATATAGAATATGAAAATATAATCTTGAAAACCTGATTCCTCTAGCAAACTGGAAATAACCTTGGGTGTGTGCAGCTTTCGAGTCGCTGTGTCAAAAACACAGTCACTGTCGTGAGTCGATATACTACTAACATCAGTCACTATGGGTCCTTCTCTATCGATGTCAATCTTCAGTCAGTCGATGTCGGTCACTAGGGATCTCTGCCTATCGATGTCAGTATTTGTGTGGATATGTACAGATCTATACAGACTTTGTATGGCCGCCAATATAATATAACACACCCTGATAGCTGAACAACTTGATCTCAAGATATATGATTCTAATATAGAAGATCTATTTCTGTATAACTTATTAAATCAAAAACCTAATAAAATAAATACCTGGAAAGCTCTGTGATGACTTCTGTATGAAGTTACCTCTCAAATTTGTAAACCTCTACGATAACTTCTATATGAAGCTATCTCTCAATTTGGCAATAGATCAACTAATATTTCACAGCCTCTAAATCACACACACTGAAAAGTGGACATTCTCCAATGCAGATGAAATCCTAGAACCCTTGGCTCAGTCTTCACAGAAGAATTCTTCAATATCAAAAATCAATACTCAATGCATAATCAACAATGGCCTCCATGAGAAACCCTTATACCCTCAAAAATATGTGCTTTCCCTAATTAGGGTTTTCTTAAATTAGAGTTAGGGTTTCTAATTAAAAAATAGGCCAAATAATTAATATTTGATTAAATCAATCAAATATTAATATGTCCCTCAATATATGTCTGATCCTCGAACCGACTGAAGCTGGTGAATCAAGGAGTGATTCTGCACATGACCATACCAAAACAAGGGCACTCCACTGCATGTCAAATATCCCTAAATAATAGGAGCTCATGTAAAACATGTTTGAAAGAGCCCAAATGAAATCCAACTATAGGAATTTTGCTAATCAAAGCCAAGCCAAGCTCCATCATGACCCTCTATCCATCCTATCAGCCTACGAAGGTCGCATAATAGGCTAATCATCAAATTTGTCAATGTCCACTAAAAAGGGGACATGACAATCTGCCCCTCCTGAAATTGCTTGTCCCCAAGCAATCTCAAAACAATGAACCACTCGATCCACCTAGATCCAAAATGTAGTTATGCTCTGCACTGTTGTTAATCAATGTAAGTTTTTGCAATATCCTCTCAAATAGAACAAACAGGAATCCATAACCAAACTGTGGAATGTAACTCAACCAAGTTTGAAGAGCACAACTGCCATAGTTAGGAACACATGAGAAACAAACTCTCAGAGTATCATAACCCAAGTAGCATGGACAACTCAACATGCCAATTCCATCTACAAAATATGGTGCCAATCCATCCCATAACTGATCCCTCTATAAAAGTGACACAACCAATTGTACCACACTGTCATCTATGTGAGAAGAATCAATCTAGAGACTCGACTCCACTGGTACGCCAAACTCATCATGACTAGGTACTCCCAAATCTTGAACATGTGTGTCAGCTCCAACATGTTCCTTAGCAACCACTACAGGAATATACTCACCACCAACCATCTCAATATATAAATGGACTGGGTCTGGCACTGGTGAAGAATGCAAATGATCTGACTCTGCAGTCACCTCAGCCAAATGAAACTGTGACTCCTTGAAAGCCAACTATGTACTCTCAAGAATCTCAGAAGTCACCTCAAGCTGTTGAGTAAGTTCACTCACCATATCTTCCTTGACCAATAATGCATCATATTCTATGTTGCCCCACTCCATAAGATAATCTCTGTCGGTTACCAATTGCATATAATCCTGTCTCAAAATCTAGTTAGCCTCCCATAAAGAGTGGATCTCTATCAAGGACAAATAACTACCTCCCTGCTCAATGCTAGTAGGAGAACCCCATCATTAAACTGCTAACAACTGATGAGCAACATCGAAATGCTTGCAAGCAGTAGCAATGTCTCGCTCACTAACCCTTAGCTGACTAGACACATGATGACATTGGCTAGATTGTCTCCTAAAATCCTCCACTGATGCACGGTCCAAAAGAGTAGATTTAGAATCACTAACCTCTGTAATACTACCATCCATACTCTGTGAATCAACTCCAAAGCTCATATCAACATACGGAGTATCAACAACTGTAGCATCACTATCTAACTCCTCTATACCAAAAGAAACTGTTGAGGAAACTAAGTCCTCAAAACTATCTACTGCATCCTCCTATGTGCCATCTGCAATAATTGGATCCTGGGACTCTTCTACAATCTCTGCCATAGCTAAGAGATCATCAAACCTCAATGCACTAACATCTGAGCACACCTACCCACTCTAGGTGCAAGCATCAGACTCATCCTCATCTTCACTATCTCCTATCTCATAATAATCATGGGACATGCTGTTGCCCTATCTAAGTGATCTGTAGTGCTCTCTCCTCAACTTAACAAAGCGATCAAAAGACAACCCCTCCTACACTTGAGGAGTTAATAAGTCCCACTCCTCATTCACTGTCATATACCGTGTGTATTTGTCTTCAAATTTAGGGTATGAAAGAAATTCATTTAACCTCTTCAAAATTTGTTCCAGCTTCTCCATATCCTTGTCCCACTATTTATAAGTACTTGGAGACATCAAGGATACTTCATTGATTCAATCTACCCAAACTACCCAATAGGATGGTAGAACATTGGCTCTGATACCACTATAACGTCAATTTCTTAGGGGCTCCTTTTTCTAAGCAAAAGCTCTGATACCACTGTAATATCCCCTTCAAATAGGGAATATAGAAACACAAAAGCTCTAAACAAAGATACAATCTTGAAGAATAAATTTAGAAGATAAACAATAAACCACAGTAAATCTCTTAACTACCAATCAAAGATCTTATTATTCATCTAGATGATTACAATAGTTGTCCTTTGTCATGCATATACAAAATATGAAAATATAGTCTTGAAAACCTGATTCCACTAGAAAACTGGAAATAACCTTGGGTCTGTGCGGCTTTCGGGTTGCTATGTCGAAAACACAGTCACCATCGTTGGTCGATATACTATCGACGTCAGTCACTGTGGGTCCTTCTCTGTCGACGTCAGTCTTCAGTTAGCCAATGTCAGTCACTGGGGATCTCTGCCTACCGATGTCAGTATTTGGATGGATCTATACGGATCTGTATAGACTTTGTATGGCCTCTAATATAATATAACACACCTTGATAGTTGAACAACCTGATCTCAAGATATACGATTCTAATATAGAAGATCTATTTTTGTATAACTTATTGAATCAAAAACCTAATAAAATAAATACCTTGAAAGCTCTGTGACAACTTCTATATGAAGTTACCTCTCAAATCTATAAACCTTTGTGATAACTTTTATATGAAGCTATCTCTCAATTTGGCAATATATTAACTAATATTTCATAGCCTCTGAATTGCACACTGAAGAGTGGTTGTTCTGCAATGCAAATGGAATCCTGGAACCCTTGGCTCAATCTTCACAGAATAATTCTTCAATATCAAAAATCAATAATCAATGCATAATCAATAATGGCCTCCTTGAGAAACCCTTATACCCTCAAAAAGATGTTCTTGCCCTAATTAGGGTTTTCTTAAATTAGAATTAGGGTTTCTAATTAAAAAATAGGCCAAATAATTAATATTTGATTAAATCAATCAAATATTAATATCTCCCTCAATATATGTCCGATCCTCAAACCGACTGAAGTTGGTGAATCAAGGAGTGATTCTGCACATGACCATACCAAAACAAGGGTGCTCCGTTGCATTTCAAATATCCCTAAATAATAGGAGCTCAGGCAAAACGTGTCCAAAAGAGCCTAAATGAAAGCCAACTATAGGAATTCTGCTAATCGAAGCCAAACCAAGCTCCATCATGACCCTCTATCCATCCTATAAGCCTACGAAGGTCGCATAATAGGCTAATCATCAAATCTGTCAATGTCCACTAAAAAGGGGACATGACAATATTGTTCATTCCTCTACTGACATCATCAATTATTGATTCCCTAGCCTCTTTAAATCCTACCCAAATAACTTCTAAAACACAAACAATGTACCTCACTTGTACCTTGTCACTCCCTACTACATACAAGTTGTTAATAATGGTAATTTAATCTCTTTTTTACTCTCTTTACCTCTCTTTCAGTTATTTATTATTCTTTTGTCTCTCTAAAGTGGACTTCCATCTCTAGGGAAGTTTCACACTTCCTAGAACAAGTGCATAGCTTGGTAGCCCACTCATTTATCTGCTAATAAACATCTTGTGGTAGTGCTTTCTTATTTATAGGTAGTCCTCCCTAGCCAAATAGGAGTTCTCACAATGTCTAGATATGATGCATGAACCAAATCTAGGTTCATTCTAATTGCTTATCCCCATCCTTCTTTCTATTTTCCTTTAGACTTAAAATAGACAAAATTTAGAGAAACATTTCTAACATGCTCAGTGGGACCCTAGAGTTCTCGTTGGGTTCATTTCTTGTTTTAAACATTCATATAGCTACATTATAGTGAAATTT
This sequence comes from Torreya grandis, assembly GCA_037957365.1. Lineage (NCBI taxonomy): Eukaryota > Viridiplantae > Streptophyta > Pinopsida > Cupressales > Taxaceae > Torreya > Torreya grandis. Next base: position 170,520 of record JARHVA010005229.1, on the reverse strand, counting down.
TCATTTCTTGTACTTCTTCCTCTTTTCTATTAAAAATGAAAAATTCAATATGTTATTCTCTATTTAAAAGGCATTAAACTAAAAGTTTCTTTCTTTTCCCCTTGCCTCTAAAAGTAATTTATCATTTTATTTTACAAAAAAAAGAGAGAGAATCCCTTCTTACTTCCTCTTACATGCACATTAGGATAGTGAAATTCACACTCTATTCCTATTTCCTCTCTATTTTCATTTGAATCTAAACATTTCAAATTTGGGTTTAAAACTTACTGCATTTCAATGTTTGCTTGTTGCATGTTAACTCACCTAGTTAATTACAAGAATTTTGAATAAATCATGGTACATCTATGTTACACAACCAAATCACATTCACATAAACAAGCATCTAAACTAACTTGAGAAAAGGCCCATTAGGATTTCATCACCTGGTGGATCACCTTACCCTACATGGCTATCCAACTTGGATTTCACCACCAAGGGGAGAACCTACTCCATTCTCTGGCATAGTATAATCTCTAAAAAAAGGTATCTTTTGGCTAAGTGGCTTGGCTTAGCTCTAGGTTCATGAAGTATAGAGAGCAAGCTCCTATAACAAGCCACATACCTAGTCTAACATAGATTTCCTCTTGAGCACCAAAACTAACCTAAAACTAGCTCTAGATTACTTTTTAGTACGTTCAATAACCAAATTATCTTCTCACTATTTGATTAAGGCATAAACCAACATGAGACAAAAAAAAAATCCCTAGGACTTAATAGTTGTTGGTTGAATGTTCTTTTTATACTTTTTAATTGCCTTCTATTCTTTTGAGTTGGTAAGGATGTTTCTATATTGATTCACAAAATCATTACTATTTCTAAAAATCAATTTGTATAACTTGTTATCTCAAGTTTTTTCAGTGTTATTCCTTCTTACATAGACCTTTTCACATCCACTATTTTAACTAGTTTCAACCTTTGATTTCTTACAACATCAAATTTTCCATCTCCCTAAATTTCATAGTGACCCACATCAATTAAACCTCTCGGTATCGACATACTTTACCTACCTACATCATTTATTCCACCAATGTCGACAAATCATTCCTATCGATATCAGTCACTTCCCTACCAATGTCGAAGATTATGTAATTTCATCTACTCAATATAACAAGCTAAAATAACCCATTTACCTACACTCAATCTTAGTTTTTCTTTATTCTATTTCCAATACAAGGTATCAAGACTATTCAAACCTCCTCTTTTATGGTATTGACACGATCTCAAGAAAAAATTCTTGTTGATTATGCATGATGGCAACCACTTCCACCTTCCCCTCTCACTTTTAATTCTATCATGGAGCATACTTTAGATATAGAGCATACTCCCAGCCCTAACTAAATTCCCATTATGCCTAAGGGAGATCAAAATTTTGCTAAATTTCTTGATCATAATGTGGCATCCTTTCAATATTACCTTGTTATGAGCCAAACCCATAATTTTTTGGGTAACCCAATCTATGGTATACCAACCTCTTTAATGGAGACAACCTCTATTTTAGTTACCTCCACTATTTTCTGATTGGTTACCCAAACCACCACTTTGATGAGTAACCCAACTATAAATAATGTTCAAAATGTAACATCTCCAACTACCCAATCCCACCTAAACCCTAGTGTAACTTCCCTAGTTTCACAACCACAACTAGCTCAGCCAAGTCAAACCTCATTCCAAAATTTAGTGGTACCTATTCCATCCACCCCCTTGCCTATAATTACTTTAGTTACAATGCACCCTTCATCCAATCTAACCATGATAATAATCGAACATGTAGTTACAACAACCAACCAAGGCTTAGTCTCCAACCTAATGGGACAAGTCCCTTTTCTTTCCGCACCTCAACCTATGACTCTTTATCCTTATGTTGCCCTGACACAACGTCAATAATCTATGTCATATGCTCCCTCTACTTCCTATCAGCTTCCATATAACTTAGGAGTTATCCCCCAAACTAATCCCCCTTTAGACCTCATTAAGATGCCGATGGACAAGATGTCAAATATAGAGACATCCATTTTTGGTTCAAAGAATGTATTATCTTATGATCATATATGTAATAAACCAATCCATCCTTTTGTGCCTATTCACACTTATCCAAGTCAATGGGAACTCCATAAATTTACTTTTTTCTAGAGTAAAGAGAACCCACAATAGCACTTGTGAGGATTTAGACATGCTTGTTATTTAATAGGGCATGATGATGTATTACTACTTCAAAATTTCCCTGTCTCTTTTAGGTGATACCTTGCATTGGTATAGCTCTATACCTCAACACTCCCTTTTCTCATTTACCTATAGCTCTATTCCTAGACCATTTCTCTATTAACATTTCAAAGAAGGTTTCTATAATAGACATTTATTCTATCAAATAATTTGATGATGACTCTATTATAAATTTTGTCACTCATTAGATAAGCTTGATCAATCAAATCTCCTTTTCCTTACCCCAACCTAAGATTATTGATATTTTCTCAAGGGCATGTGCTAAGCACATCACATCCACACTCTAGGTATAAACTTTCTGCACATTTGATGAAACTTTTACAATGGCATATAAACTCAAGTTTCATGTTATAGATGAAAGCAAAGTCAATTTGCATAGTAAGAATCCCAATACCAAGTCAAAAGACTCCTCCTCCTCTAAAACTTCTCCCTCTAACCAAAAAGCTAAAGTCTCCAACAATACAGTGGTTATTAAATTAGCCTCTTCCATAACCAAATACCAATCAAATTCTTTGACTTCTTAAAATCTAACTAAGCAATTCCAACAATAGTATGAACAAAGACAATACACTCCCATTGGGGAATCATATACATCCATCTTGGAGAAACTATTGCAATAAGGTGTCATAACCCTTCTCAAATTAAACCTCCTATATAGTTTAAACCTTCCCATCCTATCCCAACCTGGTATAAAGAAGATGAGTTTTGTGGTTACCATCAAGTTAAAGGCCATAACTCTAATAACTACAAAACACTCAAGAACATTGTTTAAGATATGCTTGATAGAAGGGATCTCATCTTGGATAATCCTAATGTGCATCCTAATCAGAGTATGGATGTGTTCAAATACCCTTTTCCTAACCATTCACAAAATCAAAATATTGTCTAGTCCACAACTAACTCAGGTAATCATAATATCCATATGATTAATATGGTCTATCCTTTATCTTTTGTTCAACCTACCCGTCAATAGTAGACATCTATTTCATCAACTCCTACCCCACATTTAATGGCATCTATGTTTCCCATTCTTCTTCCTTAGGTAGAAGAGACTATTTCAACCATTTCACTCCTTCGAGAGAAAGAACCTCCTTTACCACTCTTTTTACTACCTAAGGAGCTTATAATGCCAATTTTGTTTGCACTAATATTACCTATACTCTTACCACTTGAAGACCACACCCTACCTATTCCTCAACCACATGTTTAAGGCAACAACATTCCTACATTATACCCTCTTGAGGAACCCTCTTAACCTACTTGTCCTCTACCTATAGAGAGTGGTAACCCATCCACTTCACCTTTATACCTATATGAGTCCATATCCTCTACTCCCATAATAAATGATAGACCTATTATGACTACTCCAATTTCACCATTCTTACCCTTTATTTTACCTATATAGGATGATACTTTACCAATGCCTCACACACATGTTGAGGGAGACATAATACCTATGCTTTACCCTCCTGACGAACCTACTTCACGTACCTCCCCTCCACCCATGATAGACCCAGTCTCTTCTCCCATCTCTATCGAAGAGGACCACATTACATTTCTTTCTCATCTTTGGCCTGAAGTAGTAGATACCAATAATTTCCCTCTTTCCAAAATACCTTAGCCTTCTAAAAACACAACTGTAAGGCCTACGTCAACTTCATCGAAACCCTTCTCACGTTTGGTGAAAAGTCTATAATTTCTTGACTCCATGAAGCTTGACCATGTGGCATTTTTGGACCATCTTAAAACTCTGTATCCAACACAATGAATGTCAAAATTTACCTCTAACCCACTTACTACCGTTTACCCCAAGGTCTTTGACAAAGATAAAAATTCTTCACCAAAAGCACCTAAATTTTAACTGTCTATGTTAGAACCCTTATCCTCATAGGAATCTGTTACATTAAAAAAGATTAGGCCCTTATGTGTATGCCTCATTTCTAATTTAATTCATCCATAGGTGAAATTAGATTTAACTCATCAACTACAAGTTGGAGTTTATCTCCCTAGAATACATAAGAATTTTAATCCTCCTAGATCTCACCAATCCCTTCTTCAACCCTCAACTTTACCATCCATTTTGGTGCCACACCCTTCTACTTTAGTTGGAATATCATCTAGCCAATCTAGACAAAGGGTTAATCTACCTCCACTTCTACCTTTGTCATCTAGTATGCCTCTCACATCTGACACTAATAAAGTGACAATAAAACACATAACTCCATCATCACTAAACAAAGTACCACGTAAAATTACCTTTATAACACCAAAAAAAATAAGGTGTCCACTCCTATTAGCACAATAAGTATGAGTCCACTTATAGGCTCTCAAATCTTTTTCTTACGTTAGTTAATACAATATTTCACAATAAATCTTCCTCACATTAAGCCTTATATTCCTCTTGGAATGAATCCATCTCAATTTGATAATACACAAGTATGTTTATATCATTGTTCACCTGGACATGATACTGAGAGTTGTAAAGCCCTCATAGTGGTTATTCAACAACACTTCAATGTTGACACTCTCTTTGATGACACTACTGTTAACCTTATTTTTATTATATGTTTGGCATCTACAGTGCCTCCTACTATTCTACCTAAATCAAACCCAAAGATGTCATCGTAACCCCTTTATGACCTCCTTCACCAACTTTTTAAATCAACATAGTTAATGTGGCCACACAGTCACAAAACCCAAAAGATAAAGATAAGGAAAAGGTCACTACTCCTTAAACCCATCCCTTCACCAAAGATACTCCCCCTACTAATCCTAAGATTTCCATCTTGGGTGTTCCTAAAACAACATCTTCAAACATTATTCAAAGCTCAATGGTGAAACAACTTCACCAAACTCCTATGAAAATGTCTTTGTATAAGCTAATCCAAAACTCATCCCAACACCATCAAGATTTGATTAGTGTTTTACAAGTTATTGAGGTACAATTAGATGATTCCCAACCTCTTTCAGCTTTGGTCAGCTCCCTTAATTCCATCTCCCTAATTTCTTTTAGTGATTCAAAAATTCCACTTCAATACCCTGAAGATCAAGATTCTACCCTTTGTATTACCACATATATTAATAAAACTCATATCAAGAGAGTTATGATTGATGGGGGAGCTAGTATTAATATTATTTCCACCCATGTCTATAAATAGCTAGCCCTTCTCAATAATTTCATGTCTCAAACTAATGTGATACTCTATTCTTTTAATGACACTAAAACTACTATGGTGGGAACTATTGTCTTACATATTCATATAGGACCCTGCATAATTCTAGAGCTCTTCTATATTATGGAAGGAGAGTTCCAATATAACATACTGCTTGGATGACCTTGGATATTTGATATCACATGTGTACCCTCAACTTTGCACCACTATGTCATGTTTGAACATGATGGATAATTACATGTTATACCTGTTGACCCACCTTCATTTAAAACATGTAATATGACCTATAGTACAAATGATGTTATCATCCCATTAAAAACATCATCTTCCTCACATGTTGCTTTTGAAGCTTCCAAAATCTCCACTCCCATGGTTACGCAGATATCAGTAACACAAATTCTTGACAAAGATCCCATGGAGGAGACCTTTCAACATTTGTCACTTAGCAAATATCATTTGTTGAGGCTTGACATGTTCTATACTCCACAAGAGTATGTAATGCTTCACATGCACCCAAATTATGATCCACGTATTAGGATGGTCATCCCTTATGGCCCCCCTAACCTTCAAACCAATTTCACATATGGGGGAATTGATCAAGCTCCCACTATCAACAACCCATATTATTCACCACAACTATTTGCATGTGACTTCTCTTTCTTGAGTAACCCTCTATTTGCTCACACCTATCTCTATAGGTTTGCCTAGAAAGGATTTGGTTTGGGTAATTACAAATAAGGTGTCCATATGCCTATTGAATATCCTACTAGTAACATCATTGAAAATGCTAAAAGGAGGCATGGGTGGGATATGACAAACCAAATAAACTCATTAAAACCTCCCATGAACTAATTATTGAAGAACCAGACTCTCCTTTTCCACTTTCTTCTCCACCATCACCTACCGAATCAAAGGTATCTATACCTCCTAATTTTTTTCCAATAAATACCATCCATTTGGGGCCTCTCACCTATCATCAGGGTAAGGAAACAAGGTCCCTTCCTCTCATTCATCCTAAAATAATTGATGAAGACTCTCCCACTATTAACACTATCCAATCTCAAGATGATGATGCAATTCTCACCTTCATGGTTGTGGATGATTCCTATATCCAATGATTGCACCCATCTGAAACAAAAACTATGTTAAATGAATTAAACATTAACATCAACCTACCCTCCCATGTTAACCCTTGCATCCTTAAGATTGGCCAATCTTTATATTACTCTAAGCAAGTTGATTATGCCAATTTTATTAATGACCATAGGAAAGCCTTTCCTTGGTTTTACAATGACATGCCTGATATTGACCCCTCTATCATCACCCATAACATTGTCACAAATCAAGATGCTAAACCTATTAAGCAGAAGTTTTACAGAATTCATCCTCATATTGATCTCCATGTCAAAGAATAGATCCAATGCCTCCTTTATATTAACTTTATCCAACCCATCGACTACCCACAATGGATTTCCAATATTTTTCCTATCACAAAAGTGACTAGGGGAATCCATATTTGCATTGACTATCATGATTTAAATATTTCATATCCAAAAGATGATTTCTTATTACCATGAGATTTTATCACTTATGGATGGATTATCTGGATATAATCAGATCTTGGTCACTCCTAAGGATCAACACAAGACAACCTTTGTTACCCCATGGGGGAATTTTAGTAATCAAGTCATGCCATTTGGCCTTAAAAACACTGGTGCAACTTACCAGCATGCTATGAACTAAATTTTCCATGATCTCTTACAAAAAATTATGAAAAATTACATGGATGACTTACTCGGCAAGTCTAAGCTTCATCAATAACACTTGACAATTCTCAAAATCATATTCACTCATTTCCTCCAATATAACATTTGACAAAACCCAAAGAAATGTGTCTTTAGTGTTATTTTCAATAAACTCTTAGGTTTTATCATTTTTATTCATGGGATCAATGTTGATCTTACTAAGTTTAGATCAATCCTAGAAAGTCCACCTACTAATATCAAACAACTCTGTAGCCTACAAGGTAAACTTTAATCCATTTGTCACTTCATTTCCCAGTTGTTAGATCACTACCAACCCTTTCACCATCTCCTCAAAAAGTATGTCTCCTTTAATTGGAGTACATATTACCAGGAAGCCTTTGATGCACTTAAACAATCTCCTTTCCTGACTAGTTCTTAATCCACCTAAGGAAAATCAGCCTTTCTACTGATACATCTCCACAATAGACCATTCTCTAGGTGTTATGATTACACATCAAGATGACCAACATTCAGAGTAGGTGGTTTATTACATAATATGCACACTTATTTATTATGAGACTCGATATACCCATACTAAAAAACTTTCCCTTACATTGGTATTTTCTACCTCTAAACTTTGCCATTATCTCCTAAATCATAAAACCTATGTGCTCACCCATACTGATCCCCTCAAATACATGCATTCCAAACCATATCAAAACCAAGATGTAGCTCAGTGTCTCATGCTTCTTTATGAATTTGACTTAGAGTTCATTAAGTAAAAATCTATTAAAGGGCAAACAATTGTTGACTAGTTAGCTACTGCCCCTTTACCTGATAGTCAACCTTCAAATCTTTAATTCTCTTATGAATATATTGCAACACTCTCCACTGATGACATCTCCTATCAAATTATGATGTTATTTGACATATCTAAATTCCAATATGGTGGGTGTGTGAGGGTCATTCTTATTTCTCTAGATGGTGAACCCATGCCTTTGTCATTTAAAATAGATTTTGAATGCACTAACAATATGGTTGAATATGAGGCTTTAATTCTAGGACTTGAAATAAATCTCTTCTTGGGTATCAAATCCATAACCATTATTGGTGATTCTTAGCTAGTTCTTAACCAATTTAATGGTTCCTACCTATGAAAAAATAAAATTCTACAACAATATAAACATTGTGTAAATACACTCTTTGGCTCATTTGACTCTTATCTCTTGAAAACTATTCCTTGATCTACAAACAAGTTTTCTAACATGATGTATTCACTTTATTCACACATACCCTCTTCATCCTCTAATTCAAGAATGTATGTCACCATTCATCATTTAACATTACCCTCCTATGTCCCAGCTAACATGCTCTTTGTCAAAAATGTAACAACCAACCCACAAAACTTATGGTACAAACAAGTCTCAAAGTATCTTTCTTTCTCTATTACCCTTCTTGATATTTGTAATAATGGGAAATGGGCCTTCATAAAATATGCCACTCATTACACTATACTAGGGGGACTTCTGTACAATCAAATTTTGTATGGTCTTCTCCTTAGATGCCTAACTAGTATTGAGATTCCCTTTACTATTAAAGAATTCCATGATGGGATTTGTGGTGGACATTTCAATGGTCATGTAGTTGCCAAACGTATCCTTCAACTTGGATATTATTGGCTCACACTTCATCAAGACTGTGTTGGTTATATTCAACATTGCATCAAGTGTCAACAACATGATAACATCCTTCACATTCCCAATCATGCATTACAAGTCACCAAAGATTTTTGGCTCTTATCCCAATGGGTCTTAGATCTAATTAAAGAGATTAAACCTAATTCATCACTCTATCATCATTCTATGATTACTGCCATTGAATACTTCACCAAGTGGGTCAAGGCCATCCCTCTCATCTCCACTAAAGCTAACAAAATTAGTGATTTCATTAACTATAACATCATCTATCATTTTTGTGTACCTCACAAGATTATAATAGATAATGGCATGCATTTCAAAAACAATATGTTCAAAGTCTTTGTGATTCATTTGGAATCAAATTAAGCTTCTCATCACCATACTTACCCCAAGATAATGGATAGGGAGAAGCTTCTAACAAAAAATTGACCAAAATTCTCATGAAGGTAGTCAATGATATAGGCAAGGATTGGCACACACACATTCTTTTTGATTTAAGGGCTTATCACACTAGCATTCAAACCCCTATGGGTGCTACACCTTTTTCATTGGTATATGTGATGGAGGTTGTTTTACTTCTTGAGGTCCAAATTCCTTTTCTTCAAATTTTTATACATGATATACTTACTAATGATGACTTTCACCAGGAACGTTTGGTCCAACTTGAATTACTTGATGTGTGCCATCTCATCACCCTCAACCACCTCCAAATCTATCAAGAGCATATAAAATTCACTAATAACAAAACCTATAAAGAGCAAGATTTCAATAGAGGAGATCTCATCTTAAAATAAAATCAACATGTGACAAACTTGGAGAAAAGAAAATGGGGTAAGTATACTCCTAATTGACTTGGACCTTATATCATACCTCACAAGTATGGTTCAGGAACTTATTGATTGTCTTCTCTTGAAGCAAGGCTAGAACCTAAGCCTTTAAATTCTTAACACCTACAACCATTCTTTTGTTAAACCATCATCACTTTAATTCATGTTTAACTTGAGATCATACATTGATCATCCCTATTGCTTGTCTTCTCTTCAAGGAAGGCAAGAACCCAAGCCTTTAAATTCCTAACACCTACAACCATCTTTTTGTTAAACCATCATCACTTTAATTCATGTTTAACTTGAGCTCATACCTTGATCATCCCTATTACATTCATTTCCCTTCCTCTTCATCCTTACTCTTATACACTTAGATAACTTACACATTGGTATGGTTTGATCTTCACAGTGGAAAACTCCTAATCCTCTATAGTTTTATCCATGACTTAAAAAAATGGGATATTAGAAAAAATTATAAAATCTCAAGTCATGCTTTTCAATGTAGACTACTCCCTTAAAGGATATCTACGTAACTTCAATTTGATCTTATCAATAGATTGCTCCCTTAAAGCACAACTATTTAAATTAAAAGGAAATGCTTAGACCACTCCCTTGAAGATGGCTAAGCCAAGATATATTCTTGAAGGGAAAGACAACTACAAAATGCTTCTCATAGCTTTATATGACCTTAACCCATATAAAATCCCATTGTAGGATTCCCACATTAATCAACTTACATAAAAAAAAGCTTTAAGTCATGGAATTGCCTATATTAGCTCTTGAGTCACCCACAAAAGGGAAATATCATCACTACTTGGTATGCTATGATACCTAAACATTTTTCCTCCTTTTACCCCTTTTTTCGCTCATACTATTTCAAGGAAATGTGAAGCTCACTTAACATAAGTAAAACATGATCCTTCTCTGGCAAATACAATGGTTCAAAGATATAAGGCATGAAAGAGGCTCATTTTCCTAAGCCTATTTATATTCTAAATTGTGGTCCTTGAAAATACATGAGCATTTTTCCTCTTTATTTTCCAACCCACATCACATGTCGATATCCTTATTTGAGATGAAGAAATAATGTCATACCAACACTAACAAAGCCTAATCAATTTGTTTTACACATATACCATCACAAATATGGAAAAATGCTGAAATAAACTAACATAACCAATCTTTTCATTTTAACCATACACCATTACAAATATGGAAAAATGCTAAGATAAAACTAACCAATCAACTATGTATATACGATCACATGAATGGGAAAGGCTAGTCTAAGTCAAATAACATGGTCAACATTAACATCGAAATTAATATAACATATCATAATCATCATCTATATAATCATCACAATCACAAGAAATGCATCTAAAATAAACACATGGAAAAAAATGAATATCTCATATATATAATATGTGATCAAAGAACATGTTCATCATCTACATCATCATAACATTATCTCTCTCTCAAAATGTACATCTCACATCTTCGGCTCATAGGCTAGTATACATGTAACATATATAATCAAAACTAGCAACCTCTGACATTCAAGGTCCTCAAGGATCTCTACATGGTCATGAGGAAATAGTGTTGTCACCACTCTCTACCTATCTACGTCTACATGAGCTAGAATCTATCACAAGTGACATCAACCTTTCCTACTCTCTGAACTCTAAATATCTCTATATATGTGAGAACTGTCTAATCACCTTCTCATATTAGGAAATCTCATTTAGGGTAGTTGAATATCTCACCATAGATATAGTTTTTGGAGGACCCATAGCACTTAATGATGGTCGAACCTATAGTAGTCCCTATGGTGGTGGAGGAGTAGCCTAGCCTATTTCTCTTAAACTATCTCTCTCTATTATCATTATAGTCACTTGACCCTATAAAACAATCACTTGGCCTTATAGTGATGTAACCTAACCCTTTAGAACCCCAATCTGACCCTATAACATCAACATCTACCCTTGTAAGGGTAAAACTTGTGATTGGGCTATCTCTCATACATGTATTACTACATCTTAGACCTACACTACTATATCTCAAGCTTGTAGTGCTTCATCCCTCTCTCTAACTAATCCCTATAAATATGGTGGTGGCCTCTTGATCTCATCACAAGATGTAACCCTACCCACTAAGCTGTATAGGCCACTGTACACCCTAGGTCTCCAATACTTGGCCCTACTTGTGGCTCCTCAAAATCTAACCCATTTTTCTCTTAGAGAAATGGTAGGGGTGACTCTATGTCATCCTACCTATATCGAGGGAAAGCATGAAAAATATCTTGTAGTAGCCCAAATTGCCTCCTAACTTATGCCATAAGAACCATCTCCAACTCCCCAACCCATCTCCCCCTAACCCATAGTAAACATTGTAACCAAGCAAGTCGCTCTACATACCCTTTGAAAACTTGGTATTCAGATATGGTCTCCATAAGATATCTATAGGGATCAAGCCCTTAATCATGAACCTATAATAGGAAATATCTCACACCATACAATCCACTTGGGTATGTGCCATCCCCTCATTCCACTATCTAAAATAAATCCTAAAGTTGGCCAAGGTAATGGTAGGTAACCCCAGTGGTCATGTCACCATGATGTGCTCATACACCCAATAGTGTATTGGATGGATGACACACAAACTATATCACCATCCAATCCTTAAACCACATGAATCTTTATATAACTATGCCAAAAATACTAGACCTAGGCAAAAATGGTCCACTACTCAACCATATATGTAATCACACCTATGAAACCAATCAAGAATCTCCCATTATTTGCATCTAATAATGGATACACCATGATCTCAATCATCATGAGGATACTTAGATGATTTTTCTCCTTCTCAACCATATAGAGTGGCTCATATGAAAAACTCATAGAGTGGTAAGTCACCTCACTACTATTCTCTCCATATAAAGCAACCATGTGTATATCATTTTCCTCTCTTGAGCATGTGAAAAGATCCTCACTTTGGAGTGGTAGCCATAGAATCTTATACACATCCTTCTGCATCACTATCAACTCTCTAGTTGGTAGATAGAAAGTGTTGGTGGTATGATCCCACCTCTCAATCAAAGCTATCATTAGAGACACATCCCACATGAATTAGTAGTACCATCACACTTCTCCTAGTCCCATGACCACCATATGCTCCCACTCATTTAGAGTGATGTCCCTTTTCATACATGTCAATAGCCTTGGTAGATGATCTCATAGTGTTAGACTCATCCTCATTTGAATCCATACACATAAATAACTCAAGTCACATACCTTTTAATCTACTCTATCACCATCTTTTGACTTTCCCATTAAGAGAAATACATTGGTTTGAGGCCCTAAAATGGGCTATATAGGTATCAATCAATCAACATGGGGTCTTCTAAGGTTATCTTAGCCATATACCCACATCACTAACTACCCTAGCCTTAACTACCTCTTTTTCTCTACCCTACGCTTAACTACCTCTTTCTCTCTACCCTAGGCTTCACTTCTTCTCTCTCTCTCTCTACCCTAGGCCTACCTACTTATACCAACTCTATGCCTCACAACTATATTCTTTACTCTTAACACTATGACCTATCTTTTAAGCCCTAGACCTCTCTGTTGACGCAATGGATTGCACCCAGGGCAGGAGGCTAAGCTCGTGCCTTCCACACGTCAAAATGGAAACTCCCCTCTCACTTATGGGACTGGTGAAGCTTGAGGGGAGAGTCTCTAGATGAGGGCTAGCTCCCTCCTATGTATCTTTTAGGCCCTATTTTCTTCTACTGCTAACAAACAAAATAAAAAGGGGGGATGAAAAGGGAGAGAGATGCTGAAAATAGAACCTAAGCCTATAAAATGAAAAGGTGATACACTAGAAAAGTGATGACCCACCCAGCCTGAATATACACTTTTGACTAGGAAGAAGCACCCATACACTTCATCTAAAGTGGGAAGCTCTTCTGTAATAGTCAGCTAGGGGTCCATGGAAGTACAGGGAGGAAGGAACTAGTAAAGGTGTTCTGGGACACACTTTGACAGCCTATTCATAGGCACCTATATTCCTCTAAAGACACTTCTGGTAGACCTATAGAAAGGAGACTTCACAATGCACTGGACATGCTATGATCAATCTATGAAATCATGAAAAACAATGAACTAACACAAAAGTAAGAAAATAGACATATACTTTAAAATGCAAGTCCAAATAGAGGTAAAAATAGCTAAGTTCTGATTCAAGGTAAAAATATGGTAGAGCTCTGCCTTACAAGCCCGAGAGATTTTTGGGTAGAGTTTTGCCTTAAGGCTAAGGGATTGATGGATCCCTTTTTAAAAGAGAATTTTACAATATATAGAAAGAGAAAGAGAACCTGACACCTCTTGGGAAAGATTTTGGCACCCTTTTCTACCAGTGGTCCATGTGCATTTTGAACATTGGGAAGAGGAAAACCACTATTACTGATGTCATTCTTCCAGAAGAGGCCTACTAGAACCATGTTGTACAATCACCAAAATTGAATTTGGCATTCAAGAATTAATTTAAGAACATGGCCATGCCTCTTTTCTGTAAATAGACTATAGTTTGTTCCATCATAAATGCCAACTAGAGAAAATAAGTTGTGCCACTTGTCTGGTAATAAATCGCCTTCCCTTTGCCACTTGGACCCTTTGTATTTTTTGCTCCTTGTCATCTTCCTACTTTTTCAGCCCTCAGGGGAAATACTTTGGTGGGTCACTACATTCCTTGGGCTCTTTCCATGGTTGCTGCTCAGACAGTTCAAAAACAAAATGGCTACTTCAGTATGTTAAATTTGACGGATTTTGGGATGTCGTTGTCCTTGGCAAAAATCTATCAGGTCTTTTGTTTTGGGCCTTTTTCCCATGGACAAAAAGTCTACAAGAATTGGCTACTTTGAATTTTTCTACACCTTCGGGCCCTTTGAACTGCAGCCTTCCCCAAATTCCTTCAGATAAAAAGTCTGAAAGAAATCAGCCCATCACTTAAGTCCTTTATCCTTTTCATTTCAAGCTCTTTGGCTATATTTTAGCTTCCTTTGGAAATATTCTTACCCTTTATAAGGGCTTCTGAACCATGGACTGCCCTTCGCAAGGGCACTTGCCCTTTAGCTTTAGGGTGCTTCATTGAACCAACCCATTGAACCATTCATTTGAACCACTCATTGAATTGGTTCAATGGTTCAACACTGCACACTGAGCCCTTCATTGAACCAACCCCTTTGAACTGCTCACACTTGAACTAAATGATTAAACCAATGCATTGAACCAGTCTGTTAAATTAGTTTAATGGTTCAACACTGCATGCTGAGCTATTTGAGCCAATCTCATTGAACCATCTAAAAAATGAAGTGTTTGAACTTGCCGGTGAACTTGCTGATGAACTGATGGATGAACTTTTTGATTGAACTAAAAGCCACTTGAACCGAAGCTCGATGAACAAAAAGCCACTAAACCAACTAAATTAAACCAAGGCTGATGAACATTGCATTGAACTAAGGCATTGAACCAGTTTAGTGGTTCAAAGACAGTAACTTTCTTCATGATTTTCTTTAGACAAGAGCCTGAAGAAGCCTTGTAAAACCCAAAACTCTCTAAATTGATCCTTCATGCACCAAAGGACTAACCTGTTGAGTCTGAAGAAATCCAAAACTTGTAGAGTCATAGTTTTAGACTTGTAGAGTCTATAGAAATGGATAGATTCATGCAAAATCAGAAAATGAAATGGCCTAGAATAGCAGGGATAGAAGGGGACCAATTTTTTAGCCTATTGGGAAAAAATGGTCAACAAATTGGTGACTCCTAGGGGAAGCATGCCTACTATGTTTAAAGACTAGTTACCTTGTAGTCCATTGGGCATAGAGTCAGATGTAGCTTGAACAAAGATCATCAATAGCCCCAAAAGATCCAAGAATCAAACAAGAAGCTTTTTACCCCACAAGCAAAAGAAAACACACACAAGGCTAAAAAGACTACTTGTGTAAATTGCACTTAGGGAAAGCAAGAAAAGAAACTAAAAGCAAAATACTATGTATAATTAGCCAAGTTTACTTGCTTTCCTCTTGGATTAAAAGGAAAACTTCTTAAGTCCCCTTCCTAGCAAGAAGACTTATGGTTCCAGATAAGTGGCTGAAAGAAAAGGAGATTTGGTGACCTACTTCTCTTGCCTATCACCTGGATTGGCTTACATCTGAGTGGATCAGATTCAAATATGCTTCCAACATATATGTGCTTTATTTGTTCCTAGAATCTTGTTGAATGCTGGTCCTTCATGCTGGTGCATTTCACCAAGAAATCTGTGGTTGTTGGCTCATCACCATAATCCCTTTGATCTTCATAGTCCCTCTGCAATGCATCGTGGTCTGACTTGTTTCCTTTCGCCTCATTGAAGGCCATGTCAAACTCATCCTCTAATTCCTCTTGGCCTTCTTGAAGAAGGGTGATAGTTGTGATGTCTAAAATGGAATCACAAAATGATTATTCATCCCACAGAATATCACATCTTTATTCAAAGATTTCTTCTTCAAGGTCTTCCTCAAGGAAGACAAACCTCTCCTTTTCCTCCTCAAAGATCAGGATCTCTAGATTTTCAAATATATTTTCTTGATCTTCCTCCAACTCAGGCTCCTTAGCATTGTCATCCTCCTCATCGAAGAAATAGAGAAGTTCATCAAATAAAGGAGAAGGGAGATCACCATGCTTATGTTCCTCTTCGCACTACTGGAACATCCACATATATGCGTGACCTGTGTCTTCTCCATTACTGGTGAGGTCTTCACAAGGAGAATCAATGATGATTTCTTCTTCATTATCACTCACGACAGCCTCCTAGGAAACTACAGATTAGATCTTCTACTCCTCACTCACCTCCTGTAGAACAGGTTCCTCTTTTAGAAAGGGTGAAGTAGAAAAATCATGTGGAAGAAGGGGTAGTCCTTGAGCTAGAATCAAATGATTCTCCTCCTTCCACTTGGATAACACTTCATCAATATTAGGTGTGACCTGATAGCTCTCTTGGGGGTGCATATATGGGGTGTGTTCAAACATAGGATGCGCCATTTGGTCTGAACCATCCATCACATGTTGGCTAAGGAATCTCTCTTTGGATTCCAACTCTATAATTCTCCTGGCCATATCCTCTTGAAAAAGCCTTTTTTCGATGTCACCAACATTATCATGAGCAGGGGTGGCCTCATCTTCTTCAAGGTTTTGAGAAAAACCCTTCTTTTCTTCCTCCTTACCCCATGATTCTACTATTTTCTTCCAGTTCAGGATCTCAGAATTAGGATTTTGCTCCTATGAACAGGCAACAACTTTGTTTTCTCCAAGGTCTTGGGGCTCCTCCACAAGGTCTAGAAGTTATATCTCTCTTTCATGAAGCTACCTCATCTTAGCCTCTAAATCTTCAATTTTCTTAGCTAGATTATCTTGAAAGAGTCATTCTTAGAGGTCATTAGCATTAACCTCTTCAAGGCTTTGGGCTAGTTCCTGGCATTCCTCCCTCCAACTTGGAATCTACAAATCATGTTGAAAGACTTGGGGAGGTTGAGGAATGCTAAGAAGAGACTATTGATGCACTGGAATAGTCTCTAGAAGAGGGATATGCTAGCTCATAATATTCCCCCCAATGGAAGATTCACAATATAAGGAATTGAGAAGATTGATCTCCATGGGGGGTTGCTCTGATGCCTTTTGATGTTGGAAAGCCAGGTGCCTAAGATTGAGAGCAGATGCATCAGATGAATTGGAGTGAGCAAGTGCCATATGATAGAAAGGATTTGGTGCACAAGAGGGGGCTTTCTTTAGGATAAGAGGGGGCATGCAAGGCTGACTGCCTTGAATGAATGGATTCCTACATTTTTCTACCTCCTCCTCCATGGATTATAAGGCCTGAGCTTGCCTAAACAAACACTCCTCTTTATACATCAACTCCTGTTGATATCTATATTATTCCTCTAGTCTATAAATCTCCATCGTCTGCTTCTCAAACTCTAGGTCCACTTTCCTTATCATTGAAGGGCAACTAGGAGAGCTACTTGATGTGATTCTCTAAAAAACTTGAGCTTGATCATAGTCATATGAAGGAAAACAAGACCCATGATTTTGTGCAAAGGAATTATACATACAAAAATAAGATTTATGATGGCACTAGGCTACTTAACCAGTTGATTTAACTGAGATTTGCCATTGGTGATGATGCAAAAGCTTCCAAAGGCTGGTTGGTTAAAGAACACACCAAAAATTCTTCAATTCTTTAGACAAAACCTGTCCTAGTTGGTCCCATCAGGTGTGCCAAAAATTGTTGACATAGTGGATTACACTTGGGGTAGGAGGTCGAGCTCCTACCTTCCACACATCAAAATGGAAACTCCCCTTTTGCCTGTAGGACCAGTGAAGCTGGAGGGGAGAGTCTCTAGAAGAGGGCTAGCTCCCTCTGATGTATATTTTAGGCCTTGGTTTCTTCTACTACTAACAAAAAAAATAAAAAGGTGGGGGGGGATGAAAAGGGAGAGAGAGATGCTGAAAATAGAACCTAAGACTAAAAAATTAAAAGGTGATACACTAGAAAAGTGATGACCCACCCAGCCTGAATATACACTTTTCACTAGGAAGAAGTGCCCATACACTTCATCTAAAGTGGGAAGCTCTTCTGCAATAGTCAGCTAGGGGTCTATGGAAGTATAGGGAGGAAGGAACTAGTAAATGTGTTCTAGGACACACTTTGATAGCCTATTCACAGACACCTATATTCCTCTAGAGACACTTATAGTAGACCTACAGAAAGGAGACTTCACAATGCATTTGACATGCTATGATTGATATGTGAAAGCATGAAAAACTATGAGTTAATAGAAAAAGAATAAAATAGACATATACTTTAAAATGCAAGTCTAGATAGAGGTAAAAATTGCTAAGTTCTGATTCAAGGTAAAAATTTGGCAGAGCTCTGCCTTACAAGCCTTAGAGATTTTTAGATAGAGTTTTGCCTTAAGGCTAAGAGATTGATGGATCCCTTCTCGAAAGAGAAGTTTACAATATATAGAAAGAGGAAGAGAAGTTGGCACCTCTTGGGAAAGATTTTGGTGCCCTTTTCTGCCAGTGGCCCATGTGCATTCTAAACTTTGGGAAGAGGAAAACCACTATTACTAATGTCATTCTTCCAGAAGAGGCCTACTAGAACCATGTTGTACAATCACTAAAATTGACTTTGTCATTCAAGCATTAATTTAAGAACATTTCCACACCTATTTTCTACAAATAAACTACAGTTTGTCCCCTCATAAATGCCAACTGGAGAAAACAAGCTGCACCATTCATCTGGCAATAACTCACCTTCCCTTTGCCACTTAGATGCTTTATCTTTTCTACTCCTTATCTTCTTCCTACTCTTTCATGCCTCAGGGGTGATCTTCTGGCAGGTCACTACATTCCTTGGGCTCTTTCCATGGTTGGTGCTCAGACAGTTCAAAAACAAAATGGCTACTTCACTATGTTAAATTTGATGGCTTTCGAGACGTTGCTATCCTTGGAAAAAATATATATGGTATTTTGTTTTGGGCCTTTTTCCCGCAAACAAAAAGTCTATGGGAATTGGCCACTTTGACTTTTTCTACACCTTTGGGCCCTTTATATTGTATCCTTCCCCAAATTCCTTTAGGCTTTTGTCTGAACGAATTCCTTCAAACAAAAAGTTTGAAAGAAATCAACCCATCACTTAAGTCCTTTATCCTTTTCATTTCAAGCTCTTTGGCTATCTTTTGGTTTCCTTTGGAATGCTTCTTACCCTCTGCAAGGGATTTTGAACCCCAAACTTCCCTCTACAAGGGTACTTACCCTTCAACTTTAGGGCACTTCATTGAACCAACCCATTGAGCCATTCGTTTGAACCACTCATTGAACCAGTTCAATAGTTTAACACTGCACAGTAAGCCCTTCATTGAACCAACCCATTTGAACCACTCACTCTTGAACTGAATGATTAAACCAATGCATTAAACTAGTTTGTTGAACTAGCTCTATGGTTTAATGCTATGCACTGAGCCCCTTAAACAGAGCTCGTTGAACCATTTGATGAACCAAGTGTCTGAACCCATCGATGAACTTGTCGATGAACCGATGGATGAACTTGCTGATTGAACCAAAAGCCGCTTGAACTAAAGCTCGATGAACAAAAAGCTATTGAACCAACTAAATTGAACTAAGTTTGATGAACCTTGCATTGAACTAAGGCATATAACCGGTTTAATGGTTCAAAGATGCCAACTTTCTTCATGATTTTCTTTAGACAAGAGCCTGAAGAAGCCTTGTAAAACCCAGAACTCTTTGAATTGATCCTTCATGCACCAAAGGACTAACCTGTTAAGTCTATAGAAATCCAAAACTTGTAGAGTCCATAGTTTTAGACCTATAAAGTCTATAGAAATGGATAGATTCATGCAAAATCATAAAATGAAATGGCCTAGAATAGCAGGGACAAAAGGGGACTAATTTTTTGGCCTATTGGGAAAAAAATGGTCAACACTCTCAAACTATCTCAACTTACCTTTTCCCCTAAAATGCAATATTTTAGATCATTTTCCTAGGTTCTAAGATAACTACATTGGCCTAAGGCCCTAAACTAGGCTATGTAGGTAGCACTTAGATGACACGTAGTCTTCTGAGGCTAGCTCAGCCATTAGGCTAGTTGACTACTTCCACTAGACAACTAAAACTCACCCTTTCTCTTATTTTGCTACTTTTCAACAGTCATCGATGTCAACATTAATGTTGATGTTAGTGTTTTATCATCCTACATAATGGTCAATGTTGGTATAAAATTATCAACCTTAGTGTCATGTCAGCTGACATTGGTTGACCTCATTGATGTTAGTGATTGGTTTGACCCCATGGTCAAACAACCCAAATATAGCCTTACCCAACTCCCCTAAAATCCTACCCACAAAACCCCCTAACTTATCTTACACCTACCCTAACCTATTTTCTACCCCTCCCATAATATTGTATACACCCCCATCTCTCATTTAACCTAAAAATTAAAAATACCAAATCAAACTAGTTTAGGCTCTTACCTCATCTCTTTGTCTCCTCCTAACTAGCACCATTGTCTCTTATGGTTGTGTACCTCCCTACCCTCCTCGAGCTACCATCTCAAATCATTCTCAAGCTCTATTTCTTCTCACCAATCACCAAGTTGTAAATGAGTTTGGTCAAACACCAAACCCCATTTTATCAAGTTTGGTTAGTTGATGACATCAACATTATTAACCTAACCAATTGATGTCATTGCTTATGCCTACCAACATCAACAACATTACCCTAGGTTTATCAACATCAACATTTTATATTACTAATACTGGCAAATATAATTGATTACCAACATTCTAATACTATTTTCCCCAACACAAAACCCCTAATTTTTTAAACCTTACCCATACACTAGGGTAACTAGATATCACATATCTTCCCCAACCATGACATAATGACATTGAATATCACTTAAATCTTCACCCATGATGACTTTGCTTGTAGATCATGAATATTTACTCACTCATTGACCCTTTTATACTAACATTGCATTACTTGTCTTGCTCACCTATGTTATTTTGTTATAGTTAGCTAGTATGCACATGCATGCATATTAGGTGTTTTAGATGGCAACCTCACCCATCCTATCACCTTGAACCTTTTATGTTTCCTAAGGGGACTTCTTACCTCATATACCTAGGACACATTGACCCTTGGAGCTATAAATTTTATTATTTTGACCAATTAGCTATCACTTACAAGCTATGATTTGGTTACTTCTATCTGAGTCCTCCTTACCCTTGCCTATTCTTGAATTTTATGACTATATCTCATTGTGGTATACCCACATAGAGTGAAACACCATTCTCTACCATTAACATAATTAACTTTTTATCAAACTAGTACCTGAATTTGATTTCTCCTTCATTGATTCCTATTTTGAGGGGGGGTACCTCATCCAATACTTGGAGCATCTAACTCCTATTTTTTTCTTACAATATGTTAGTAAAATTTACAAATAAAATGGGGCAAATGTAGACACCAAAATTATGTCACACACATGTGCATAACTCCCTATGTCAAAATGCCCCTTAAGCCCATTTTAATAATAAAAATTAATCTCCCTAACCCATACTATTACCCCTCACACATTTAATTAATTTAAAATACTTAATTAAGTAAATTAAAAACACTTGTTACTACCTTACTTGGACACCTCACCCTATGACAAATTCTCACCTGATGAGTCACCTCAAGACCTCATTCCCTCATCCTAGTTACACAAGACTTATTCCCACTTCCAAACTAAATTCCTAAATAACTACTTCCTTCTTAGCCTCTTATTTTTACCATTTTATAATGGGTGTCACACTTGGCATGAACAACAATAGAAAATAGGCCAAAAATAGTAAGGTTTACCTATTTTAGGGCCACCGACTTTAGTCAACCCATGGTTGATTTTGGTGGGATCACTGACATCGGCAATATAAGTCAAGCTCCAACCTATAGTTTAGGTCAATATAAATTAATAAAATCAATTCATACTCTCATTTAGGCTCTCATAATTCTATTTTTCAACATCTTGGCTTACAAGCATCCTAAGTCAATCACAATCAACAACTTAGCTCTTTAAGACCAATAACACCCACTTGTTCTCTCTATGTAGGCATTCAAGTTTAGACTCCCTAATAGGATCCATCAACCTAGAACTTATCATTTAGCAACCACCACAACTAAGTACATCACTGATACTATAGGTCATTTAAATATCTATTCTACTATTTCTTTTTATCTACTCTACATTGCTTTATGCACTTCTAACCATACCCCTGTGATGGAGTTACAAAGCTTCCTTGCTTGTTTCCTCTTAAACTAACATACCAATACTCTAACCAATCCATAATCATCTTCTCATAGTTCTCCCAACCTCCATAACCTGATCCAAACCATTTCCCATAGTTGGGAAAGCCTTCTACAAGCTCCCAAACAATTATTGCCCCTACCAACCTCAGTAGCCTAACCAACATCAATCACTTCACTACCAACCTTAGAAGTATAACTGATATTGTTCACTCCACTATCGATGTTAGTGATTGTTGATTCCTTAGCCTCTTCAAAACCTACCGAGACAACTTCTAAAACACAAACATAATACCTCACCTACACCTTGTCACTCTCTGCTACATATAGATTGTTAATAATGGTAATCTTATCTCTTTTTCACTCTCTCTTTACCTCTCTTTTAGTTATTTATTATTTTCTTATATCTAAAAAGTAGACTATCATCTCTAGATAAGTTTCACACTTCTTAGAACAAACATGTAGCTTGAGAGCCCACTCATTTATTTGCTAACAAACATCTTTTGGTAGTGCTTTCTTATTTGTAGGTAGTCATCCCAAGCCAAAGAGGAGTGCTCACAATGTTTGGATATGGTGAACAAACTAAATCAAGGTTAATTCTAATCACTTATCCCCATCCTTATTTTTGTTTTCCTTTAGACTTAAAATAGACAAAACTTAGAGAAGCAATCAATATTATAAATTTGAGTAGTAAGAGATTCATTTTGTAGATGTTTGATATTTTTTTTGATTAAATGAGGTTGAGGAATGAGATTTCCTTGAGAATATCAAAGAGGAGGGGGAACATTTTGGTTATGTGTAGCCCAAGCCATTAGTTCTAGATGAGATTGAAGGTGAAGAAGTTGGTTTTACATTCTCATCATTTGATTTATGTTATGAGATTGAAATATATTCATTTGATTAAGAGTTTGTAAAATAATTTATGTGTTTGATTACCATTAGTAGAATCATTAGGGTTGACATTAGTGTTAGTATTAGTGGTTTGGGTACCACTATTGGCATTGATAGGAGCTTCAAAGGAATTATGAGAGTGTGATGCAGTAGTGGAAAATATATCTTGTGTAGAAAAATATGGACTAGTGAATGGTTGAGAGGAAGAAGCACTAGAAGCATGATTGCCATGGGTAGTAAACAAAGCACTAGTAGATGGATTAAGGATAGTGGATATTAAGAAAGGCCCACTAGATTTTAAACCTACCATATTAGTTGATATACGAGGAATGGAGGTGGAAGAAAATAGAGAAGAAGAGGTCATGGTATGAGAAGGGGTCATAATCGAAGGAAGAGTCTAAGAATAAAATAAAATTATACTCATAAATCTAGTAGAGAATGTAGGGTTAGGTGAATTAGGCTCTTCAACTTGACCACTAATCATAAGAATGTAAATGGTAGAAGGATATTTTCCTTGATGTTGAGTAAATTCAAAGATAAATAAGAGAATGCTAGGAGTATACTCTAACTAACGTTGATATTCTAATGAGAAAAGAGGATTATGTTTCAAATAGGTATTGGGAGGGGTCCCATAGTTCAGTATGTGAGTGGCAATATGAACATTACTAGCATCTATGAGAGGATCCCTACATTTTCTATGGGAGACCCTATAAGGATTTGTAAAGTTTGTCATGTCTATTGACCACAACTCAGTGTCACTATTAAACAAAAAATTTATGATGAAGGTGAATGAAGAAAGATGAGAAAGAAAAGAACCAACAAGTGATTGAAATAGTACAAGGTTGATTGGGTTGAACTAGCACAAAAATAGGGACTATCAAATTGTACAAGGTCACCTGAGTTGATCTAATATAGTGCACAAAGATTAGAGAAAGAGGTAAAAGGGGCTAAAAATAGTACAAGGTTGACTGGGTTAATCTTGTATAATATACAAAGTTTAAAAAAAGGTATAGGGTCAACCGAGTTGACCTAGTACAATAAACAAGGAAAAAGAAAAGGTTGGTAATAGCTTGTGAATTGAAAAAACATAATTTATGTAGTTAATCTAGGAAAGTAAGAACTAAAGGGAAACAAATAGTAAATTGGATAAATATTGGCTAATGTAAGATTTTCCATACATAATTTAGTAAATATAAAGTGAAAAGTAAAGAGATAACTAATTGGTCAACCTGAATGTTTTATTAGATTATTAATAATATGATTTTAAATGTGATGGGAAGTTGGCTATAAGCAAGGAACTAGATAGCAATCTAAGGATAGTTTTAGGTAGTTTGAGATAAAAGTGACTATAGTGGAAATGATATAGGCTTGGTATTGGGGCCCACCCCCTCACTTCACACATCATAGTGATAAGGGTGTTGGGTACTTATCCAGAATATACCATTAACCACACTTTATACTTGACTAGAATATGAAGTTGGCTTTCCCATTAGTGATAAAATCTAAGTAGGTTGGCTTTGGCTAGACAAATGTTAAAATTATTATTTATATTATGCGATTTGGTTATGTGTGCATAAAATAGAAATATTTAAACTAAATGGTTAGTTAAAAACCCCTTTATTAGACTATGTGAACTATTCTAAGCATGCAAGAAAAAAAGGTGTTAAATAATTAATAACATATAAAGATTAATTCAAACCTAAAACAAGGTATAGTGTTGACACTATATACACAAAATACATAACAATGTCAATAGGGTCAAACTTCTACTAAAAAATAAAGGCCTAAAAAGGAATAGGGTTGGCTAGGGTTGACCTAGTTATTTAGAAAACACATAGAAGATAGAACTAGGTTGATAGGTTTGATCTAGTTGACTGTATAGGGGAAATTTTAAAGACTAAAATTTTTGAAAGGAAAGATTGAAATGAAAGACACAAAGAGATATAAAGTAACCTTGGCGGATAAGAGATGTTGAGAATGAAGATTGCTAGTCAATAACCTGGGAATATTCTTGAAAACTCTATTAACTAGGTTAACTAGGTTGATCAATCTTTGAATAATCCTATTTCTAAATGCCTAAAATGTACAAGGTTGACTAAGGTCAACCTAGTAGCTATATATGGATACTTGAAAGTGTAAAAGGTCAACTAGGTCAACTTAATAGTCAAAATTGGAACTTTGGAAACCTATACTAGGTCATCTGAATCGATCTAGTTGCCTATTCCTAAATACCTACTCATAGATATTAGAATGAGGTTGATAGATTCGACACGATATGATAGATATATTTTTAAAATAATTCTAAAGAGAATGAAATAAAGTGAAATAAATCCTACAAGGGTTAGTTTCACATCAGGTTCACCATAATGTATACAATCAAAAATGTATCATGTCTATAAATCTATCCTAGCTCAGAGAAGATAGATCATACCTAAACTTTCAATTGGGAATAAATTTGTTAAGAAGTATCATGACCAATATGGGGATCTACTAGACCCAATTAGTGGATCACTTGTCATAATACACCATGTGAGGTAGGGTTACAAATACTACAGTCTAACATAATCACACAATAACCCTAAAAGAGTCCTAAGGTTTGATATTTAACTTAAGTATAATAAATAAGAAAGTACATATAATCTAGTGCACACTAAATCTTATGGCATAAAGTGTGGGTTAGAAACAAAACAAATAACTAAACTAAACATGCATAGAAGACATATACTCATGTTAATGTATATAGAATCATAATGCATGAGAAGATAAGAACAACTACATTAGCTATCTACTCTTACAAAGGAGAAATAATGTTAGTAATACTTACCTTGAAGACAAACCCTCATAGCCTCAATATCTCCCTTGGCCAATGTACTTCAAAAGAGATTTTTGTGGTATGTAAGGATAACAAAAACAAATAAAATCTAAGATACACAACCTATTTATGCATCTAAAAGACTTCTCCATAAGGTAAAATCCCTATCTTAAAAGAAAGTATGGAACCCTAATCTTTACTACTCAAGTAAAATGGTCAATAATCAGATGTTGATTCACACATATTATTATTAACTTATTTTCTTTTAAATGGTTGGAAATGAACCTATATATATGCAGATCTTACCCTAAATCCTCCTATAAATATTATTTGTATAAGGTTGGCCTTGGTCCACCCTGTATGTTTTCAATTGTAATTCATTAGGTCTAAGCTAGGTTAGCTAAAAGGCTAACAAACCCAAAAAGTGAAAAATATGCCTAAACTATATAGGGTCAACCTAGTACAACTAACAGTCTAAAAGGGAATTAAGGTAATAAAGGGAGAA
Source organism: Torreya grandis (assembly GCA_037957365.1). NCBI lineage: Eukaryota > Viridiplantae > Streptophyta > Pinopsida > Cupressales > Taxaceae > Torreya > Torreya grandis. The sequence continues at coordinate 143,706 of JARHVA010005229.1, read as the reverse complement.
TGAAAAGAGGGAAACGAATGGAATGGGTGGGACTGAGAAAAATAATCTTAGGGTTAATGTTTTTAGGATATCAGTGTGTAAATGGAAAGTATAAAAAGTTACAACAATCTTATGAAACACTGATGGTATGTCCATCCCTTTCTTGGTGCACCCCTTAAGGCTTACACTCATAGGTATTGAGACTTGATAGGTTCTTACAAGATACCAAGTGTTAGTAATCAATAGAAGTTTGAAAATATTATGTGTATATAACATCCATCTATTATATTTGATGATTATGAAAAATTTTATCATGATTTTAATAGATATGCATAATTCATTAGATATTTTGATGGTGTATGAGTAGTCCATAGTGTCATCATTGATAATGGATCAAGTGAAAATGTGTGCACTTTAACAATTCTACTATTGGTTATAAGGAACAAGATATACAACATACATCTAGAGTTTTGAAATAATTTAATGGTCATATATAAGATGCTATTCAAAATATATTATTACCTCTATAAGTAGGACCTATCATATTTCACTCTCCTTTCTTAGTATTATTAAGCACAATGGTATTTGATATGTTATTAGGGATACCATAATTAGAAAAAATCAAAGCAAATTATTCTATAGTTGACAAGTGTTTAAAGTATATTCATGATAATCAAGTTGTTTAAATTTCAAGAATGCAATATGAATATGCTATGGAACCATGGGTACCTATTTCTACTCTAAAATAGTTGGTTGGCATAGTTAATGAGAAATTTGCTAATGAATTAGTTTATAAAACTATTCAAGATCATGATTTACATCCAAAGAATCATATTTAAAAATAAAATTTTCACCTACTTATGATCATGTACATGTTTCAATTTATTCAATTAGTTATGATAATAAATATATTATAGTTTATCCATCTACCCTTGAGTATTATCTAATTACACATGGGCATGATGATTGGGCTAGAAATAAAAATATAACTCCTTTTAAGCTTGAAAGGCACTTATTACATAGTTTTTACCTGATACAACATCAAAAGTTATGAAAAAGTCTCATAGATTGGGACATGTTGTTACATCATGTCCTCCCATGCAAGAGGATACATGTTTATATAGATATATGGTAATTAATTCAAATGGTTATTTTATAACACATAGCTTTTCTTCAGGCTCACATGGTTAATTTACAACACATGACTCTTTTTTAGATTCAAAAACTTCTAAATTTTTCACATCCTTTTCTATTCAAGATCTTGTTTCTTCATATAAAAGAGTTAAGTACACATATGATCATATTTTTTATGATATCATTGGTTGGACCCATGTTTGGGCTGAGGACATTGATTACATTATTTCCCTAGTATCTACTTGTACATATATTTTTTCTCCCTTCATTTTGTTAATTATTTTTATATACATTCCAATTATTATATCCCTTGGCACTAATTTCATTTTTGGGCACATTTCACTTTCCCACATCATTGTATTACTTTACTTCACCACTTTATTGAGAATTTTTTGATTCCTCCTCTCCTTATTTTATTTCATAGTTTTATTGATTACTAGGTTTTTCCATTGTTTCTCATTTTTCACTTACGCATGCTTAACTTTTTATAAATATGGAAAAAAAAAACATTCATATCTGATAAAAATTATAAAAAAAAATTTAAAAAAATAAAAAAAAATAAAAGGCCTGTAAGCATATTATCATGTTGTTGGATTATATATTTTTAGATGTCAACTATATTTATGTTTAATGAATAACATATTTCATTCCATTTTTAATACATAATTCTTATCACAAGGTATTTGATTGTGCAACATGACATATTTTTAAAGAAATACAAGTTATTAATAGAAAAATTTGTCTTAGCAAAAAAATATTGCATATTGTCAATTAAGATAGAGCCACACTAGTTGGAAAATATCATACTATGTCCATGTCCTTCACTATAGTGATGTCCTTATAAATTACAAGCCTTTTATTTCAATTGAAACATAGCCATAAAAATGTTTTATATAGGTTATTATCACAAAATAAAGAATATATTCAAATACCATTTAGATTTCAAGCTTAAGGCAAAATTTTTACATGGTTTTGATTCTAGGATAAACCTATACCCAACATTATAAGTCATTTGGTGGCATCTCATGGATCTACATGAACACTCTTACATGTTTTATTCAACCAAACTATCTTTTTTATTTTGAGCTATATCAAAAGTATGTATCTCTTTCATTCATAATTTACATGTGTCATGATTAATATGTTATTCAATAACATGAAAAAGACACATATGCTTCAAAGATGCTAATTTTAATTTAGTCATGCTTATATCAGGTTATTGTGTCATTACATACCATGTGTCAATTTTTTTCTTCTTGTATTCATCCCTTGGCGTTACACATATTCAACATGAACCATCTCGCATGTATGGCATCATCATGCCTTGTGTGTATATCCTTTGGAATTATATTTTTGTTTTACATTCACATATTTACATTATACTCAACATTTGTGCCATATGTATGACATTTATACATGCTTTCTAACTCTAAATGGCATTTTACATCTCCCTTGTATGTGGTAGTTATGTCTTCTTTCATGACATTATGTGACTTTTCTTACATGCTTATTACTTGATATTATGGTGCCATGATACCTATCATGTAATTCTAACTATATAATTACATACATATGTGGTACCATCATGTATATTATGTACATACTATATATGTGATTCAAATTCTTAATCTATTCAATTTTATACTTATAATAAATATACACTACTTCAATGTTATATCCAATTACAATGGTGCAATGAAATATCCATATGTTTTTCTTGATTAAATGTTACATATTTTATATTATATTATAATTTTAAAACATCCACATTTTTTTACTTGATTACATCTTTCAAAAAAGTTCCCATTTTTTATTTTGACACAAGTGATATGCAGGAAATTTACCTCATCTAAAAAGAAGAAATCATAATGGGCTTATCTATGTATTTTCACAAGTAATATTTTTTAGATTTCAAAGTTTATAACATGAAAAACTAGACTTTTCATATTTAGGGGGTATTTTGATTACTTATGCACTCCATTCTTATAGTTACCTGAGAAAGGATAAACTTATGCAAAGATAGTTATAAGATTTCAATATTTTTCAAAATATCAAATTATCACTTCTATAAATTATAGGGGGCATGATATGTATTTATATCCAAGTTTCAACTTCATACAATTTGGATTTTTTCATATAATCAAGATTTCAAGAATTTATAGTTTGAATCTAGATCTGTCTATAACAATGTCATTAATATTTTTAAATTTTACTTGATCTCCCTTAATTCTCCATAAGTTCAAAACTTATTTACATTCCTCAACAAGGTGGCATGAACATGTCCATGACAAAGGCAAAGTATGTATTCACACTCATGTATCATATTTCCTAAGAAGAAGGGAGGAGGAGGGAAGAGCAGGGTTAAAAATGTAGGCATTAAAAGTTAATTAATATATGCTTAATTTTTTTTCCTTGATGCCTAAATACCTTTCTTTGTCTCTCCACCATTTTGATAACTCACAATCTCTAAATAATGCTTCAAAGTCTCACAATTATTATGCTTATTTCAAATACTTCCATATTATTTACTAGTCATCCATATTCAACATATACATCACTATCACTTTGGTATCATAAGCCTATGTCCCTTACTAACAAGAGTGCACTATTTAACAAAGGGATACTCATGTAGTGCATACTTATCCAAAGTGCTCCAATGGCCATCCTTTTAATATGACATGCTTCATAATGACTATTTTGCACAAAAAAAACCTGGTTATAATAATATTTATAAATATTCACCTATAAAATCACATCAAGTATCACACTTTAATACTCAATTTATCTTACTAGCTCTCATTGACATAAAATATCTATATTATGAGTAAATATTGTTATTGCAACTCTATCGCAATACCAAAGCACCTAGATAAGCCTAACATTGTTTTATTTTATGTTAAGGGCCTTATTTGTTAAGAATTTTTTTATCTAATCTTACTAGTATAATTGAAATAATCTTTTCTAGAGGGATAAATACATCAACTTAAGGTCCACTTCGACTACGTAGGCAACACTCAATTAACAAAGAGTTTTCTAAAGATAATCCAACCATATCCCACTTCAACAATTTTTCACCTTTTTACATTCAACCTCAATTCTATTCTTATACATGATTATGGTATCAAATTTTTAGGGATTTTTCATAGAAAATCGAGCTCCATTAAAAAATAATTCACTTAAAATCATGAATAAAAAACCTAGATTTTCAAATCCAGTGCAAAATCTATTTGGATAATGTTATAATGTCAGACAATGATGCACTATGACCTTGTCCCAGTATACATTGGATTTATATTTTATGATTCATCCATGGATGTAAGTTCTTATAGAGATGTACAATCAATTGAAAAATAATATAGCTTAAGGATAGATGCAGGATAATGGGGGACAAAAGGGGGTACAAAGCAACACTTTTTTCCTTAAAATAATCATAGTTGAACTTAGAGAGAACATTATAGACACTTCAAAAAGGATTTTGAGAGTGACATAAGAACATTAATTGTGAAATTTTGGATGTAATTTATAAATATATATTTTCCATTACCTAAATGATAAAAGTGTGCAAAATAGATGCATTTATGACAATATGTTAGTCTCTTTTGTGAAAAGATAAAGAGATTACATGTGTAAGAACACATGTTTTTGTGTAAACAAATGAATTTTTGTATGAAACTCCAAATCTGGATAGATGAAATGTCAAAGATTTTTGAGAATATTTATTATTATTATTTTATTATATACATATAATTTTTAAATAATTTTAAAAGTCAAGCTAGATAGAAAATTGAAACTGCAAATGTATGAACACAACATTTTGACCTTAAATTCATGAAAATATATTTTTTAAAGTACATTTTATGGGTTTATTAATTATATATAAGTTTTATAATAATTTGATTAATATTTAAAAAGTTATAAGTAAATTTTTGATGATATGTATATAGTCCATAATGAGGTATGTTATGTAAAAATTAAGTAATAATTATAAATAATATTCTAACATAAAAAAAAATTATATATTCAAAAAATACACTTTTCCATATACAAACCCATATATATATATATATATATATATATATATATATATATATATATATAATATGACTAATTAGATGTGTTGACAAAGATGTTAAAACTCCTAAATTTCTTAGAAATCAAATTGGCTATATATATATATATATATATATATATATATATGTGTGTGTGTGTGTATATATATATATATATATATATATATATATATATATATATAATATGACTAATTAGATGTGTTGACAAAGATGTTAAAACTCCTAAATTTCTTAGAAATCAAATTGGCTAGTTCATGATAGGGTTTGAACTAGGTTTGGGACCCCAGGCTTTAAATCAAGGTGTTTTTGGAGGAAAAGAAACAAACAAAAATTTGTAAAGTTATAAAGGGCATATGCCCTTTGTAAACAAAATTTTCACTATATTAATTATTTTTTCCAATTTTTTTATGGATCAAAAAGGGTGTGTGTGCTTTCAAAATTAAGCATGCCCTTTGCAATTCATGATTTTCTCTTAGATTTCCCAAAAAAAATCTCATTTATTATTTTTTACAAATTATAAGCTAGTTTATTTTGTTGTAACTATACAAACTTGGTAAATTATCCGTTCACTTTGTTTGAATAAGTACAAATTCTTTAAATTAAAATCTACAATTGGCTTATTTTGGTAAAGATAAATAATGGGGTCAAGAAATCATTTAAAAATACCAATCAAAGAGCTAATAAATGAAGAAATTGAAGAGAAGAGATAAAAATTTAAAAAAAGACATGAAGATAGGAGAGCATCCATAAGGTCTTATAGGCAATGTAAAGGGGCTTCGTCTACAAAGTTTTGGCATATTTCTTAGAGGACACATTCATGCACATGTGAAAAATGATGAATAATCTTTATCCCTCATAAGTTTCCTAAAACAAATGATGTAAGTTAACTTAGTTTACACACTAGGGATGAGGAGATTCTCTTAAGGGATGTATTTGAAAAAATACAAGCTTCACTCTTGATGCCTAACAAAGACATAACATTATTGATTATAAGCTTCATTATAGATTTATTTCTTAGGGACCAAATATAAATAAATAACATATGTTATATCCTTGAAACCCCCATCTAGATGTATTTACATAGATGGTTCATTGATTGGAATAATAAGTCATAATATATAATCCCTATTGACCAACTTTTGACTCATTTTGATAGATTTTCCTGTAGAAAAAACCTCATCTCCACATCTCACTTATATCAAGTTAGATAAAATATTCTCAATATTTCTTATAGGACTCATCCACTTATGTGTGGGATCTTAAGGCTTGTCTCTATCTCTCACATTTCTCTTGCAATGTAAGACTAAAGTTCTTTTAGTTTGCACACTTATGGACAAGGAGATTATCTTAAGGGATGCATCTAATTAATAGACACATTCTATTTTAGTGCCTAACCAAGACTAATCAATGGTTATTCTAACCTTAAAATACCTATACAGATGTGTTTTTGTATATGGTTCATTGATTGGTCTAATAATTAACAATATATATCCCCCACTAACCAAATTTTGGCACATTCTAAGAGATTTGGTTGTGATCAAAACCTTTTTTACCCATATCTCCCATATTTAATTATATACAATCCTCCCAAGATTTATTATATGGATCCTTTTTCCACATGTGGGAGCTAATGACTTGTCTTTATCCCTCACAGTTTTCATGTAAAATGTGACCAAAGTTAGAGGATGATCTTAACCAAAATTGGGTAATATAAGCTCGATAAAGATTTGAAATACCTGATATGTATTAAATTAATTAAGAGGGAGACATTGAATACCTTCAAGAATCATAAAATTATAAAATTGTCATCACTGGAGGGACTAGTGAAGGGTATATAGTTCAAAATAGAAGTTTGTGTAATACCTGAAGGAGTAATGCAAGGTTTAATGATGGAGTAATGTTTATAGTAGGTCTAAATTAGGTCTACGAAGATGTGTGAAGTTTATTAAACATTAATTTAGTGGCTAAAGATAATAGATACCAATAAATGACAATTATAATTTCCATGTAATGTGAAAATGATAAGAAAAAGGAAGTTCCTTGTATATTTTAGCATATAAAGGGTTGAAATTACATGAGAGATGACTTAGAGTGTTGTAATAGTGTGTTTATTTAGAATTATTAAGAATTTTTATTTCAAATATCCCAATTTAATAATTACCAGGATAGTTTATAATACAATATAAAATTCATACTTTCATTTATTGTGTGTAGTTTACAAGTTGAAGCCTTTCTAGAATGTTTGCATATGCAGGGTAATATAATCCTACTAGAGTATTGGAATATTAATATTTTTAAGACATTTTTTATTGGTTAGGATTATTATCTTATTGATAGAGTTGTAATGGGTTATTGCAGACCTTTTAAAAATTAATTATGCTTTAAAATGTTTTTAACTTTAAATATGACCTTTTTAGGTGCTCTCATCCTGTAGGCTACCATGAAACCCTATGCCATTCTGAAAGCCTTGTATCTTATGATTTATCAAGTAAAAATATCTCAAATTTATAGGGGAGATATGAGATTATGTAGATAAGCTATTGGATAAATTTATAAGTGATTTTGTGGTCTGAGGAGTGTGGAGTGAGTAATAGGAGTTGTAGGACTGTTTATCTTTAAAAGCCCTACTATTATTGTCAAAAGAAAACTTCCAAGTAATATTTTAGTAGTTTTGGAGACCTCAAAATGTATAAATTTTTAAACATGAAAGGTAAGGTGTATATGTATGAATTTTATCTTTATAATTAATATAGAATGTTTACAATAGGATGGTGGTGTCTATAAGTCTTAACACATGCATGTATTAGCACAAAACTTTGAAAATATGTCTTGGATAGATGTTTGGTGTTGAATCAAGGCTTGTAAAATTTTGGACGAGTTTAATAAAAGGTAAACATACATTATAAAGGTATTAAATGTGAGTTAATTCTTCTTAAAAACAATCTATCTAATTTTATAGCTTCTCGTCCTTATACAGGACTATCTAAGGTCAACTTAGGGTTTCCAAATTATAACTAGAATATCTTTTGTTCTAGCCCTTAAATTATTAATTTTTTGGAATATTATGTAACCTATCAAGTTACTAAATATTAATGAGGTTTTGGACTATTAATTTTCTATACTATATGGTTTTCCAAATTGTGTCATTATACTAGACCTAAAGTAGCCTAATTGGCAAAAGAGTGAGTTTATTTAGCTAGGTTGTATGAAGATTTGGATTACAAAACTTGGCATGGAGTTGAATAAGGATAATGGGTACTTTAAATTTTTTTTTAATAATAAAATTCATTGCTTATTTGTATCTTCTAGTTTTACATGATTTGAAGGCTACTAGAGAAAAAGACTTGAAGAAGGAAGGTGTAGTTGAGTTGGGACTTCTAACATAAGGATTATCTTGTTGGATTAGATATATGTAATAGATTTAATGAGTATTTATATGTCCCTATATGCACTATAATTATGTCTAGATTAATTTAATAATGAATGCTAATTTTAGGCCTTGAAACTATGATAAGGAATAACCAAGCTTAAACGAAGATTAGATAATATAATTATGAGAGTAGATTATGATATTATGGGGATGATGACAAGGAGAGAATGTACAGGAAGATAAATAGTGATAGATATTGAAAGACATAATGATAATTATATGCATCATATGCATGAAATAAGCTATTAATTTCAATATGTGTGTGAGAGGATGATATTTGCACTGAAGAGGATGAGATTGAAAGATGCGATGATATGTTTCATGATCAAGAAGGAGGTATAGAACTAGAGACCTAGATTACAGTGAATGAAGCCTAAGATTAGGCCTAGAGGATCTTGAGAGTGAATAGTTGAGCATAAGAGGAGAGATCACAGAGGGATGGAAGGGTGATATGTATTATAGAGATAAAAGAGGACTATATAGGCCAGAAAGTTATGAACCTAGTGAAGTTGAGAATGAGAAAGGTTGTTTATGTGAGAGGACCAAGTAGAGAGGATGTTCAAATTAGAGATCAAAGCTAGGTGGATGTCCAATGTAAGGGTATGTTTTATTTACATCAAGTATTTATTTTTCATTTACATCATAAGACCTTAAACATAATCAATTATATGATAAATCATGCAATACAATACATTGCTATGAATTTTTAGACTACAAGATCATAAATGATATTTTATAATAGACATGCACTATTAATAGGTGATGAATTTATCCTAGAACATCAAACACTCGTTATTAAAAATATAAATTTAGTTTTGCAAGGAAAATATAAATTCCCCCTAATTGAGTTATTGCAAACAACTTGAATCCATGATAGGCTATGTAATACTAAAAACACACTATATACATCCTAATGGATGATGTTCCTACATCATTAGACTCATATAAAATATGATTTAGTATAAATTATAAAATTTACATCCCTGAAACTAATCACAAGTACACTTACATCATAACTAAAAATTTATATGTATTTAAATATAAATGAAATAAGTAAAGATTAAATATCACATGTAAATGTAAAATATACATAGTGATAAAGAATCTAACTTAGAGAATAATGTGTACTTTTTTAACCCCATATGAAGTAATAATGAGCATAAACTAATAATTTATGTAAACATTAAATGATTAAAATAGAAAATATGCATAGGTAAAGGAATCCTATTGTCGAATAGTATTTATGTTTATATGCAAAGTTATATGTCATAATTCAACATAAACAATATGACACATATCAATAAAAAATATATATATCATGACATGTACATATATAAAATACACCATATATGCATATAATGTGGGTCATATTAGCATACAAAATTGATCGTGCCTACAACTAGACCCATAGCATAAAAAGTAGCTCTCTTGTTCCTCATTAGCTCCAAATAAATTACATTTTATTAGCATACACGTAGATTCAAGGCTATTGTATGCCTCAATATGAGGATATACTCTCCTCTAGACATGTGAGTCATCCCTTATTTCATCCATAACCTCTAGAATGTTTTGTGTCTTTAGAACATATCAAATATAAAAATTAACATGCATTAAACTTGTATATTCAAAATGATGATTTTTTCAAGATTTAAAAAAAAAAAATGATTATACAGTCATGTCATATTCCATGTAAATGGTTTTATAGGGATATGAGACCACATAAATAGCCATGAGAAGGAATCCTATGGAACATACATATATTGTTATATCTAGATGTGCATACATTTATATAAATATGACATAAAATATCATAACTTGAAGCTAAAAACAATTTTACTATGTTCTCACCAGTCTCCATCCCTTAATCATGACTTTCTATAGATATAATGGATCCTCAAATATAGTATTAACATTATTAAAACCTTCTTTTCATCCATGAGGGGTGACCATAACATCTATCATCATCTATAAAACCAATGAATGAATAATGTGTGAATCCAATGAACATGATAAAAATATATGACTATAATATATATATTAAAACATAATTTTTTGTTGAAGGGACAATAAACATACATGAATAAATATTTAATTTAAAAGTTTCCAAACTTGTGTATAGGGTACACCCATGCCAATTCTTACCTCTATAATAGAGTGAAGGCCTAATGAGTTACCCAAAATATCCACAATCATCTATACAAACAATAAATAACAAGTTTAGTTAAATAATTTAGTCGATTACGTAAACACATAATAGAAAATAAACTTAATATTATTTTAAAAAAACATAAACAAACTATAATTAAAATTAAACCTATGTATTAAATACAGATGGTGAAGTCAATTAATCCTTCATATAGTTTGATGTATTGTGAGAGCCATTGGTGAAGATAGTACGTCTAGAATAGTGTTTGGAATGTTAGTGTCATGCACTACTTAATCATCTATAAGTGACATATGCTCTATAATACTAATCTCTTGAGATCCTAATGCATCTATAGGTATTTAATGCTCTGGAATGCAAATATCCATAAATGTAATATGTGTATGTTACACTTGAACAAGAGGACCTATACAATTTTTACCACATGATTTTTAATGATGCACAAGAATTGAAACATGAGTAGGAGAAGGGATATTAGCACCTATACCAGCACCACCAAAACCACTACCTTTACTACCATTTCCATGAATACTACTACCACCAACACTACTACCACTAGTACCACCTATAGGTTAAATATAAGTCTTCAATGTATGCATAGTATGCTCAATCATTACTTGTGTTAGACTCATAACCACCTTAAGGGTGTCTATCTATACATTATAATTTAAATGTTTAGGAATTGATGAATTTGATATTATTTTTATGTTTCTCTTAGATTGGTTATGATAGTTTTGGTCTTGCCTATCACTAGGTATATCAAAATAAGATCCACCTTCCCTAACTTTAAAGGCCTTCATGTTAAAATAGTTTGGAATTTCTTATAGCATAAACTCACAATATAATTTTCTAAAAAATTATAATTGAACCTCATTATTATTTCATGTAGGCTCATCAAACACCATCCACCACCTATCCCAAAATTTATTTTTATATCTTCAAGAACATACCAATCAATACTAATATGTTTGTAATTTGTTACTCAAGGTTAGTTGGTTTCAATATTAACAAACAAAACACACACAAATTATTTTGTTAGTTTTTTTCTTAACATATTCATATAATAATTTTTTAGAATGAAACCATTTCATGGCCTCTCTTCAATGGAACATTGCATCAAATTTTGAAGTTACATTTCCCACTTCATTAAAAATAGTCTTTAGTTTATTGGCAAGTGAAATGTGTGCACTATCAGCTGAGGAGTGATGAAAAACATTGATCAATATTTGTAATTATTGACATTTTGAATGTATTGTTCATATAATTAAACTTCATCTTGTGAAAAATCAAATTGTTTGAGGTTTTGTCTAGCATTTTCTTCTTACAATGGATCCATTTTTCAATTATGTATCTAGATTTAAATAAAAATACATGACCTTTTAAGAAATGCAAGAGAATATAATGCAAACCTATACTCAAAACCCTACTTGCATAAATAAATATAAATATAAATGTAAAATTTTAAATTTAAAAATGAACATACCTGAGATACTAACCTAAATGTCAAATCCCATTGGTGGTATAAAAATTCAAATCATGCATGTGAATCTAAAAGAGAAATTTTAATGAAAGAAAAGATAAAAATGGCTATAGGTTTGACATGCAAACAAAAAATGAAATAAAATACATAATTTCATACCCCATTTATGTTTTGAGAAGGGTGTATGACCTTGAGGCTCAGGCATAAGCTTAAAATTTGATAATTTTTAAAAAAAAAGTATACACCCTTTGTAAAAAAAATCAAAGTTGGGGGAATGTCATAATTTTTATCCATCCAAGTTTTTGCATTGACCCTAAAATAAATTAATTTATAAGGATAATTATCTAACCTTAACCTTAATTTCTATTTCTAGTAATTTACAGCTTCTGTAAATTTTGTACATTTATGCACTCAATGTATTATCTATTTTTCAACTTCCTTGATAATATTAATAATTACATTTTTATCTATATTCAATTTTTTATTCTAATTATTTCTAGTATAAATAAATTATATTATCAAAGATTCTTGAAATTTTGTAGATTAGTACACCAAGTTGTAAATATTTTTGAGCATCTAAGAGAAAGTTTGAATGTCATATGAAAGGTTAATCTTAAGGAGACAGTGTTGGAAATATAAGATTGACATTATATGCACTTAATATTTATACTTCTCTTTAATAATTTTTGCTTTTTAATAATTAATATTTTAGTTTATTTGATGTATTAAGATAGGCCATCATATTTATATATTAAGGAATTTTATAGAAGAAGTTAAAAATAATTTATAAATAAATTTATTGGGGTTATTTGGTAAAAATAATTAGAGAGAAGAAGTCGAGAGAGAGAGAGAGAGAGAGAGAGAGAGAGAGAGAGAGAGAGAGAGAGAGAGAGAGAGAGAGAGAGAGAGAGAGAGAGAGAGAGAGAGAGAGAGAGAGAGAGAGAGAGAGAGAGAGAGAGAGAGAAATCCAATAATAGAATAAGACTTTGTATAACACAACATATATTATAATAGAATTATTAATCATGTTCATTTTATGAATATATGTGTATTTAATTTCCATACAGATATATATGTGAACATTTCATATAAATTGATATTATAACATGCATTCAATTTGTCATGAATTTATGATTAATGTCTATCAACATTATTATTCACATACAAGTGTGTTTAATGTGTCCTAATCTTACATTAAGTAAGATGGGCACATCTTCCCACCTATTGGATCTATGGAAAAAAAGGTAACAATATTAATAATAAATACAACCTACATACACTCACACTCTATGTGTATACAATATCCATGTATTGTGGGTTATTTATCCTTGAACACTTATTTGTATTTTATTATTTAAAATATAAAATTCATGGGTTGGAATTTTGTCTGTATCATTGTGCTCAAATCTAGATTTGCTTTATTTATTGGTTTGAGATTTAGATAGTCTACTTATTATATTTCATTTTATTTATTTTAGATTTTGTGTATATGTTATATTATTTTAATTATCACTTTTATATGTATATGCTTATATATAAATCGATATTAAGAAGTAGAGAAGGTGATTTCATGAATTTGGGTTACTAAAATTATCAGATGTTAACTTTGAACTGGCAATATTCCCTGTTCTTGTTTTTTATGCACGATTTAATTTTTTTAAATTGGGTTCATCCATGTACATGTTAGGATCATGTAATACATAATTTATACATGTTATAGAGTTTTTATAAAGTAATTTATACTTTATACGGTGTCTAAAAATGTATGTTGTATATATATATATATAGACACACACACACACACACACCATACATTTTTAGACACCGCATAAAGTATAAATTACTTTATAAAAACTCTATAACATGTATATATATATATATAGTGGTAAAAATATAAATTATAATTTATCCATATACATTTAGATATTTCTTAATTTGATGTGGTAAAAATAATCCACCTCTCACAGATGAGTAATGTCTCCACTACTTAAAACAAATCCAAATTATTAATAAAATCTTAGCAAAAAGAAATTTTAGCTTTGAGCACGGTTGAAATTCTCTCCTAAATCATGAAAAAATCCTCCAATTAACTAATATAATTAATATGAATAAACATTATGTAATTATGTTTTTCATATCAAGGTAGAAAAAGGGCGTTCCTCCGCCATTTTTTATTTGATAAGGTAAAGGCTTTTGAAGCTAGAGATATAAAGTAGATTAAAAATGATTTTGACCAGAGCATTGAATTGGTGTTGGGGCACAATGAGGGGACCAATCCCAAAAAAAGGAAAAAAAAAACAAAGAGATAAGGATACCAAATAGAAACTACATCATCTATGCCATATAACCAAGATTAGAACTCTTTAAGCATGTCATTAAAAAAATGAACAATGATTTAAAATAATAATAATAAATCAAACATCATATTAGAAGCTATGAAATTTCCACCATACCTCATTAGTCCTCAGCATAAAAGACTCATTCATTGCCAAGGACTAGCCTCTCTTCCCATTGAGAGAGGAGATCCTTCATATTCCACTGTGAGCCATTATGCACCAAGTCTTATACCTCCAATAATATTATTTCTACCTATAGTATTTTACCTTTCATATTGGTTATGGATCCAACATTAGCTTTAAGCCTCTTGGGACACATAAAGGGGGAGTGAACACATGCAAGGGAGGGAAGTGGGAGGAAACCTAAAAATGGGAAGTAGTCATAACTGATGGGGAACATCATTGATGGGGAAGGAAAAATAGGAGCTAAAGCCTTATAGAAAACATCAATAGATGTCAAGAGTAGAAGGACATTCCTTCCTAATCTAAACCTAAGAAAATTAGGGGGAATGAATATTAGTCGAGCATGACACTATTCTATGATGTAATCAAGTACACCAAAATTAGTAGAAGGAGAGGCCTTCATAATTGGGGAATTGAGTCCAATTTCCTCAGGAATAAGTTAATATAACTAAGTTAAAGAGGGGCTTGGATAGGTCTAAAAGAGCACACAATCTAATAAATTTTCTTTCCAGTGAATTATATTCAATCCTAATAAAGGATCCCACTTTTTTAACAAGGAACTCAATGTTATTTTTTTTGTATAACATGATGAATGTGGTACAATATAATTCAAGTGATCACCAAATAAATCTTCACCAAAGAAGGGTCAAATAAGGTCATTCAAGGATGAAAGAAAATTCCAAACTTATCAAAGAACCGTAGGTTAGAGTTCCAAATTAAATTTCTAACCTCAAGGGAATAGAAGATGGTATGAAACAATCCACCAACAAGGATTGAAAAAGAGGGATTAAAAACCAGATTCCATGTTGTATTATCCCAATGAGATAATTCATTTGTGGAGGGGTGGGATCCAAATGCACTTACCAAAAAAGTAATAGTGGCCCACATAGAAATATAAATTAATGAGAGTAGAATCAAATATGGCTACTCAAAAGATGCATTCAATTAAAGCCACTAGAATTACACCCCCCCCCAAGAAAAAGGAAGGAGGAACTAAAATTCCATCTAATTTACAAAAGTCCACATAGATGTGGAATAGGTTTATAGAATTTTTGCACTTGAGAATAGAAAAGTGATGACCAAATCCATCTACAACATGGGAACTATAGGGCGTCAATACTTCAGAAAATTAAAAGGATAGGGAGGGGGAGATGTAGTGATACTCCTCTTGTATGCCTTTTATTGTGCTTGTCTGAGGAGTCAAAGAGCCTAAAGGATTCATAGTGGTAGTCAATTATGGAATCTTCACTATAATTCATAGGTGTTATAAGTAGAAATAAATAACACAAAACTCTATTTATGGAGAGTCCAAAGGTAAAGAGGGGATTTGTAAAGTATCTTGTTTATAATATCTAATATAAAAATAAAGGAAGAAAATAAATCTAGATGATTAAATAGTTTTATATATATATTAATTATACGAATTTTATAATTATAATATGTTTTATTTTTATTGATGTAATTATTTATATTTTTATGATTCTATAATTATAACATGTTTTATTTTATCTTTACTCAATTAGTTTTAACTTTAGCATTATGAATAATATAAAGAATTTTATCTTTTTGGGTAAATCAAGCAATTTTAGGTCGACTGACTCAATACCCAAATTTAGTCATTCTAACATAGGTTGGTATTTTTTAATAATCTTCAAGGAAAATTGAATTGGGCCCTTACCCCACCAAAATTTAAGTTAAGAGTCAAACCCACAATCAGAGTTGCCTTCACAAAGTGTCAAATACTAGTGAGTTATACCCCAAGTCCTAAAAAGGCTAACCTTTTTAATTGCTTTTTCTTTTGCGTATATGATTTTATCAATTATATCAATTATTTGCATAAAACTTTTACATTTGTTAATGAGAAATGAAATTTAGAAAAATAATTCACTTTAATAATAATCACATGTAAAATATTTTTAATTCAATCCAATAATTTTATTCCTAACTTAAATTGACCCTTTAACCAAATTTAATTAATCATTTTAATATTAACTATAACAAAGTTCTACTATATTCATATAATATATGGAACTATTTTAATACTTTGTTACATATTTATTCATATCTTATTTCAAATGTTTTCGTAGTAAGATTTAAATCTTGTCATAGGCCTCATTTATAATATTAAAGAGCTGAAAAAATATTTTTTCTATTTATTCCTATCTCATTTTAAGATAAAAATTTCTTAATAGTAAGATAAAAATCTTATCATAGGGCTCATTTCTACAAGTAAAAGAATTGCACAATATTTTGGATTTAATAAAGATTATTGAAGAGGATATACTAGGGATCTAAACAAATTATGCGATATGTTTACTTTATTGAAGATAATCTTAAAAGATGCATAAGAGCTCATAAATTAGCATCAATCTTGAAGTAAAAGGAACTAGTTACTTCTTAAGAATGTTTTTCAAGGACTACTGGGATAATTGTTCCTAATATAATTTTATTATATTATTTGAGAATTAATAACATCACTTAAATGTTACATAAATTTATTAGTCAAGGTATTTATAAAGATAATGTTTTTATTATTGTATACAAGGCAATATAAAATAAGATTGTTATTAGTTACCATCCAAGACTAATAAATAAATAAAGTATTTGAAAGTATGGTGTTTGTATCACTATATATTATCAAACATTATAAAGGACAATAATTTTATCTATCATTTATTAGTAAATTTTTAACATCATTTTACTATTCATCATCCATCAAATAATTTTTTCAACAAGTATTTCTTGTTCATATACAAAATTCTATTCTCTCTTGGTTGCATGAAATTTCACATCCAAACAAGGTAGTTTTGAAATATATATTTTTATTTTATTACTTATAATATTAAAAATGAAGTATGAAAAAATAAATATATTAGTAATTTTTTACCTCTTTTTGATGAAATAAATTATATTATATTAATTAATAAAACAAATATACAAGATTATTTAAAAAAAGGGTGGTGGTAAGAGAGCATGTTATAAACTCACTAAAATAAGTAAATTTTAGGAACAAAACAATAGTAAACTAGGTAAAGCCTATAAATTATCTATTATATAAAAAAATTAAAATAAAATATTAAGCATCCATGGTAAAAAGACTTGAAAAAGGGAGGTTTTATCATGGTATCACCCCAGTCATAATTACTGTCACTCAATTTTATACTCTTGGAGAGCTAGTTCAAGAATTTTCCAAATTGAGTGGAACATGTGATTGCCTTTAGCCCTATTGGTTCCATAGTAGAGGTAAACCTCTAGATTGAAGTTCCAGATCCATTGTATTATCTATTAAATATCATCACTTAAACTACTAGCTCATTTAGATGAAAAGGGAGAGATAGAACATAAAGTAAATATTTCTCAACAAGGCAATGCATAGATTGTAACTTGACCACTGCCAACTAATTACAAGTACACTTCAAACACAATGCTAACCTTAACATACACTAATACAAATATACCCCATGCATTAATATTTCTCATGAAATTTTATGAAGTAGTATTAAGTTAGGAGGACTAAACACAAGGTCATGACTTGACACTAATGGAAAGATGACTCACTATACTCATGAACACTTCATTAAAACACTTCAACAGACCTGTAACAGACTTTCAAATTTGAATATGGATGAAATTAAGGACAAAATGATAAGAAATAGAAACTATCACTTAGCAAGATCAACTAACATACACATTAAACAACTCATGGAGAATGTAAACTAGATCATTCTTTATTTCTCAAAGGTTTAAAATGAGCAGGTCTTCTCCATACTCAAGTCGAGGATACAAAAATAGCCAAAATTAGATCAATCTATAGATAAAGTTAGAGAGACGAGAAGAAGGGTATGTAGATATGGATAAAAAAGATGGTTAGATCAAGCATTAGTCATGAAAAACATAAGAAATGGATAATAACATAATAATCTAGGTCGACCTATTTAATGGGGTGTGCAAATGACAATTAAGAACTCAATGAAAAAATTAAACATACATTATCTTCCCAAGGGATTCCCACCATATATAAGTGACTCAAAATGTTTTTTTCCCCTTAATTTTATGCTCAAGTCTTCAACAATGGTGCAAAGCAAGCCCCTCCACCATCTCAAGAACACCAACTATAAACTAGGCTAATAATATGAAATCAAGGTTAGGCCTATTAATTAAGATATCCTATTGTAAATTAAACACAATAATTAACACACACAAATGTCATGTGGAGATAATTATACATAATAAGTTTACACAAATTAAGCTTAATCAAAATGGTCTTGGCCCTCCTATTTATTGATTTTCCAAATTGATCAAGATCAACCATGACCATCCATATTGAGATCAAGATGTGTGGCCATTAATTAACGTAATTATGTAAATAATATCAATAAATATCCTCATAAATATTTGGGAGGAAGGGGCATTAAAGAGGCATGGGAATCCATAATCCTGATATTTGTTGCATTTATGGGTTATGGATGTCACCACATTGATCATGTCACTTGATGATGTAGTTAATACGAATAAATTTCCAATAAAGAAATATTTAATATCTTCCATGAGATTCTTACATAATATCATAATTTGGTTTAAGTTCCTAAGTAATATTAATCAATTTTAGTGTAATTCTTTGGAAATTGGTGCATTTCATTAATCAAACTAGTCAAAAAGTCATATTACTAGGTCATAATTTGACTGGAGAGGAATTATAAGGCTATGTTAGTTACATACAGACCATTATCCCATTTAGGATGTTTTCAACAAAAAATTTCACATGCACATGTTGTGTGCTTCTGAATTAGAAGAAAAGAGTGATCCAAAGCGCCAAAATAGACTTTCATCATTTTGACTTGAAATTATTTGAGAAAATTTAATAATCACACAAAATGTATTTCCCCATTTAGTTATACATTATCCTAAATTAGAATTTATATATTACAAGCTCAAAACATTTAGCACGTTTAAGTGATTTTGGCCCAAATTGTCTATTTTCACAAATATTGAGTAAGATTGACAATTTCAACACAATGGTGTTAGGAATTGGATGTCTACATTTTACCCATGTTTATGAAGGCATGGTGATACATTCAAGAAAAGAAACATATTTTCTAATAAAAGAGTTGTTAATAATAAATTAGAATGGAATGACCCATGATGCCCCCTCAAGAGGACATACAAAGATGAAAGAGCAGGATGAACTCTCAAAAAGAGAGAAAAAGTGAGATTAACCCATGGAACAAATTAAATCCAAATGAGCTAATGCTTGCACACATTGATTTCATTAGTGATAAAATAAATAAATAAAATATAATGGGACCCAATAATAGGGGGAAAGTAATGATACAATACAAAAATATAAGCGACACACTTTAAACACACCCAAAGCTAGGGTGCAAGTTGCACATTTATAGAAGGATCAATCCTGAGATAAGTTGCACAGTAAAATATTACAATAATGACGGAAAAATTCCATAGATATTTGAATTAGAATAAAAATGAGAAACATGTTTCCAAAGATAAAATAAATAATAATGTGCTCTAGTAGAGTGAATATGATCATGTGATAAATAATTTTTCCCTAGTAGGGTGAGTTTTGATCACTAATAAAGAATGGTTTGACCTTGAAATAATGCTATGATTAAATGTATGTCCAAATGTTATCTTCTTTTAGGTAAAATTGGCAAGTAATAGATCAAGGATATAACCTATTACATAGATTAAAGATGAGAGGGCGCACACATAGATGCAAAGGTTAAATGATTGTATAATCCATAAAGAATGAGGTATATGAGGAAGCACAAAGTGATGAAAGAGATGAAAATAAGAATGAAGGTGTCTAAGTTGAATCAATATAAATTTATTACTTCCTACATCGTCGAAATGGGCCTAAAGATAATGTAGTTCACCTAGAAGAGGGAGAGAATGGAATGAGGAATGAAGATAACTAACCAATTTTTTATTAGACTCATGATGTATGCCAAGAGATGCATGTCTTGTATAGAGTCAATTGCATGATAAGCCATAGGTACCTAGATTTATTGGTTTTATTGAGAGATTTTCATTGTATCTACATCGACATTGAGAATTGGAACCAAAGCAAAAAATCCTTGCTATAGGAAAATGAAATTAGGCATCATAAGTATTAGTAACTCATAATGACATGGCATTTCAATTGTGATGAGCCAGTTCAAATTTAAATTTTTATAACTAAGGATAATGATAATAATTACCAAAACCAAAGTTACAACCATTCACATTAAAATAAAAACAAATAAAAATAAAAACATAAATGAACCCAACTTAAAATCAAGATATGAACAATTAGGATTCAAGTAGGAACAAGAATTTTAAAAATAAATCAAGAACATCTTTAAAAAATGAGATCAAGATATAAATAATCAAGATTAATGTTGACCATCAATATTTACTTGGAAAAGATAACAAATAACAAGATGAAATAGTAACTCCAAAGACTAAAGAAATAAATAAAAATGAAATAAACACACACACAAAATAAAATGTTTTTGGGTTTTGCAATTTTATGAATGTTTTTTGGAATTTTCCAAGTATATCAACTTGATTGAGAATTAAGAGATACAAAATGGTCTAACTCTCAAAACAATGAGGGTATTTCAAAGAGTGATCATGAAACAGTAAGAGCGTGCTAACTTAAAATGCTCACAAGATGATGAGAGCTTATGAAAAATGAGGACTGAGGTGACCTCAACATAAATCGATCACAACCTACATAGTCTCATTTGGACATCGAGTCAAAGTGATTTTACCTACATAAAAGGTGATGAAAAATTGACTAGGTCAAAACAAGTTTGCATATAAAGGCAAATGGAAAGGCAAATGATAATAGTAATGACCAAGTGATACAATAATGCATAACAAAAAGGCATTGTACCTAATTTGTGCATAGGTAGTTATAATTAGAGAAAACATTATAATACTAATTTTACCAAAGGTAGTTATAATCAGGGGTGCTAAATACAATACTAATTTTTCCATAGGCAATTATAATCAGTGATATCAATTAAGATGATAGATGAAATATAACTTTATATACCAAATGTCCCACTACTTACATAGACTATCATTTAATGTGGCATTATAAAACTATTGAAACTAGATCAGAATCCCCTCATGGAAAGTGTGAGATGAACTAATAGAACTAAGATCAAAACATGGTGATCAAGATAAATATAAACAAGCCTTCCCAATAGTAAGGACATAGTATAATAAAAATGATCAAAATACAAATGGATATGGTGGAAATAGTTTTGAATTGAATTAATTATTATCTTAGTGTGCTCACAAAATGGTGAGAGTGTGGCTTAGGTTGCTCATAAAATAGTGAGAGCATTTAAACTTAACTATTGGTTGAAAAATGGTAAGAGCATAGAAAAGGTGACCAATCTAACCTCAATATAAATTGAGTGTTATCTACATAATCACAAAGGACCTCAAGTCAATGTAATTCAAACTTATAAATTACTCACAAAATGATGAGATCATGGTGAAAGTGATTGAGTTGACCTAAATAGAAATTGAGTGCTACCTACATAGTCCCAAAGGACCTCAAGTCAATGTAGTTCAAAGTATGAGATAAATGGGACACAATGGTATAAAATAAAATAATATATAGGGTTTCCTCTAAGAGACAAGACATGGTAAATGAAATAGTAAATGGAAAATGAAAAATGGGTTTTACTGCTCCTACTAACATGGAGATGCACATCCTAGACAACCTATGAGATAACTAGAATAATCAATCATACAAATTTCTAACCAATACCATTTCAAAATAATTTATATAATTGATGTGGATATGAACATCCGAGTCAACATATGAGACAACTATAATAATCAATCATAAAATTACTATCCAATACCTTTTCAGAATAGTTGCTCTTATTGATGTGGAGATACACATCCTAGTCAACATATGAGACAACTATAATAATCAATCATAAAATTGTTATCCAACACATTTGAGAATAGTTTATTTGTGAAGAACCTATTACATATTTGGACATCAATAATGTTGTTGTGATCATCATTGGTCATTGATTCAACTTCTTTCAGATGTCAATAAAATATATCTTTTTATCCTCTATGAAGGAAAGTGCTACCAAGGATGGTAAATAATATTAGGTATAGGATAAATGGTATAAATGGGTAGTGAATAGGTGGATGATAATTAAATTTATAATGAATGGTAAATAAATAAATATTAGTATTTTCAATCACACATAATTTTTTTGATTCTAGATTCAACATAATTTTAGTTGTGACAGGGCCCAAGATCTCTGGAGATGCTCTTGATATGACCACTAGATTTTTCTATTATTTGATCCAAAGAGTATCTACCATCTTATTATTATATAGAATAGAAGCTATATTGATTTTATCTTGAATAATATCTTTGTTAAGTAGTGAATAACTTTTATTCTTAGCTATTAACACCTTGAAGAGGTTTTAACCAATGAATTTGTCTTGATTATCCCATAGTGCTTCTAAGAAGGTTTCACAAAGAGATATTAACATTTTAATTTGATTTTATTCTAGTGAATTTGAAAATGTTTCACTAAAATATAATTAGTTTTATCTTTTATCATCCTCTAACACCTCTGAAAAGGTTTCTCTAAGAGATTGTTCTTCTTTTGAATGAATTTGGTCTTGGTCCTCATGATATTCTGTAAATGGTATGTTGCCATAAATGAAATTCAATAAAGTGTGATTATGTTATCCCCAATCAATGATTTTTTAAGTTGGAATGCCTTTATACTAGCTATGTTGGGTGGGAATAATGGAATGATGAAAGGAAACACAATCCTTATAGAATATAGTAGGGTAATTTGTGTTGATGTTGAAGTAATCATCCTTACAAACCATAGAAACATCACAAATATATTCAAATTGATCTATAAGGAAATTTTAACCAATATTATAACAACTATGACTATAATATAATTCTGAAGTTGATCCCAAGTCAAGGGACTCTAAATTTGATGTTGAGACTAATAGTGATTCTACTTCTAGTTCTAAATATGATGTTGATTCAGAAAGAGAACCCAACTCTAATGTTATTTTTTAATATGATGTGGATGTTCCTATAATGATGTTTTGTTGAATTCTTGGTATCAAACAAGTAATAGCCTATGATGACATAATGAGCTCTATAAAAAATGATTCATCTAGGAAGGATTCAACATAGACTAGCTCGTCTAAGTGAAGCCCATCAAAGAGAGGGAACCACTTGAGGGATGACTCGACAAAATATTTTTTTATCAAAAATATACTCCTAAATTATTGGAAAAATATCAAGAGCCAAACCTATAGATATTATCTTATCAAGGAGATTCAGCTCTTTAAAAATTGGTAAAATATGAGTAGGTAACTCATCATAGGTTGACTCATCACAAATGGGTGTTTTACAAATAACATTATGATATTGGTTAACAATTGGTTGAAAAATATCAACTCTAAACACATTTTGGTCTTCATAATATGGATCTTGAAGAGGTAATGGTTCTTGTTGAGGCTTAAAGATCAATACAAATTTTATAAAGTGGCGAAGATTTGGTTCAGAATTAACAATTATTTGCAATTCAATAATGGGATCTATAAAAATTAGACTATTTAAGAAAGGATCAATAAGGTCTAGTTTATGAAATGGATTTTATTCAATAATAGGTTCACTAAATATAGTTGATGGGCCTTGAATGGTAATGATGGGATGTTGCATAGCTTGGTTGCTCATGCAAACCAAAGGGAGATCTCCTAAAATGATTACCTTCAATCATTTTGTAACTTTATCACTCATATAACCTAAATGAGAATAGCCTAATATGGTAACCTTAACATGTTATAGAGCTTAATCTCTCATATAAGCCAAAGGGGGATAACCTAGAATGGTGATCTTTGAACATGGTGCATAAATTTAAGGAGGATATACTAAAATGGTAACCTTAGATCATGTCAAGTAAATTGAAAGTGTAGGATGAGGAAGATACACAAAAATGAACATGGATTGGATTAGTTTTCAATAAATAGGCTAAAAGAGGGTGACATTCTAAAAAAATATGGAGTGTTGATGTCTGTCATAACAATGTTCTACCTCATAATTAGGGACATAAAATACCCCACTATGATTATACCTTAGTGTCACACTTAGAAGATTTTTCTCTACATTTTCTTAGGATTTGGAAAATGTTTTTCAAATGTTTAAACAAGTTATGATTTTTGATTTTCCCTAAACAAGTGACAAGGCACAAAAGAGACTATAATAAAAATTAGGTGGCATAGTACCACACAATTAGAGGAATGTATTCATGAAATTAATCAACCTTAGGTAGGGTTTACATTTTATATAATAAATCCCTTTGGATAGGAAGGTGACAATGTGAACCAAGAAACTAAAGATGTGAAAACATGCAAAAATTCTTAAGTATAAAACTAGAATGAAATGAGTAGCAGAACACCACCACACGATAATAAGAGGTAGAATAAAATGTGTTTTATAACTTAGAGTGTGAGTGATACACTTTATAACCTAAGTTCATAATTATAAAATGATGATGAGTCTATAAATGACCTTTAATCCAAATGGGAAATTGAACCCAGGTTAACTCAAGTCAAGTGAAAATGGTAAAACTAATTAACATTTTAACGTAGAACTTAGAAAGGTGAAATTCTAAATTTTAATTATCAATAAAGGACTTAAAGTTTTTGGAAAGTGGTTTAGACTCAAATAGTTATCATAAGTACATTTTTTAGATAATAAAAACATAAATTTTTTAATATGAACAAGGCAAAGATGATTTTAATTTGACCAACATAACTCCTCCTTGTTCAAGAAATTTTGGACAACGTGTTTGGTTATGACTTGTGTTTCAAATCAAGTTTTAACTCAAATCAATGACCAAGTAAGTAAAAACAAATGCCAATACAACTAAGTAATCATTAATAAGCCCTAAACTGACAAGGTTGATTTTTATTTTTAAAATCCATCTTTATATGTGCTCTTAGATGGAATTCAATTTTTAGTCCAAAAATAAAAGTGTATGATTCGGTAGTGTATTTTACACCCCCCTTCTCCCAATATATTATATGATGACATGGATCTTTAGGTTACTCAACCTATATCAATAACACTCTATGGTAACTAGGGTTGTCTAAAACTTATAATTTATGATCATCTAGATGGTTCTAAGCATGGTTAACATTAGAGATGTAAACAAATTAATTAGATCCACATTAATCTATTTGTTGTGAAGAGGTATTATCCTTTTTGAAAACCACTAAATCCATCAATTGATTAGTGTAGTGTTATGTCCTAATGGACCATACATTCTAAGGGTAGCAGTTGCTAACAAAGGTGGTTTAACGACTCAAACAACCATCATAATGATTTATCAGCTCAATTTGTATACCCCCCATGGAGAGGGTTTGAATACAATGCCAAGAGATGAAACCTTAGGTCAAGGATTCCCTAAAGAACTTATAAAGATGAAATGACCTACCGTCCACAAGCCAAATGCATGAAATAAAATGATCTAAGTGAAAAAGCTTTATAGGTTGCTTGTATATCACCCCAACCATATGGGTTTTAGGGATAGCCGAAACAGCTTCTTTTTCATGCCTTGGACAAAGGCACAATTTTAATGAAAAGGTGATTTTTGTCACCCAAGTTCCCTCTAGGGGATGGGGGAGATCATACACACATAATTCATTTTTCTCAAACAATCTAACAAGTAATAGATGATTTATATAAAACAACACTTCAAGAAATTTGAATTTAAGTGAAAGTTTATTTTATACACCAAATTGAAATTTTAAGTGAATTTATTGGCCCATTGGCCTTATTTTACAAAAAAATTAAAACATTCTCAAACTAATCAATTAAACCATATAATCTCCTTTTAAACACCATAGGGAAAGTTCAATATTTAAACATGTTCATCTAGATAGTAAAGTGAAGGTTATAGACTTAATTATGCTCAAACTAATCACTTTTCCATGTGGGTCCTACAAAAAAATTTATAGAGTTTTATTTAT
The DNA here is from genome assembly GCA_037957365.1 of Torreya grandis. Lineage (NCBI taxonomy): Eukaryota > Viridiplantae > Streptophyta > Pinopsida > Cupressales > Taxaceae > Torreya > Torreya grandis. The sequence goes on along the minus strand of JARHVA010005229.1, from coordinate 116,876 downwards.
ATTTGAATCATAATTAATAATGAAGAAAGCAAGTTTGAAAAACATGCTCTCGGGTTCTTTGGTTTTTACACTTAGAGACTGACGTCAATCGATACTAACTGATGTCGATTATTGCAAGATCGATACTAGTCATGAAATAATTATTTTCGATAGAAAAAAATCAATAATGGTCACCTTTGAACCCTTAGACAAAAATATATTTTGAAAAAAAAATCTTGTTATCACAATGTTAGTATAAAATCTCCAAAAGAAAACTTTTGAATCATGAATAATGTTCAGACTAGAGACTTAAAAACTCAATTTGACAACTATAAACTTGAGAGAAGCTATAAAATGAAAATAATAGATATATTTGATCAATTCCAATAACCCAAAACTGATGATGGTCATTGTGTGACCCTTATATCAATAAAAAACATTGAAAACATGAGAAAAAAAACTAAAAATTAATGTTAAAGGATTTTTAATGACTTTTAATGGAATCTAAGATTTCTAAAGTGTCTTTTTTGCTTGAGAGGGATGTGTGGTCCCACCAGGTATTCCAAGATATGTATATATGGATTATAAATATGGTTAGATCAAGTATTAGTCATAAAAAACATGAAATGCATAAGAACATAACAATCTAGGCCAACCTATTCAATGAGGTGTGAAAATGACAATAAAAAACTCAAAGAAATAAAAAAGCATGCATTACCTTCCCAAGATCTTCCCACCATACATAAGTGACTCAAAATTTGTTTTCCCCCTTGATTTGATGCTCAAGTCTTCAATAATGGTGGAAAACAAGCTCCTCCACCATCTCAAGAACAACAACTATAAACTAGGCTCATTATATGAAATCAAGGTTATGCCTATCAATGAAGCTATCCTATTGAAAATTAAACTTAATAATCAACACACACAAATGTCATGTGGAGAGAATTTTTCATAATAAGTTTACACAAATTAAGATTAATCAAAGTGTTTTTGGCCTTTCTATTTATAAATTTTCCAAATTGATTAGGATCATCCATGACCATCCATCTTGAGATCAAGATGTGTGGCCATGAATTAATCCAATAATGTAAATAATATATATAAATATCCTCATAAATATTTGGGAGGAAGGAGAATTAAAGAGGCATGAGAAGCCATAATCTTCATATTTGTTTTATTTATGGCTTATGGATGCCACCCCATTAATCATGTCTCTTGATTATGACGTTAATAAAAATCAATTTCTAGTAAATAAATAGTCAATAACTTCTAAGGTATTTTTATTTAAGCTCATAATTTTGTTTAACTTTCCTAAGTAATATTAATCAATTTTAGTATAATTCTTTGTAAATTTGTGCACTTCATTAATCAAACTCATCATAAAGTCATATTACTAGGTTGTAACCTGATTGGAGAGGAATTAGAAGGTGATTTTAGCTGTGTACAAACCATTATCCCATTTAGGATGTTGTCAACACAAAATAACACATTCATGTATTGTGTGCTTCCAAATTAGAAGAAAAGAGTGATCTAGAGCACCAAAATGCTTTTTAATCATTTTGACATGAAATGATTTAAGAAAAGTTAATAATCACTTAAAATAGATTGACCCATTTAGAGATACATTACCCTAAATCAACACTTGTATATGACAATCTCAAACCATTTAGTGCATTTAAGTGATTATGGCCCAAATTGTGTATTTTCACAAATTTTGACTAAGATTTACAATTTCAACATAATGGTGTTAGGAATTGGATGTCTATAGGGTGTAGGAGAGAGAAGGTAGACAAATTTCATGTGAATTAAAAAACAATGGGGGTTATGTAACTATTTTAATAGGTCATATAATTAATGTGTATCTCCTTTTAAGATTATCTAACCCTCTATATGGCATGGTAGTTGAAATGCTTGCTTGACACCTTGACTAGCTTATTGGAAACTTCTCATCTTCTTATCATGTTGAAGGACAAGTGCACTTCCTGGTGAATCAAATTAGTTTATCCTACCTCTTCACTTTATTCTTGAAACCTCTTAGTTGTCCCCAATCATTTCTCTTTGACACATCCTCTCTTTCTCATACAAGGTGTCTAAAGGGTTTTTCATTTCCTTAGGCCTATTTTTCAACACAAGTATAAAAACTTGATTTTAGTTACTTTATCTCATCCAAAATTCATGTATGGATTATTAATACCATATTATACTTTCAAAAATCCATTTTGAGGCCTTAAAACTAGCCCCCCCCAACAAGTCATTCTCTACCAAAATCCCCAATTAGGTTGCATTGTTTATAGCCCTAAAATAGTAAAAACATCCCTATAAATAAACATATAGAGTATCCTGATAATATAAGGGAATATTACTGTACCCTTTGTCACTTAACATCTCTAGGTTTAAATTGATTCTCCAAGAGTGAGTGGATATTTCCTTTCCTACCATTTCTTTTTCCTAACTAGGCCTTAATTAGGCTTCCCTACCAAGAGAATGAAAAATACTTATACATGTTCCAAAAAACATGCCAAAACCCAAAAAATCAAGTGATTCAATTATGAAAAATCCTCCCTTACCGCCATGCTAAATTTAAAAATCTGACTCACTATATGGACCTCTAAAATAGCAAAAAAAAATCATTTTAGCCCTATTCCATTTGGTTCTATATAGTAATGTACCAAACTATTACATGGGGTGGTTCTTATGGGAGTTGTGAATATTTTTTGGGTCATTTTAAATTTCATATCATCCATTTAGATACTTAAAATATCAGTTGTCTATCATTAGGTCCTTATGGCTCTCCTAGGCACCCTGAAAGTGCCTTGGGTTCTTAAGGATGATTTTTATAAATCCTAGGACCTAAATATCCCAACTAGTTCCAAACTATGGAAGTTTACAAAGGAGAATAACTTACCCTAGGAGAATAATCTCCCTTAAAAATCCTTTTATCCATACCAAATAACACAAGATAACCTCTTGATTGGAAATAAGCATTCTAAGAGGTTTGAGAACAATTTTGAGTCTATAGGTGCTTGTTTGAGTTTTATCTAACCTCTAATTATCCTCATGAGGTTTTTGAGGTCCTCATTTAAATTATAATACTTATATTATCCTTATATCTCAATCATACTCTTTGTATCTCCATGGTTTAGGCTTAGGGTTTATATGCCTAGCTAACTATCATACCCTAACTACCTATTTTCTCACATTTATGCTTACTGTTAGTTATCTGAGCATCATGAAAGGTTTTTATATGATACCTTACCATATTCTCAAAGTTTTATAAGTCCTTAAATTATCTTCACCAAGTTTAGTCATATAAAATGTCAAAATTGGTAGTTTGAGTGTGGCTTGAGACACCCTATCCATAGGTCCTTTTTGCATGCTCTTACGACCCTTCTAGACACCTTTTTACTCATTACCAATCATCCAAAACCTTATAAACCCTAATTCCACTTTAGTTAGATAGTATTACCTATACCAATCCTATTCCACTAGGTCTTGAGCCTGTAGGATAGGAGCACCCCATTTGGACTATAACATCAGACACCAAAGTATCCCATTTTTAGTGCTCTTATCTTTTTGCACTTTAAGCCCCAAAGATAATTTTTATCTATTCCTTATGCTTAATTAGGATACCCTGCCATGAATACATCTGACCCATGACTAATTTTTCCCTATAAAAACCCACTCAAACCTCATTTACAAAGGGACATAACCAAACTTATAAAGAAAAAAAGAATACAAACAAAGTGTTAAGGCAAACTTCCCTATTCTCTATATACAGTCACCAAACACAGTTGAAAACATACTAAAATCCTTATACCATTCCCTAGTAACATCAAACACTATCAATTTAGCAAATTACATTTGCATCACATTATTGCACAAAGCCCACTATGTGGGAGAACTACATATGGCTTGATCCCTCTCTCAGAGTGTTGGTGTGTAGGCCAACCTACATATTAGTATAATTTTGCCTACATATATAAATCAAAATTTTACATTGAATTTTTAAAATTCACCATAGTAATTTTAAAAATCATTTCTTTTAGGCCCTAGTTGAATATACTAGGTCCTTGTGCTTTTGAGGTACCACCTTACATGTTAGTGAGCTTCATATCCTTTTTATGCATATTCCAATTTGTTATTTTTAGGACTTTACATTTATTTTATTCATTACTTTCCTTCCATCACATTTTTCTTATTACAACTTATTACAAAAAAAATCAATCCACTTTCACTTTTTTTCTTACTTTAACAATGATCCAATATACCAGCTTTGATGAAACGAATAAGAGGGAACTTCAAGACCTTTTAACTAAAAATCTTGATTTGCAAGATGATATGATTAAAATAATACAAGAAGAACAAAAAAAATCAAATAATGGTCAATCCTCTAAAACCACAGAATAACCAATTACAAATGACACTACGAGGGCAATTATGTCTCAACAACCCCCTCTAATAACTCAACCTTCCTATGTGGTAGCACCAACTATGACTAGTACATCTTCGCCTCTTGATGTGGCTTCCCTTGTACAAGAGATTAAATATCTTCAATACAAGGTGTTACATCTTGAACAAGGTGCCTCTAGACCAACATCAACTTTGGATTCTTTTTCTCTACATCATACAACATTGGCATGCCATATTACTTTTACACCCTTTCCACTAGGTTTTGTTCACTCCAAGCTCAATCAATATGATGTCAAAGGTGATCTAGAGACACACTTGAAATATTTTCATGTAACATGCTTGGACTATGTGCCAAATGACTTATTACTAACCAATCTATTTCCATAAAGTTTAAAGGATTATGTTTTACAATGGTTCTATAATCTACCGAATCAGTCGATCAAAGCATTCAATCCTTTAGTCGACATATTCCTAACTCATTTTAGCATTAATATATATGACAAGATTTATTATGCCCAATTTGTAAAATAAAAACAAAGGTGAAATGAGCATCTCACATATTATTTTCTTAGATATTAGACTATCTTGACTAAATGACTAGCCCCATAACCAATCAAGAATTACAAGATCTCTTCAAACATAGTCTTCTGCTAGATTTGCATGAGTCAATAATGTTTGAAATTTTTTCTTTCTTCACTGAGTTATGTCATACACTAAATGAAAAGGAAGTCAAATTACTTTCAATGGGAAACTCAAGTACACAAGCATATCAGAAACAACAAACAAAATTAATAGTAAAGTCCCATATAAAGTAAAGGTTAATGATAGCAAAAGTCAAAATCAACCTATAGTCAATATAGCTTCAAATCCCCCCCAATGAGTGGTTTAATTAGTACCTCCTTGGTTAGCCTTTACCAATCTATTAGTATCTCCAACTAGAGTCTTGCAATAACTAGTGGAATTCAATATCATATATCCCCTCTTATTCGAGAAGTTGATACAACAAAGACTCTTCTATGAGGATATGAACAAAATGCATTCTATGATTCTCATAGGGCACCAAGCCACATAGAAAATAGATGAATCAATTTGTGACATAGGATACAAGACTTGATAGATGGCAACCTTATTGATCTTGGCACTCTAGTTGAGCCTCATCAAGAAAAGGAAACATAGGATAAGGCTCTAAAACATTTCTCAAATCCTTTCCCATAGCATTCTAAATAGGAAATAAAGGGAAAATTAGGTGTTTACCATGCATATCATTCACATCCTCTACCAACCACATACTAGGCACCTTTAGTTGAGTCACATCCTTTGAGCAACATGATTGGTGTGTATAATTCTAGAGTTCTAGCTAGACCTTCAATCTCCTTTTCAAAGTAGGAGATAATTGAAGATGATTCAGATTACTATGAAATCTTTATTAGATCCTACATTGATCATCATCCCATTCATAGTGTTCTCATAGACAATAGATCTAGTGTGGACATGTGCACTATGACATTACTTCAACATTTGAGATATTTAGATTAGGATTTCACCTCATTAGACACAATTATTAGTGGATTCAGTGAGTACATACAAAGCTCATTAGGTGAGGTTGTACTTCCTCTACAAGTTAGTATAGAACATATGGCCACACCATTTACTATTATTTCAAGTACAAGGGTCTTTGACATGTTATTTGGTCAACCATGGATCCATAAAATTTATGTTACCTTCTACAGTTCATAGATGTGTGAAATACATTCATGCTAATTAGATTGTTATAGTTGGTAAAGTTTTGTATGAGTTTCCACTCCCTACTTTAGAGCCATATCCTATTATATAGTCACAAGTTTTAGATCCTCCACCAGTTACAATTTTTCCTCTAGTTAATATTTATACATAGTTGAGGCCTCCTTCACCAACACAAATATTTCATACACTTCCATGAAGGCCTCTGTTAGAATGACCACTACATTAGTGATAGTTTTGGGAATCTAAATTGTTTCCACCTATATTATTCACACCCAAGGTAGTATCATTGAGGTCTCATAACTCTACACAAAAAACATATTTTTAGAGAGCTTATTTTACTAATATATGGGTCCTTAATAACCCAATAGTTGTATCTACTTCTCAGAATTACAAAGGGACCCCATAGTCAATTTCCATTATAGAGATTTTAGAGCACTTACAGTATACATAGCTTTTAGAGTCATAGTCTTAGCCCTTCCATCATTCTTCATGATCACATACAATCCATATACTTGATATAGGACACTATGATAGGGAGTCTCTTATGAGAATCATTCATTAGTATCAAAATTTCTTGGCTTACTTGTACATAATTTCTTTTCACTTTCTTGTACATAATTTCTCAGCTTACTTTCTTGTACATAGTTTCTTTATGATTACTTTTTCATAGTGTATTTTTTCTTAATTATAAATAGGTTATTTAAAAATACTAAAAATAGTATAACATGTCAAAATACCAAAAATAGTATAACATGTCAAAATATAAAAACATTCAAATAACTTAAAACACTAAAAAATTTTCAATTATACACATTAATCATGCTTTACATTTCTACTACCATGATAGACTTACATGCTTATATTATATGTTATTTTTTGTCAGATTATATATATTACCATGCTTCACTTTATCTTATTTGAGTGTGTATAGTGACACCCAAATCTTTGATCGCTTCACTCTACCCATTGAGGAGGCATCTTACTTCTACATTCAAGACATACATTGACATATCTATCCATTGATGGCATATTCTACATGACTAAACCTTATAGGTTATGTCATTACTACATCACACACTCTAGTTATTATGTTGATGTACATTAATTACTAGCTTACATAGATTATTCTATTGACACTCACTAGTATATAACACTTGTGTATTTCTTAGCATCTACCTAGTCTTTTACTACATGTTTTACATAGTTTCACTTCTTTCTTTGATTAAGTTAGATGTGATAGTATTTCTAACATTTACATGCCTTTCATTCTTGATTTGAGTAGCTAGATGTGTTTCCATTTATATGTTCATTTTTTTTACTTGTGTGTGACTTAGGACATTTACCAATGTCCTTTTCTTATACTCTTGTATGTGCTTATGGCCGTCATGCCAATCTTGCTTGTTTGCAATTGTATGTGTCTGTGGGCATTTAAACATGCATTGTGTGCTTATTTTCTTAATTTGAGTGACCTGTGTCCATGTACCTTATTTTATTGACTCTTTTTCCTTTTTTGTATGCTTCTTGCTTCTTGCCTTCCATGCTTGTTTGCTTGGTTACTTCTCAATTATTTTCAATGCCATGATCCACATCATGCTACATCCTTCCTTGAGAACTAATTATATTTCTAGTTTTAGTTCATTATATTGCACATGTTATTATATTTTTACATCTATCTAGGCATACCCTTGTTGATCTAACAATCTGTAATACAAAGTATGCTATATCTTGGGACATCTTTTCAATCATCATTACTATATCATGTATTTCATAGAATAACACACTTGCAAGGTTATTTATTCTAAGGGTAGCCATTATAGGGTATTCACTCCTACCCTTAGAAGAGGACATAATTAATAGGGGTTTGTAATAGAGATCAGAGCCCTCTTTCGATCAAAATCAATTTTCAAAACACTCAGAACAATAACCAGAATTCAAAAACACACAAACTAAACTAAAAAGAAGTGATGAATATAGAACAGTCATCAAAAATAGTAAATGAAAATAGAACCATATTTATACTATAGTGCCAGATACCAATGTGTCCACTTTTTGGCACTCCTATCCAAATAGCCAAAAACCAATAATTTTCATAAATACATAGAAAGGTAAGGTCAATTATAATTTTTTTTAGCTATAGTTTAGTGTAGATTGGGTAGTTTCAGTATAGTTTTACTTAGATTATCTATATATAGTAGGCACATCATGTGTGGCATGATGTCTCTATATTCCAATTTTAGATTGGGTATTTGGTATAACTTACAGATCAAAATCCATGTTATAGACACCAATGATTGGGGGAAATATGCATAGCACATGTGCCTTCTTTTCTTTCTAGTTCATTATATTACCTAGGTATTCTTAGTAGTTACATGGATTATTCCATGTACTAGTGGTTGGCATCATTTTGGAGTGGTTTTAATATAAGCCTAGTTCTCAATTTTAGAGTGGCTTTCATACAAGCAAAATATCCACCTTTTAGAGTGGCCAAGATTGGCCTAGTTCTCAATACACATTCACTTATCCATGCCATATTATTAGATTAAAGATCATTTAGGGGCTTCATGAACCATCTCACATGACACACATTCATACTGATATCAATTCATAGTTCACACTTAGTGGGCAATGATGGATCCAAAGGACTATCTAACCTTTGTATTCTTAAGCCACCTACTCAAAGGGATTGGACACATAGTCTAAACATTGATTAACACATGCATGATCATATATCTTCAATACATAATGGGAAAATATGGATCCAAAGGTCCAACCTTTATATTCTTGATCCACCCTTAAGCAATTGAGCACTCAGCTTCATTCATGATATTAATCTTGGTACAACACATACATAGAATCACTCAAAATTACTAAACATCACAATAACATTTGTATTAATTCATTTACTTGGTGAGGTGTATTCATTACTTTTTCCATCTCTCTCTTTTACCAACTTTGTATGTTTTTATTTTAGACATAACATGTCTAGTAAGAATTTATATACTCCTTTTTTTCTCTTAAAAATTTATACATCACATTATGCTCTCTCTACACACACTCAACATCACACATCTTCATGGGCTTCACCCTTGTAGGTAAGTTTAGGTACACTTTATATTTTTCCTTTATCCTAGTAATTCACTTTGCTACATCATTAGAATAAATGTGGGGGAAATTTATTCATATAAAATGTCAAAATTGGTATTTTGAATGTGGCTTGCGACACCCCATCCATAGGCCCTTTTTATATAGTCTTACAACCCTTCTAGACACCTTTTTTCTCATTACTAGTCATCTAAAACCTTCTAAACCCTGATTCTACCTCAACCAGACAATATTGCCTATACCAATCCTATTCTTCTAGGTCTCGAGCCTATAGGATGGGATATACCCATTTGGAATATAGCATCAATCACCAAAGTGTCCTTTTTTCAATGCTCCTATCCTTTAGCACTTTGAATCCCAAAAATCATTTTCATCATGTCCTTATACTTAATTAGGTTAACCTAGCACAAATACATCTGACCTATGACTACTTATTACCAATAAAATCCCACTCAAATCTCATTTATAAAGGGAGGTGACTAAATATACAAATCAAGAAAGAATACAAACAAAGCATTAAGGTAAACTTCCCTATTCTCTACACACAGTCACCCAACATAGTTGAAAACATACTCAAATATTCATACCAATCCCTAACCACCTCAAACATTATCAATTTGGTATTTTTCATCTTCATCACACTATTACACAAAGCACACTAGGTGGTAGAGCTACATATGGCTTGATCCCTCTTTAGAATATTGGTATGTAGGCAATGTGCCAACACAAGGGGTGTGGATTTCATGTTTAGTGTGTATTACACACTAACCCCCCTCTTTCTCAAGTGACTCAAATATGATTTTATCAAGCATGATGGAGGGTTAGGGTTTGAAGATAAAGCTAGTTCCACATCAAGTTTCATTCACAACTAGCACTTGATTTTTCATAGGCACGCTCGCACATGCACAACATAACTACCTAGAAAGTTTTAGGTCTCTATGATTAGTTTGGATAACAACAAAAAAAAATGGACAATAGTGGTAGAAACTAAAGAATCCACATTTTAGTTCTCCTATCCTTTCATCAAATGAAATCTATTTTTAGGTTTATAACACCTTCCAAATCCTACATAACCATTTTCAATATCTGTATCATCCATCTCAATCTATTTTCCAACTAAGTTATATTTATTCCTATTTATTGCTATCTTTAGAAAGGTGAAAAAGACATAATAACATATATCAAGACTATAATTATTTATATATTATGTACTAATTTATTAATCTAGACCCTTAACTAAAATAGGAATTAAACTCCATTATTTCCAAAAAAGTAAATCACCAAGCCATTTTCTCAATTGACTATTGAAAGCATGTTTGTGCATACACTAGGCATATGCATGACTGTATTAATTTCACTATCAATTTATAAACCATCATGAAGTGTAAAAACATGGTTTTTAAACATATCCTCAAGTCTCCAAGTCTCACTCAAATCATATTGATTTTACTTTGACCATTATTTCTTCAAAGCGTAACTGTCTATATGGCTTGTGCATACTCTTAAGACTGTTAGGACCTAACAAGGTCTATGATTGTCTCATTATTGATGATTCAAAAGTTATTTTGGAATGATATCTTTATTATATATTCATGATCACATAATCCACTCCATTTTTTTCATCTTATAGTCTCTCTCAGACCTTTTAAAGCAAGCAACCTATGAAGGTATGCAAGAATATGTGATGACAATTATCTTACCTGTGTGCTCTATTTCATCCTCTAATCCCCTATTTAGGCCTCTAATAACCTTAATTACGTGAGTTAACTAAGTCTCATCCAGACTTAAAATGCTCACACAATCCATTATTTCTTATTTTGGAGAGGCCTTGAGTCTCCTAGGAAGACCTATAAGTGATAACTACCTATACACACTGATTTGACATGTTTATAATCTAAGTATTAAAGAATCTTTATTTACAACATTGAGCCATAAAATTATAATCATGTTATTGAGATAACTAAATTTCTTATCCCAAATCTTTTAAACTTTAGTCCTTACATCATAATTGACATCCAAGGTAGGATCTCCAACTGGTTTTAGGTCTCTCTAAGGTCTCTAACTATATATGAAGAGTTGAATATGTTTAGGGAATTTTAGGTCTTAAAACCTATTTATAAACCTTTCCATGGCTCATTTCCTACTATTTTTATTTCCTTGAAAATTAATTCACTATTTTACTAACTGTCTCAAAGTTAATTTCTCCATAACTAATTGTAAGTGACTATTTTGAATAATGATTATGCATTTGAGAGAAATTAACTATGTATATGGTTTGAATTTGTTTGGATATCTAATCTCAAAAATTATAAAAATATATAATAATTTTTATATTAGTGTCGTAAGATATTCTCAATGCCCTTGAACCTTCAAACAGCACTATCATTTACTTGTTAAGGAAAATTCTCTCAACTAATGGTTGTAGGTGATGTCTATTTGATTTGATTGTGTATTTGGTCTATTATGTCATCAAAACATATCAAATACCTTTTTAAACTACTATTAATTTTTTGAAACAATTATCAATGTATTGAAGTAGTCAAAACACTATCAATTTCTTTATTTAAGGTAATTTCTCTCCATTTGACTGTACATAGATGACTTGAAAGCATGACTGTATGAATATCTTGAATTAGGCCTCTTTCACTAGGTTATTGGTATCTTGAAGTGAAATAATAATAATAATAATTAATTAATTATATTTTGATTTTAATTATACCAAAATTTTGAAGGCACCTTCAAACCTATACCTCACTATCAACACAGAGAATCATGTAGGTACACATTTAGTAAAGTTAGCTTGGTCCTTAACTTTTGACTATATTTTGAACTCAAGTGCTTAGAGATCCCGATTGGTGCTTTGATATATTAAAATTGATCCATCATCATGTTTCATGTCTGATACATATGCATCAAACCTTTTTAACATTTACTTCACTATAATTGTAGCCCTATAGGTCTATTGAAGATGAGGACTTCAACTTGGTGCTTAAAGCATTCAAAAGTATGAAAATGACTATTATGAACTCAGACAATATTTAATTATTTGAATCAAAATTTTGAACTTGAAAACACATCCTAAATTTATCTTAAATACATACAAACTCACTCCAATCACCCTATTTATGCAAACATAGAAAAATAGTCCAAGATAGTGAATAAAGACATGTGACCAATTTGAGCTTGTACAAAATATTTAGTTTATCAGAGGATATGAATGGATTGATAATGAAGGTAGGGTACCAAGGAGAACTATTAAAATTTATTATACCACATGGATAACCTATTTAACATAGAACAATTTCTAGTCACTTTAAACTATTCAAGAATAAATTTTCATGCCAAAAGGACATCCACATGTGCCAAGAAGATTATTTAATGTGTTTTATGAATATATAGACATATAATAATCTAATTAAACTATTTTTATGTATCCAATAATTCATACTTTTTTTAGTAGTTGCTCTAAACATAGCTTGTGTGGTTTTGAGCTCTCAAAAAGTAGTCTAGACTCTTAGCAATTGTTCATAAATATAAAATCACCAATATAATGAAAAATGAAAAAAATTGGAATCCAATAAGGGTACCAAACTTTGGAAAAAAATTCAACCCCAAAATCTAACCATATTTCTTATACCATCTTCTTGAAATTGGCCTTCACTAGCTTGTGAATGAAGCGATGAGAGAGAGAAGAAGATTTTTGCAAATGTGAGAGTTCAAAATTTATTCCAAGATTATTATTTACCATTATAATTCCAAATTATATTCTAAATCTATTTTCACTTGCACATGACTTCAATAGTTCGCACAACTTCCTTTAACTCCTCAAACTAGCATTGGAATCAAAGAATATGCTCTTTTTGTAACATGATGAAAGGTATTAACTACTCCAAGGAACTTTTAATGTGTATGGTATGCTTTTTTTCTTTTTTTTAACTTTTACACACATAAAGTTAGCCAAGAATCCACTTTTTATGCATATTTAACACCTCCAAGCTAACAAATAGACCTCAAAGCTTCCAAAACATCATGAAATTTTAGGATAGAATGTTTAAGATATAAATCACATAAATCAACCCATATTCATGTATGAAACAACTTTACCATGTTTTATTTCCTCATTATACCCTTAGATCACTATATGACCAAAATATGACCTTACGTTAACTTCTCCAAACTAACCTTAAACAATGCTAACAAGGTTAAATGAAGACTTATATGGACCTTATAAGACATGAAAATACCATGACAATAACAAATTAAAGTTTTTGATATATAGGGGATGAAAAATTTGACTTGGGGTCAAATTTGGTCAATAATAACCCAATAGGTTATGCCCCTAAAAATGGGGTCCTAAACATAACTAATAGAGATATGATAACCTTCATTTTAAAAATATTCATCTCAATGAGTGTGGAAAGGATAAATTTATATTGTAAGCCTTGGAAACTTATGATCGCATGGTGGTTGTCAACCACCTTGTGAGCTCACTGGTGGATAATTCAATCTATGTTACCCCATTGGAGGTAAAGAGCCCCATCCTTGGCATGTATCTAGGGGAGGAGAATGGTAGTGATGAGGATATATCTAAGCCTAGATACAAGAGAGATGAATAAAATGATTATGATGATATCCACCCCATAGATTACCACTACCACCTCTAAATAAAAAATTACTAGAAGGGGAAGGACATACATAGGGCATCACTCCAATTTATGAGTAACGTCTAAATATGCTTGAACTCAATATATAATTTTTTGTTTAAGATTCAATATGAAAGAGAACATTATATATAATCATATAATTATAATAAAAAAAGTGGATATCAATAATAGAATTAAAAAAAAATATATTAATTTACTTCTTTCCATATTTGAAACAAAATATCCACTTTAAAAGTATACCAAATTTGGGTGTACTTCAATGACATTATAAGACTGTCACCAAGGAGAATATTGTTCCAACTAAAAGGATTTGGACTAAATGGGTTGAATAAATCATGAATATAATTCAATACATTTTGGGCATGAGATAAAAACCAAAATAAGTTCAATAGAATCTTGAGATGCCTAAAAAATGGGCAGGATGGATGAACCCACTAATTCTTCCAAACATCTTCAATGTGGTAACCCTAGATGGAGCAAACACCAAATAAAATGAGCTTGTTTTCATTCAATTCAAGAAGTACAAATAGTTTTGAAACATTTGTTCTAAGTAGATACATAGGCTTAAACATCTCATCTAGCATTAAGTTTGTCAACCATCAGAAAATGAAGGGACAACCATTCATAGCCATTGCGAGCAGTGTAAGTGTTTAAAAGGGATCAACACACCATTTCTAGTCCTTTGACCAAGGGATAAAATAGGTCATTTTGATTTTTTGTAGCATATATGCTTGAAAAATAAAATTGGCCTCCTCATAATATTCATTGTCTATAGAGGACAATTTATATTTAGACTTCATATCCACTCAAAGGATCAAAAATTGAGTTTGATTGAAAAATAAATATTTCAAAATAATAATTCCTCTTAAAAACAAATTAGGGAATGAATCCATGGAGCTTACACAAAAGGTACAAATTGAAAAATGATAATAGGAAGCCACCATAAGGATTGTCGGTTGATAGAAAGACCATCTATAATTCCATTTCCATTTCATAATAACCAGGGCTTACATTTTTCCTAAACTTTAAAAATTCTTTTATTCACAAAATACCCAAAACATTTCACAAGATCAAATAGAATGAGAAATGTTAGAAATTTGAAAACCTTTCCTAGTGGAATGGCCATGAGGATTACCTTTAGAGATATAGTGTCAGAGTAATAATTTACATCCCTCATTCCTCTCAATGTCATGGATAATCCATTTGGCACAAATATCTAAACCTTGGCAAGAAATGTCAATCAAACCCATACCTTCAACCTCCTTGAATAGAAAATAATACTCTTGGGCTACCCTATGGAACCCTTTTATGGTGGAGGAAATGGCCCAAATAAAATATATGAGAATATTTTTAAGATTATGAAAAATATTTTTTTAAGTATCCCAATAAAAAGAATAATGGAAATGAGTATCTATAAGATCCTTAGATAAATATTGAAATTTCACAACTACAGATAGGGGTTTAGTTATCTAGTAAGAAATATTTTTCATAATCCAATACACCACATATTTACATAAGACTAAAGGAAAAGGATAGAATTAACAATAAAGGCTCATAAATTTATAATTATCCTCATATTTAATCTAGTTACAATCATAAAAACTCACCTAGGGAGACAGAGGGAAGAAGGATTGTTTGTAGTATTGTGTCTTTCTCTATTGAAGAGATAGGAGGAAGGTATAAAGTATCAAGACATTGCATAACATTAGCAACATTAATATCATCCTTGATAAGAGTAAGAAAGGATTCATCCATAAAATTATGATTAAAAAGTTGAGAAGGTTCCTTAGTAGGGGGAGAAATACCTCAAACATGACATTGAGATTGAGCATTGACCAATAGAAATGTAAAGCATTTAACAGTGAGTACATATGAAGTAGGCACAAATAGGCATCCTCACTAAATGGATATGATGATACCAAATTATTTGGAGCTCATTCCATTAATGGAATGAAAAGCCAAAGAATCTAAAAATTGTATTTGGAATTATTATAAGAGAGTGGGGAAAAAACATAAGGCTTTTAAGATAGTAAAAATTAAGGGCTATTATATACATTCATGAAAGAATTCAAATTCAATTTTTATTTACATAGACTTTTTACTGGATCAAGAAGCTCATTCCATATTTTTCTATAAAATAATGATATTACCTAATATGTATCTACTTTGAATGAATCCCATTTCTTCATGTAATATAATCAATGAAAAAATATGGAAAAGATGGAACGGAAGCATGTTTTCACCAATCTTGTATGAGACATTGAGGAAAGTGATGGGTTATCAATTAAAAATTAACTCAAGGTATCCATACTTAGAAATGAATTTAATGTGACCTTGTTTAGTGCTAATCCCCAAGGATGGGGTATTTAAATCTTAAAGATAAATCTTATATAAGTTTGACCGAACGATATCCCATTTTTTTATAGAATTTGTAGGGAAAACAATCACACCCATGAGCTTTATCTTTGACCATTTTCATGACAACCTCCTAAATATCCTCAATAACAATATTCCTATAAAAAATAACTTTGTATATGTCACATAACGTGTTGGTAAAAATTGAGAACCATTGAGAAAGGGCTTTTTATTTCTCAATGGATGAATCTTGGGTTTTGAAACCCACTGGTAGAGTTGCACAAAGACTTGGATAATATCCCATACTTTAGTAAGTGATTGACCAACATCTTGAATGTATTTAATCTACTAAGTATCATGTATGACTTTGAGCATATGAAATTATTATTGGGATACCTTGTTACCCCATTTAAGCCAATGCAATTAGACCCAAATTTAAACCATCAAATCATTATAAATTTGTCTATAATTTGAATGTGTTTGCTAAGATTTTCCAATTGTAGTTACCTAGGCTCATAGAAAGAGGTTTTTTCAAGCACTGCCAAAATATGACTTAGTTTATAAGAGGTGGCAATGTAGGAATGGTGCATTATCTTTGTTAGATGCAAGCCGTAGATTCATATAAACCAAGTGGTGTGCATTAGTGAATCAAAGCACCATTAGAGCTAGCCTAGATAATTAGATATGTAATTGATAAGGTTCTACACTCTACAAATGTGGGAAATGGTAGACATGTTCCAATATTATATTATTCATAACAATTATATTTTTACATTTTAGACTACTTGAATTTGAAAAGATAAAAAATAAATCATTATAAGCCACAAATATATAAGGTTATTATTGACA
Organism: Torreya grandis; assembly: GCA_037957365.1. NCBI lineage: Eukaryota > Viridiplantae > Streptophyta > Pinopsida > Cupressales > Taxaceae > Torreya > Torreya grandis. Next base: position 99,774 of record JARHVA010005229.1, on the reverse strand, counting down.
TTTTCGCCTCTTAGGCCAAATATTAACCCCTAATGTAAAAACACTTTTGGTGATAACCACCTCGACTTGCGTATGCTGATCTCTAATAGTCATGTCATCTTTTATCCTATTGAGAGTCTCTAAATCTTGTTAGGAGTGTCACTAGGTGTCATAAGGCATACTTGAATCCATTGTGTCATAAATGTGTTGAATTTTTTGGTGATGTGGCAGTGATCATAGTGATCTTAGAATGAGATAGATGACTGTCAAAAAGTCCTAAAAAGTCCAAATTAGTGATTTAGCCCTATTTGAGGATTTTAAGGGTCTTTTGGTAATATGAAGGTGTTTTGACATTATTAGAGGCTATAAAATGAGTATCATACTATATTCAAGTTCATTATTTATGATACACTCATGTAATCCCATTTAGCACATCAACTCACCCTTAGAACCATCAAATTCCCCTGAAACAACTTCATATTAGCGTATTTTACCTTGTAAAACCTTATAAAAGGGAATTATTTTGATGAATTACATTAAAATTGGGTCTTAAAAAGGTCTTATGCATGTCTCATTACAACCCCTATGAAATCATGGCTTTAAGATCCCTTTTTGAGACCCATTCACACCTTTCCACTAATAAAATGCCCCCCACATGCCAAATTATGGATCTTCCATTTATCCATACATTTTTCATATTTTAAAAGGTTTTATAATGTATGTTACCTCTTATTTTACCCAAAACTAGTTGTTCAAAGTCTAAAATTTGAAGAAAATGTAGGAAAACACACTTTTTAGAGTTTTATGTACTTCTACAGACTATGTCATATAGTGAAGGACTAGAGTATAAATTTGGAGTCATGGAAAGTGATTCAAACAAGTTTCATAGTGAAATAATGCCAAACATACTCAAAACTAGTCCTTCACTTCATCTACCTTATTTGTAAGCTCAAATATCCCTTCAGGTTAATGTATAGTATGGGTATGAGAGAGAAGATCATGAGCTAGTCTCTTGGTCAGAGTAAGGGGCTCCCTTGACATTCCATTAATGGGAATTAGTTATATTTTTAGTCCCATAATATCTATAAACAAATGCTAATAAGTGGAGTGACCTAGGCACTATCCTCATTTGCACAAGCAAAATGAAATAGAATGGTTTTTATGATTTTATAACTTGTCTATTAAAAAAATTAGTGATCATCTTTCCTCAATTACTTAAGGATCCTCTGTTAAAATTTTTAGTGTTCGAATCACATCTGTGAGCTCATGAGACTAGTAAACATCAAAGCTAATATAGTCTACAATCCACATGAATGTTTGAGTATTAAAGAGAGTGTTGAAGGTTCTCATAAAAATAAATTGATAGTGTTGAAGGACTAAGAGAGTGTTTCAATCCTCTTCATAAATCTTAGCTCAATTTTGGTGTCCACAATGGACTCTTTTAATCTCCATGTGTCTTCAAATAAGGAGCTCATATACATATTTTATGTTCATTATCTATCAGTATTATATGTGGTTCAAAGTTTCCTTTAGATCCCCCAAACACAGTTTAAGAGTATGGAATGAAATCTTAGAGTCATGATATATCATCATCATACTCCTTTAAATAGACATCTCAACCCCATGGCATCCTCATAGGCCTAAACTTACCCATATTTCCTCTAAATTGTCACATAGTCAAGTCTTAACAAATATTAAGGTTCCTCAAAGATTCGTAGGTTCCATGTTTTGACTGAATATGTCCTTTTATGCCTCCAAAAGTAGCATGATTGCAAAGGTATATGCCTTAATATATTTAAGGTTAATTTTATTTTATCTTATGTGGTTTTATAGCTTCATTCCATGTCATTTCATACCCTTGTCATTCCATGTTGCTTTCACTACCTTTTCATTATCCTTCAACCATGATTTCATGCTTCAACTTCATATCACTCCACTATCATCTTCCTCCACCCTTCACCTATGTCAAACTATGTGAATGAACCTATATTCCCCTTTTAATCACAAATAAAAATGAGATAATGGAAAAATGGGTTCATGTAGGTCATACACCATACTATATAAACCAATAACTGCATGCAGTCAGTCACTTAGTCTAACTACAATAGAGTTTCCAAAAACATTGTGTGGACCCTCATGGGTATAAGGAATGGTGTGGTTAATATAATTAATACCTCTTCAAGATAGATGATAATGTGAGGTAGGTTATAAGATGTTTCAAATGTCTCTGACCACTCTCCTCTCACATAAGCGTCATCTCTTAGACCCTTACAATAGTCATTACATGCAAATGAATGCATATAACACTATTTTTAAATTTTTGACATCTTCATCTTGCCTAGGGTAAGAGATAGTTTTCATTAAATTAGGGGAAAGGTTATAACTTAAAGGAATAGGTCAAACATCAGTGGCCATCACCTCCTTAAAAATTAAAATAATATCAGATATAGGATTTACAGATGCATAAGCCTAATCTCATAAACCCTAAGCCTAAAGAGAAAAAGATGCTAAAAAGGGAGATTGACAGACTTTATACCTTCATGAGAATCTTTAGGTGAATTTATCCTGAATTTAGTGCAAATTATGTAGTCTCAAAACTCAAAGTATCAATATGTTTTAACCCTTAGTTGAAAACAACACCAACAAGCTTCTTGAAAAAACTTTCTAGCATTAAGCTCAAAGGGAAAGAGATGAAGCATTATTTAAAGGTTATTATATATAAACAAGACCATAAGAATATTAGGGGTAAAAATAATTTCCATGGGACACTATATAATTTGATAGTTTAGTGGGGTGAAGACTAAACACAAGAGAAAATAGTTAGCCAAGTGCATAGTCAAGGATAAATCACCCACAATCCTACTCAGAAGGTAATGCAGTATCAAGACTACAAGAAATTAGGATGAGTAAATGAGATTTTAAGTTTAATTTGACGTAAAAAATAGTTCAAATATTTCTAAAAATTCTAAATATGAGGAAATAAGCTCAACAAACCTAAGGAGATTCTACACATAGTCGTGGAATGCAGTCAAAAGCACATGGATAGTCTTAGGAGAGTTAATAGTCTTGAAGCCTATAAAAAGGTGATCATGAAACCAAAATAAGTATAAAATATCATCTTAAATATTTCAAGTCATTTATTCCACCCTCAAGATCATACAATCATCATATATAATCATTCTTTTGTCTCAAATCTCTTGTAGTCACTTAGATCATGATGAGACCAAATATTCGTTTGGGAGTTTTGAGGTCCAAACTAAGAGCTTGATATTCATGGAAAAGTTTTAATAAAATAAAATGTAATAATATTGTCTATAGACACTCTTTATTGGTAACAAAAATCAAACTTTCAGGACAAATTCCCTTGAGGGATAGATGAGAAGACTGATCTATAACAGGCCTATGTACTAGTGTTAGTAACACCCCTATGTTTTGAATGTACTTGGAGATATCAAGCACCTAAATGATAAATAATTAAGTGAAATAGGGGATTTAAACGTGTTTTATACACTAGGCAAGGCACATAGCACTAAATCTTAGACCTTAGGGTTTCACAATATTGAATGTGCCTAAACCCTAAAATGACTATGTGTGGTATGCAAGGGTTGGATTGAATGGATACTAGGAACTGAGGATGTGATTAAATATAAGATAATTAATTTATTTATAATCTTTTATCATCATCATCACACTAAAGAGATTAAATTGTTTTAGACCTTTGCCTTCATCTAAGCACATAAATTGGCCAATGAACCTATAGGCAACCACTTGAAGTAATGAAGACAGAGTGACATCTTGAATGATGAGGGTAGTTGTTTAATATTATAATAGGTGATAAATAGTGATTCATTCTAATATTGAGTCTCTTAGAGGAAACTATATTTCATTAAGACCCCACAAAACATTGTTTAGGCCTCTTAGTGCTAAAGCCTATATTAGGTCTAGGAACCACAACATCACTGTGGAGGCACACTCAAGCACCTCTAAGAAAATGGACATCATGATAATGTATAAGGTATTGGTAAATGTCCTATTAAATTTTTTTACAATAAATTTAATGGATAAAAAGGTAAATTTAGTCTTAGAAGACTAATTTGAGCTAACATAGTCTAGACAGTCATTTGAGGCCTCTAATTGAGTCCTCATATATTTTACCACAAAATGGGTGTGATAAAATGATCATATTGGGGAATTAGGACTCTAACACACTTGAAATCCATGGAATATTTAGTGGAAATGAGGTTAACACCTTTATGAATAAAGTTTAGGAAGGTTATCCTATTCATACTGCCTATAGAAGAAGACAAGATCACTTCTCTACATCCACATCTTAGCCCACACTTTGCACTCAAAATATATGGAAGAAATTTTTATTTTATGGGTTTGTACTCTATGAATTATTTCGAAGAGTACTAGACACACAGAACCTCTCTAAAACCTTAAGTAGACCCAGTTTTAGAAATCTTGATGTTTTGGTATCCTAGCGCCCTAGAATATCATAAAAACACCTATAACATCAATATTGCTTAGAGAGGACTACATATATGGCATTAAGTTGTACATAATTCATATGAAATGATAAAAGGATGAACTTTTCTAAGGAAATGAGCATAAATAAGGGTATATGATAGTTTAGGATGATTCCAATCCTTGGAGAGGATGGTTTTAGACCTTATTCATCTTATAAAATATCCAAACTATATAAAGATCTCTAAAACAAATATCCAAACTATAATTCTACTATCTAAACCTTGGAAAGAAATGTCAATCAAACCCATACCTCCAACCTCCTTGAATACAAAATAATACTCTTGGGCTACCCTATGGAACCCTTTTATGCTGGAGGAAATGGCTGAAATAAAATATATGATAATATTTTTAAGTTTATGAACAATACTTTTTTAAGTATCCCAATAAAAATAATAATGGAAATGAGTATCTATAAGAGCCTTAAATAAATATTGAAATTTCACAACTACAGATAGGGCTTTAGTTATCTAGTAAGAAATATTTTTCATAACCCAATACACCACATATTTACATAAGACTGAAGGAGAAGGATAGAATTAACAATAAAGGCTCATAAATTTATATTTCTCCTCATATTTAATCCAGTTTAAATCATAACAACTCACCTAGGGAGATAGAGGGAAGAAGGATTTTTTGTAGTATTGTGTCTTTCTCCATTAAAGAGATAAGGAGAAGGTATAAAATATCAAGACATTGCATAACATTAGCAACATTAATCTCATCCTTGATGAGAGTAAGAAAGGATTCATCCATAAAATTATGATTAAAAAGTTGAGAAGGTTCCTTAGTAGTGAGAGCAATACCTCAAACATGACATTGAGATTGAGCATTGACCAATAGAAATGTAAAGCATTTAGCAGTGAGTACATATGAAGTAGGCACAAATGGGCATCTTCACTGAATGGATATGATGATACCAAATTATTTGGAGCTCACTCCATTAATGTAATGAAAAGCCAAAGAATTTAAAAATAGTATTTGGAATTATTATAAGAGAGTGGGGAAAAACCATAAGGCTTTTAAGATATTCAAAATTAAGGGCTATTATATACATTCATAAAAAAAATCAAATTCAATTATTATGAACATAGCCTTTTTACTAGATCAAGAAGCTCAGTCCATATTGTTCTATAAAATAATGATATTACCTAATATGTATCTACTTTGAATGAATCCCATTTATTTATGTAATATAATCAATGGAAAAATATGTAAAAGATGGAACCGAAGCATTATATAACTGATCTTGTATGAGACATTGAGGAAAGTGATGGGTTATCAATTAAAAAATAACTCAAGGTATCCATACTTAGAAATGAATTTAATGTGACCTTGTTTAGTGCTAATCCCCAAGGATGGGGTAATTTAAATATAAAGATAAATCTTATATAAGTTTGACCCAACAATATCCCATTTTTTTATAGAATTTGTAGGGAAAACAATCACACCCATGAGCTTTATCTTTGACCATTTTCCTGACAACCTCATAAAGATCCTTAATAACAATATTCCTATAAAAATTAACTTTGTATATGTCACATAACGTGTTGGTAAAAATTGAGAAGCATTGAGAAAGGGCTTATTATTTCTCAATGGATGAATCTTGGGTTTTGAAACCCATTGGTAGAGTTGCACAAAGACTTGGATAATATTCCATACCTTAGTAAGTCATTGACCATCATCTTGAATGTATTTAATCTACTAAGTATCATGTATGACTTTGAGCATATGAAATAATTATTGGGATACCTTGTTACTCCATTTAAGACAATGCAATTAGACCCAAATTTAAACCATCAAAGCATTATAAATTTGTCTATAATTTGAATGTGTTTGCTAAGCTTTTCCACCTGTAGTTACCTAGGCTCATAGAAAGAGGTTTTTTCAATCACTGCCAAAATACGACTTAGTTTATAATAGGTGGAAATGTAGGAATGGTGCATTACCTTTGCTAGATGCTAGCCATAGATTCATATAAATCAATTGGTCAGCATTAGTGAATCAAAGCACCACTAGAGCTAACCTAGATAATTAAATATGTAATGGATAAGGTTCTAAAATCTACAAATGTGGTAAATGGTAGACAAGTTCCAATATTATAGTACTCATAATAATTATTATTTTGGATTTTAGATTACTTGAATTTGAAAGGATAAAAAAATAAATCATTATAAGCCACAAATATATTAGGTTATTATTGACATTTTGGACTCATAGGCCAAATATTAACCCCTAATGTAAAAACAATTTTGGTGATAACCACCTTGACTTGCTTATCATGATCTTTGATAGTCATGTCATCTTTTGTCCTATTAAGAGTCTCTAAATCTTGTTAGGAGTTTCACTATGTGTCATAATGCATACTTAAATCCATTGTGTCATAAATGTGTTGAAATTTTTGGTCATGTGGCAGTGATCATAGTGATCTTAGTATGAGATAAATGACTGTCAAGAAGTCCTAAAAAGTCCAAATTAGTGATTTGGCCCTATTTGAGGATTTTAAGGGTCTTTTGGTAATATGAAGATGTTTTGACATTATTAGAGGCTATAAAATGAGTATCATACTATATTAAAGTTCATTATTTATGATACACTCATGTAATCCCATTTATCACCTCAACTCACCCTTAGAACCATCAAATTCCCCTGAAAAAACTTCATATTAGCCTATTTTACCTTGTAAAACCTTATAAAAGGGAATTATTTTGATGAATTACATTAAAATTGGGTCTTAAAAATGTCTTGTACATGTCTCATTACCACCCCTATGAAATCATGGCTTTAAGATCCCTTTTTGAGACCCATTTACACCTTTCCACTAATAAAATGCCCCCCACATACCAAATTATGGATCTTCCATTTATCCATACATTTTTCATATTTTAAAAGGTTTTATAATGTATGTTACCTCTTATTTTACCCAAAATTGGTTGTTCAAAGTCTAAAATTCGAAGAAAATGTAGGAAAACACACTTTTTAGAGTTTTATGTACTTATACAGACTATGTCATATAGAGAAGGACCAGAGTCTAAATTTGGAGTCATGGAAAGTGATTCAAACAAGTTTCATAGTGAAATAATTCCAAAAAGACTCAAAACTAGTCCTTCACTTCATCTACCTTATTTGTAAGCTTAAATATCCCTTCAAGTTAATGCATAGTATGGGTATGAGAGAGAAGATCATGAGCTAGTCTCTTGGTCAGAGTAATGGGATCCCTTGACCTTCCATTAATGGGAATTAGTTATATTTTTAGTCCCATAATATATATTAACAAATGCTAATAAGTGGAGTGACCTAGGCACTATCCTCATATGCACAAGCAAAATGAAATAGAATGGTTTTCATGATTTTATAACTTATCTATTAAAAAAATTTAGTGATCATCTTTCCAAAATTACTTAAGGATCCTCTCTTAAAATTTTTAGTGTTTTAATCACATGTTTGAGCTCCTGATACCAGTAAACATCAAAGCTAACATAGTCTACAATCTACATGAATGTTTGAGTATTAAAGAGAGTGTTGAAGGTTATCATAAAAATAAATTGATAGTGTTGATGGACTAAGAGAGTGTTTCAATCCTCCTCATAAATCTTAGCCCAATTTTGGTGTCCACAATGGACTCTTTTAATCCCCATGTGTCTTCAAGGAAGGAGCTCATATATGTATTTTGTGTTCATTATCTATCATTATTATATGTGGTTTTAAGTTTCTTTCAGATCCCCCAAACATAGTCTAAGAGTATGGAATGAAATCTTAGAGTCATGATATATCATCATCATACTCCTTAAAATAGAAATATCAACCCCATGGCATCCTCATAGGCCTAAAATTACCCACATTTCCTCTAAATTGTCACATAGTCAAGTCTTAACAAATATTAAGGTTCCTCAAAGATTCTTAGGTTCCATGTTTTGATTGAATATGTACTTTTATGCCTCCAAAAGTACCATTATTGCAAAGGTATATGCCTTAATATATTTAAGGTTAATTTTAGTTTATCTTATGTGGTTTTATAGCTTCATTACATTTTTCTTTCGCTACCTTTTCATTATCCTTCAACCATGCTTTCATGCTTCAACTTCATATCACTCCACTATCATCTTCCTCCACCCTTCACCCAAGTCAAACCATGTGAATGGACCTATATTCCCCTTGTAATCACCAATAAAAATGAGATAATGGAAAAATGGGTTCATGTAGGTCATACACCATACTATAGAAACCAATAAGTACATGCAGTCTGTCACTTCGTCCAACTACAATAAAGTTTCCAAAAACATTGTGTGGACCCTCATGGGTATAAGGAATGTTGTGGTTAATAGAATTGATACCTCTTGAAGATAGATAATAATGTGAGGTAGGTTATAAGATGTTTCAAATGTCTCTGACCACTCTCCTCTCACATAAACATCATCTCTCAGACCCTTATAATAGTCATTACAATTAAATGAATGCATATAACACTATTTTTGAATTTTTGACATCTTTATCTTGCCTAGGATAAGAGATAGTTTCATTAAATTAGGGGAAAGGTTATAACTAAAAGGAATAGGTAAAACATCAATGGCCATCACCTCCTTAAAAATCAAAAGAACATCTAATATAAGATTTGAAGATGCATAAGCCTAATCTCATAAACCCTAAGCCTAAAGAGAAAAAGATGTGAAAAAGGTACATTGAGAGACTTGAGACCTTCATCAGAATATTTAGGTGAATTTATCTTGAATTTAATGCAAATTATGGAGTCTTAAAACTCGAAGTATCAATATGTTTTAACCCTTAGTTGAAAACAACACCTAGAGGCTTCTTGAGAAAACTTTCTATCATTAAGCTCAAAAGGAAAGAGATGAAGCATTGTTTAAAGGTTATTAGATTTAACCAAGACTATAATAATATTAGGGGTCAAAATAATTTCAATGGGACACTATATAATTTGATAGTGTAGTGGGGTGAATACTAAACACAAGAGAAAATAGTTAGCTAGGTGCATAGTCAAGGATAAATCACCCACAATCTTACTCAAAAGTTAATACATTCTAAAGACTAAAAGAAATTAGGATGAGTAAATGAGATTTTGAGTTCAATTTTAGGTATAAAATAGTTCAAATATTTCTAAAAATTCTAAATATGAGGAAATAATCTCAACAAACCTAAGGAGATTCTACACATAGTCTTGGAATGAAGTCAAAAGCACATGGATAGTCTTAGGAGAGTTAACAGTCTTGGAGACTATACAAAGGTGATCATGAAAAAAAATCAGTATAAAATATCATTTAAATAGTTCAAGTCATTTATTCCATCGTCAAGATCATACAATCATCATATACAATCATTTTTTTGTCTCAAATCTCTTGTAGTCACTTAGATCATGATGAGACCAAATAGTCATTTGGGAGGTTTGAGGTCAAAACTAAGAGCTTGATAGTCATGGAAACGTTTTAATAAAATAAAAGGTAATAATAGTGTCTACAGACACTCTTTATTGGTAATAAAACTCAAACTTTCATGACAAATTCCCTTGAGGGATAGATGAGAAGAGTGATCTATTACAGGCCTATGTACTAGTGTTAGTAACACCCATATGTTTTGAATGTACTTGGAGATATCAAGCACCTAAATGATAAATGAGTAAAGTTAAATAGGGGATTTAAAGGTGTTTTATACATTAGCAAGGCACACAACACTAAAACTTAGACCTTAGGGTTTCACAACCGTGAATGTGCCTAAACCCTAGAATGACTGTGTGGTATGTAAGGGTTGGATTGAATGGATACTAGGCACTGAGGATGTGATTAAATATAATATGATTAATGTATTTATAATCCTATATCATCATCACACTAAGGAGATTAAATTGTTTTATACCTCTGCCATCATCTAAGCACATAAATTGGCAAATGAACCTATAGACAGCCACTTGAAGTAATGAAGACAGAGTGCCATCTTGAATGATGAGGGTAGTTGTTTAATATTATAATAGGTGATGAATAGTGATTTATTCTAATATTTAGTCTCTTAGAGGAAACTACAGTTCATTAAGACCCCCCAAAACATTGTTTAGGCCTCTTAGTGTTAAAGCCTATATTAGGTCTAGGAACCACAACATCACTGTGGAGGCACACTCAAGCACTTATAAGAAAATGGACATCGTGATAATGCATAAGGTAATGTTAAATGTCCTATTTAAAGTTTCTAAAATAAATTTAATGGATAAAAAGGTCAATTTAGTCCTAGAAGACTAATTTGAGCTAACATAGTCTAGACAGTCATTTGAGGCCTCTAATTGAGTCCTCATATATTTTACCACAAAATGGGTATGATAAAATGATCATATTGGGGAATGAGGACTCTAACACACTTGAAATCCATGGAATATTTAGTGGAAATGAGGTTAACACCTTTATGAATAAAGGTTAGGAAGGTTAGCCTGCTCAGACTACCTATAGAAGAAGACAAGCTCACTTCTCTACATCCACATCTTAGCCCACACTTTACACTCAAAAATATGGAAGAAGTTTTTATTTTATGGGTTTGTACTCTATGAATCATTTCTAAGAGTACTAGACACACAAAACCTCCCTAAAACCTTAAGTAGACCCAGTTTTAGAAATCTTGATGTTTTGGTATCCTAACGCCCTAGAATATCATAAAAACACCTATAACATCAATATTGCTTAGAGAGGACTACATATATGGCATTAAGTTGTACATAATTCATATGAAATGCTAAAAAACATGCACTTTAATAAGGAAATGAGCATAAATAAGGGTATATGATAGTTTAGGATGATTCCAATCCTTGGAGAGGATGGTTTGAGACCTTATTCATCTTATAAAATCATGATATGTTAAATTATTTACCTATAAAGGTCTCTAAAACTCATATCCAAACTACAAGTCTACATAAATGATAGGCAGGATGACTTAGTCAATTAAAGTGACCAGATTGTCAATATTTCTTACCAAAATGGGATTATGGTGTAAATTATAATGTTATTTCAGACATAAAACTCATCCATCCATAGGTTCTTGATGGTTTCCTGCATGTTCCATGGCTTCTAAATGCAAAAAACTAGGCTATTATGCCTAATTAGCCTATTTGGCCTACTTGGTCAATTTTTTTTGAAAGAATGGTGTTTGAAGTCAACTAGAGTGAGTTAGTGTAGATATGTTCCACCTGGTAGCTAATAATTAAAGGAAAAATAATTCACACTTCATAGAATTTATAGAGAGTGAGGTAGTTATCAAGCATCATTGGCATATGAGGGGGACTTACACCACTAAATGCCTCATCAATAAGGCTATTACTAAACCTCATTCAATATTAGTAACTGATGAAAGGAGAATAAGTGGTAAAAATTTGGTATGCATGTAATCTTAGTGAGTCAAACCTTACTAATAATATTCCTCAATGCTCCAAGGAGATCATTCAAAGCACATATTCAACTATAGTAGACCAATGCACGGAAGGGGTGTACGACATGATTGCATAGTTTCTTTAACTATAGGTAGGAGTTTAATGTGGTCAATTATGACTCTTCTAATTTTCCATGCCACTTTTCTCCTCCTCTATCTTTTGATTTTCTATATATTGAGATTTTTTGGGACTTGTATTGTATCCGTCAGGTTAGTATGAGGAAACTCTGACAATGTTTGTACTTGTATACCTACTTAGACTAATTATTAAACTTTTATATCTATTTCATCATGGAATTTTGTGTATTCATACTTCTTTTGAAATTAAAATTTTATGGTTTTCCTTCCCTTACAGGTCCTTATTTACCTAGATGGCAATAACGTGTTTTATGTAGGTTATGTGGAGTGTGTAGAAGTGTGGGTGATGGGGTTTTGAAGTGTGGCATGACTAGTAAGAGTTTTCTAGTAAGATTACTTATCATAAAATTTTCATTCTATTCACCTATTACAATCTCCACATGAAACAATTGTGTATAGGAACTCCTAAAGGTGATTATTTAGCTATTGTTACCCCACTAGTGTGTTAAGGTTCAAGTTGAGTGAGTGGATGAAAGATCATTTTAGGTCCATCACCACCCTTAAGTGTAGGTTTCCTTGGTGTAAATCATTTACCCATTTCCATCCCAAAATATTTAGGTCTTAGAAGATAACTCAAATTGACAAATTAGGGGAGTTATCCTCATAAAACTAGAGGTTTGGCCTAGACAATAGGTAGCATACAACCTATAGGTCAAACCCATGTTAGTCCAAGTTTGGGGAAGGTCTGAATAATCTTCCTTAATAAGTGTAATCTAAGTAACAAAAAATTATAACAATAAAACATCACAAATAAAATCTAAAAGTATAGGCTTGAAAATTGATATGCAAAATAAAGAAAAATATCATAAAAGATATCTCCAAAACATCATTTAAGTAAAATTAAAATGCCTTGCATATATAGGCAAATAAGATCAATTGTAGCTATAAGATCAATATAAGATATAACCTAGGGATATAAATCCACTATACCTAAACAAAAAAATAATTAATATCCACACCTAAGTGGTTGGGAAAAAATAAATAATGACAAAGCAAAGATCCTAGGGAAGATGAGCTAAGGTAAATAACCTACTCTAACACCCCACTCAAGTGAATCTTGGTACCAAATATAAAGTGGAATATACATAATATGAGTCTTAAAAAAAAATCCTAATTAAGTACTCATGTACAATATATTCATGGTAAAATTAATAAGGAATATGTCTTCACAAACACCCCCCAAGAACAACATATGAAACCCAAAGCATGCCACACAACTCAAGGTAAGAAGGTGATGTAAAGATATTTGTAATTATGTCAACAACTTGATAATTAGTTGGAATTTACTCTAAGTAAAGAACTATGTACTTAATGTGTATATGAATGAAGTGCATGTGAATCTCGATATGCTTAGTTTGATAGTTCTCAAAAGGGTTGTAGGAAATGTGAAGTGAAACTAGGTTATCATATCAAATTAAAGTAGTTAAATCTTCTATGAAGCCAAATTATATTAATAACTATTGGAACTAAATAACCTGCTAACTCATTGTGTCTATTTCCCTATACTCTACCTCTATAGATGAAAGTGTAATAGTCTATTACATCTTTAATGCCCAAGCAACTGGAGAAGAACCAATAAAAAAAGGTAGATAGAAGTATAATGCTTATCATCAATAGAAACTATAAAATCTAATTAAATATAGCCAAAAAACCTAAGTGGAACCTCTATTGTAGTGTAATGTAAAGTGGGAGTTGTAATCCCTTGTAAACATTATTAATGTTGGTCTACACCCCATTAATGTGAGCGTGAGGAGAAAATACATCTTCAAAAATTGGCATGAAAAGAATCATATTCCAATAAATACTTTTAGTTTTGCATACTACTATCTAAATCTTGTTATTTAGATCTTATTTCACATAACCACTACTATGAAAAGGAAGACATCCCATGTTTACTCTTTATGACTATAATGAATGTGTCACTAGCTGATCATCTCCATAAATAAGTAATTCTATTAGAGTATCTATGTAGTTAGAGTATTTCTCTAGTTATATGCCTTCTTATACAATTGCTACAAATTTTCACTATATCTACACTCTCACTTCTCTCTAAAAAGGATTTCCAAACTACTAGGGGAATGAAAAGACACATTACTAAGAAAATGAAGTATCATAGGAATAAATCCTCATTGTCATCTTATGTAGCCTCTATTAATGTCTATTTACACCCAAACAAAAATAGCATAAATAGTTTCCACTGTCACTAAAGAACTATCCTTCGCATTAGATGATTTGGTCTAGTGCACACCCTACTAAAAAAACACACAACTAAAAAAATATGCCACTAAAGTAGAAAGTGGCCCCATTGCTAGTGGCTAATGAGAGACTATGAAACCTCCATTCTCTTTTTCCTCCTTCCTCTAGTTGAATAAGCTACTTACTCAATTGATGAAGTCATGAAACTCAATTATATGTCACTTTGAATGGAATGGGTTCCCCCCACAAGACTGACACACTCAACATTAGGATGTCGCATACAAGGGATAGTGCATCCTTTACAACCATTTTTTTATTTTTGACACTTTGACTTATTTTTTGACATTTTGACAATATTAAAAAAATGACCTGACTTAGATAACTAAAATAGACTAAAACCTATTTTACAATAATAATCATGGACTATAAAAAAAACATGATTTGCCAAATATATAGACCCACTATGACTCTTTTTTTAAAGACAAATTTTAAGTTTTTGACAAAATTGACATACATTAAAAAATAAGTTAAAATATTTTTTACTTTGTCTTTTATGACATATGGACCAAATAAAATACACAAAACTATAATATCATTTTTGACCCAAAATGATACAGCTTAAAATGGCACTAACTATAGATATTTGGAACAAATCTAAAATAATATTTAAACACATAAACCAATAATTTTATACTAAATTGAATTCATAAAGAAAAGATAACCTTATAGACTACAACCTGACCTTAGGATGCCATCAAAATGATGTGGATAAATTAGATTTGATCTAGTAGAATATAATCACACTTGTTTTATCATTGCATGGGTTGAGGATGTACAAAGATGATTGTATCTCAACAAGAATAGATATTGTGCATAATAACAAGAACATATGACATTTTCATACACAAATAAGATCAAACACATCATCAAAGGATACATGATGGAACTATATGGATAAGATGATTCAAAAGATGCAATGCATAATAGAGATTTAGTTTAAAATCTGGAGCTAATAAAATAGGTACATAATCACTATTTTTACACTATAAATGCATAGTTTTATAGTTTATCATGGTGTTATCACATATAAATATGTTATGGGAAAGTCATCTAGGAGATAAAATCCTAAGTTGTCATTATTTGAGAGTCTTCCACTGCTATCTAAGCATATATTGAGGAGTTTGGATCACTAATGTATATAATGAAGTTTCTTCAGTGTAAAAATAGAATGTAAAATCAATACACATTATTTGTGATAGAAACCAAGGTGGATGTCATGAAGGAAATGAATCCTATTTTCTTTGGTTACATTCACTGTTACAAAACTAGAACAAGAATATGTCAATGATGCACTAAATAGGGAAACTATTTCAATTTCCTAATAGCTAGCATGAGGAAAGTTTGATTGAAAATTTTGATGGAGGTGAGCCAATTATAATATGAATTATTTGAATGCAAAACTTGATCATTTCAGATCTTATCAAAGAGATGACGAACAAAATAAGATATACAACTTGCTAAAAATTTGCAGGCCTAAATACACACAAGTCTACTAAATAGACTAAATATACATGAATAATATCATCAATAATAATATTTTCTCATTTTAGGAGGTGAATCACAATTATAATTCCCCTTATCATCCTTAGGATTCCATTTCTTTGATACCAGATAATAACACTGGTTCAGATCTATGTATAATAAATAAAAGAGCCAAATACATAAAGAAAAATATTTTAACACACATAATTATATTCTAATATATTAAAACCATATTTAAAATACATATTACATGGGGAAGTCATTCCTATAATTAGGGAGATACAATCTCCATATATCTCTCATAAACAAACTCCCAACTAACAACCAACTATATACAAATATATTGTTATTACAATATATTTAGATAATTACCAAACTAAATAAAACTATATTAATGTATTATTGTTTATTAATCAATAATTACATTATATATTAATAATTTGAACACTATACCTAAATATTTATCCCATTAGTGTGTTAAGGTTCAAGTTGAGTGAGTGGATGAAATATCATTTTACATGAATCACCACCCTTTAGTGTAGATTTCCTTCATGCAACTTCTTTACCCCTTTCCATCCCAATATATTTAGGTCTTAGAAGAGAAGTCAATTTGAAAAATTATGGGATATATCCCCATAAAAATAGAAGTTTTTCCTAGATAATGGGTAACCCATAGCCTATAGGTCAATCCTATGTTAGTCCAAGTTTGGGGAGGGTTTGAACAATCTTCTTTGAGAAGGGTGCAACTTGAGTAGCTAAAAATTATAAAAATAAAACATCACAAAGATAATTTGAAATAATAGGCCTAAAACTAATATTAAAAACAAAGAGAAATATCATATAATATATCTCCAAAACTTCATGTAAGTAAAATGAAAGTACCTTGCATGTATAAGCAATGAAGATCAATCATAGCTTTAAGATCAAGATAAGAGATAACCTAAGGATATAAACCCATTATACCTAGATGAAAAAACATTTCATATCCACACATAAGTGGGTGGGAAAAAACAAATAGTGATTAACTAAGTAAATCTCCTAAGGAACATGAGCTAAGGTAAATAAGCTAATCTAACACCCTTAATGTGTATATGAATGGAGTGCATGTGAATATCAATATTCTTGGTTTGCTAGTGCTCAAAATAGTTTTAGGAAATGTGAAGTAAACCTTTTTATCACATCAAATTAAAGTAGGTGAATCTTCTATGAATCCAAACTCTCAATAACTATTGGAACTATATAACCTGCTAAATCATTGTGTTTATTTCCTTGTATTATACCTATGGAGATGAAAGTGTAATAGTATATCGAATATTGAATTCCAAAGAAACTAAATAATAATAAATTAAAAAGGTAGATATAAGTGGAATTCCTATCATCAATAAAAACTACAAAATCTAAATAAAAATAGCCAAAAAACTAAGTAGAACCTCTAGTGTAGTGTAATCCAAAGAAGGAGGTGCCCTATAAATATAAAAAAATTATTTTAGCATTATAACAGTGACTATCATGAGGAATATGTGAAAACCAAGACACAATACTAAGGGAAAAGGAAATATTAAGGAAAGTATGAGTTATATACATGATACTTCCAACCAACTACCTATACAATATAGGATCACAAAGAGGAGTGGAGAAGTGGAAGTACGAGTGACTCCATACTAAAAATGAGAGGGACTTGGAATGAAATTAGCCATACCAAAATTATAAATAATATCATGTGTGTAATTTTAATGACTCAAATGAATCCCTAAATATGACTGAAGAATCCACGAACCAAGAAAAAAGTGCAAAATATCAATATCTATCATAGCAGACTATGTGGAAAGAACCTGTTGAATAGTTTGAATATTATAAGAAAAAATACATGTAAGAATAATATCATCAACATATGATACATGTATAAAAATATCTTCTCCAACATTCTCTCTCTCTCTCTCTCTCTCTCTATATATATATATATATATATATATATATATATCTTATAGAATAAGTTATAGTGAACAAAGCTAGTGGATAGAAGAAAGGAATCCATTTTATCATCCTAGGCCTAAGGATACTATTTGTGACTCTACATATATTATTAGAGTATAAAAATAAGACAAGAATCATAGACAAACCCAACATGTTACTTCAGGTATATTTCCTCCTAAAAATATCCATGTAAGAAGGCACATTTTACATCCATCTAGTACACTATCCAATCTTATGATGCATCAAGAGAAAGGACAAGGCACACATAATCCATATTTATAATAAGGGAAAAATTATCAAGGTAATCAATGCATTTTACTTGTGATAAACCCTTTGAAACAATAATATACTTATCAATGGCCCCACTAGCTATATATTTGGTTTAGTATATCCACTTACATCTAACTAACTTCCCTTAGGAAGAGAGATACGATCCCAAGTATGATTTTTCATCAAAGAAGAATAATAATCTATCATCACATCATCCCACTCTTTTATCCCTTGAGCATGTGAAAAATATTATGGATCCCCAGAAAATGCTTAGCACAAAAGACAATAACTTGTAGAATTTTCATGATGATGTCTAGTGGGTGGAAGATCTTGTATGAAAGGTGTTTTCCCATAAATTTTAGTATGAGCACACTTAGGCATAGTGGAAAAAATATCCTCATCTAAATATACATCTATAACCTGTTCAGTGTCCTCTTGACATAGATCCTTAAATAATGTATCATCAAGATGGAGTGAATAATCATCAATATATGGGAGTAAAGAATAAGAATAATAAATGGAAGAAGATGAAAAATCATGAGAAGAGAATCACTCATTAAATTAAACACAATTTATAAAAATAACATCATGATTATTAAGATCTAAAAATCAATAAGATATCATGTCCTCACAATACCCTAAAAATATCAAGGGTTTGTTCTTCATATCTAAGGCTTTCCTTTTCTTCTCGGGTATAAAATTACAAGCATGGATCCCAGAAACTTAAAAAAATGAGACATCAATATTAGTTCAATACCAAGCCTCCTATGAATTTAAAGGCTCAAGTGATCTATGTGTTGTGTGATTATGAATGTAGTTTATATAATTAATTTCTTCCACTCAATATAAAGGAGGTAAATCCCAAGAATGCATCTTGTAGTTATCTATCTGCTTTAAAATTTAGTTCCTCCTTTATAATAAGCCATTATGTTGTGGATTATGAGCAATATAATGTTGACGAACAATGCCATGAGCTACCAAAAAGTTATAAAACACTTTGTTGAAGTACCCCTCCCCCATTATCAGTGTGAATCTTATTTATGAAACTATAAGATTGGTTCTTTACCAAAGGCTTGAGTACTTTGAAGTGTGAGAAAACTTTAATCTTGTACTTGAAAAATAAATACAAGCATGCATCGATAAATTATTAATAAATTTATGTACATAATTATATCTATTTAATGAAAGAGTATTAAAAAATGTAAATTCACTATGCACAAGCTCAAGTGGTAAAAAAAACTCTCTTAGAAATATCTTTACGAAACACATATTGGTGTTGTTTCCCTAATGTACATCTAGGGTAAATTCCATCAAGAAAAGAAATTTTGGGAAGATCATCAACCATACCATGAATTCTCAACTCCTTTACATATCTATAATTTAAATGTCAAAATATCTCATAATAAATATTAATTCTAGAACCGACATGGGAAACCAATCATGTCCCCATAGAAGAAGTTTGATTAAAACCTTCAAAGTGATATAGTTAAGAATTATGATTGACAACACCTTATGGAAAATTTTAATGAGGATCTAATAAGGTTAAAATTTCAACCCCCTATGGTGTGAAATTAATTATCTTTCCTTGAAAAAAATGAAAATTTTGATAAACAAAAATCAAATTTATAGTGATGTCAGGAATATATAGTGCATCATCGATACATCCATAGGCAAGCTTTATGTCATATTTCCCTTTAAAAATAATAAAATAAGAAACTAAAACCTTAATTTTGGAATTAAGACTCAAAGTAAGAGATATAAAATAATCCTTATAAGAAGTCATGTTGTGAGAAGCACCATAATTTATAAACTAGTTGTCCATAACAGGTGACTAAGATCTCCCAAAAATATTAAGTGCTTTGTCATGCTCATTAGAAGGAGGTAGAGTGATGATAGAGATATTGTTATTTATTATTGAATCCTATAAGGGATTAATTATTTTATAATACCAACTTTCTATAGGACCAGTTCCCCCACAAAAGGAGCATGAAAGGATAGACTTATTCTTGCTTTTAAAAGATTCCTTGGGTTTAGAGTTATTGTCATTAACTGTCACTTGGAGACGGATAAGGACTAGTTTTGGGTTTAGATTTTAATTTTCCCTTTCCCTTAGGATTAGATTATACTAATTCATTTTAAGAGGAGGAAGACTTAAGGATAGACAATTTATATTCTTCCCTAGTAAGTCTTTCACAAAACAACTCTAAATTAGGCATTTTGAATATGGTACCCAAGCATCCATTCTAGATAAAAAGGTAGGAGAAAAGATTTGGAATGAAATTTTCAACTTTGGATGGAATTAGTTAAAAAATATTAATATTTGTTATCTCTTCCACTCCCCTTCATGTCAACAAGTGCTTAAACTTAGTAATATAGTCTACAATAGATGGAAAATATTTAGGATTGAGAGAAGCGATCTCTACTTCAAGATGCATGGATCTCATGTGATCCCCATTACAAAATAAATCCTTCAATTTTTCCCATATTTTAAAAGTATATTCACATCCCTCCAAATGAAATAAAAAACTATAACTTATAGTTGTTCCTATCAAATCCATCACTCATCAAATTTGGAATGCTACTAAAATTTATGATATTCTCTCATCAAAACTTATTGTGTTTCATTAATTAAGGCACATAACCCTTTGAATTTAATGAATATTTATATTATTGGTCTCCATGTGTGGTAACTATGTGTATTTAATGGCCTATACTAATGTAGTGTAATAGAAACATTCATTCTAAAAACACTAAAGAGCAAGAGAATGCAAAAAGGGTGCTTAAATCGATACTGAGACAACCCACCAAAAGAATATTTTATCAGGCCCTAAAAATTTAGAACTTTATAATTTAGTGTTTTTTACACTATAAATTACACTAATATATTACACATAAAAAAATAATTTTTAAAAAAAGGAACTTGATTTTTAGTTCCTGATCAAAAGTTATAGGTATTACAAATTTCACATCATAAATGGGTCAAATAAGAAAATCACATAAATTAAATGATTGAACAATATTAAATTATTTGAGAATTTGTTTTTAAAGTGATTTTTAAAAAAAATGAATTTTTTTTTGTATAAATGGACATTTTACACTGTCAACAAAGTTTTTGGTCTGGCAGCATAGTTATGACTATAAATAATGCTGCAAGTTGTGGAGGCCTTATGAAATTTATTTCCAAAAAGTGGTGGCCACACTTGGTGGCTTCCATAAATTATCCCTTATATTGTGTCTTTTATTACATATTTAATATCAATAATTTTTCTTTTATCATCATTAATGTGTATGCTCCTAATGATGCACATGAAAGGAAACAATGTGGTGATGGATTACCAACTGACAACCTAATGCCCATTAGGATATTAAGGATGAATTTAATATGGTAAAATATACTAATGAAAATATAGGCACCCTTTAAATGATTTATATTAGTGGTTAAATATAGGTGTGGCTTTTTATGATAAATAAATTTGGGTTTTATGACCCAAATATCGACCATCATCCCACATCTAAATTTTGGTACAAATCAACAAATATTCCAAGTGGTCCCAATAATTTACTAAAATGGCTTGATAAGGCCATGATTTCCATGTAACATTAATTTTATTTTTATTCTAACTTCTCCCTCTTGGTAGAATTTATGCAATATTTTATTCTCTCTGATCACTCATTAATCCACTTATGTATTATCTAGCAACTCAAAAATCCTAAAATTTAAAAAACTTATTTTTTTCTAAACACATCCTTGAAAGATGATGGCCCCACCATGGCCCAAATTAAGTGGGTTTATAACCTTGTGCCCCAGTCAACTCATTGGTTGGGATGGATCTAATGGTGGGAGAATGTGTTCAATTAAAAGGCTAGATTTCTTCAGATCTATGTCCTCTAAGTAGCCAAGAGTTGATAGTGATATTACATGGCTACCTCTTAAGAGTTGATCCATGTAGTGGTATATCTTTAGAAACACCCTTTAATTAAAATATGTAATTATAGGTGTAAACATGTACAATGCCTGTGGATCCTAATTTTATGCCAGCCTACATTAGCTCAAAGTGAGGGATAGAGACTCTAACGAGTTATTTCATATGGTCAAGACAAATTCTATGGCCCAACATATCAAAAAAATCTAGGAAGGTAGGCATCACTATACTAAGACTCTAGATATGGTCTAAGCCTTCATTAATTACTAACAACAAGATTTTATAGCTTAATTCCCCTCTTATGAG
>JARHVA010005229.1:0-72500 GCA_037957365.1 Torreya grandis | reverse complement strand
TTCAGTGGATCTACCTCATGCATTATTAATGTTTAATACCTTCCCAATTCTTTGGAACTTTCATTACATTCCCAATCAATAATGTTCAAGAAACATTTTCAATGGATGGTTGTAGGTGATCTTTTGTAAAATTTGATTGTGTATCATCTTGAATTAGGTCTTTCTACTACACCCTATCTATCCAAAATTAAACCATGAAAAAATTATATTAAATAATTTTATGTTCAAATATGTTTTTCAATCACTTTACAACCTTTTGCTTTCACAATTTTAACCATCAGTCATGTAGGTAACTCTTGGTCTAACCATGTATATTTGTAGATGACTATGTTCTTCATCTTGAAATGACCTTTTCAAATTTATATGGTACTCTGAACCATTCATCCTCATCAAAATTCATTGTCATTTAATTTTCAAGTTCATATCATTTTCAAATTATACTCCAAACCTCTATGTTCATTTTTTTTCCACATATAGTCCTATAGATGTACATTTAGTGTCTTAACTAGTCAATTAACCACCATTTGGCCTCAAACTACTTGGGGGATATCTCAATTGATCCATGACCTTTCATGATAAATCTCAAATGATATTTCATGTTTAAACAACCATCATCATGTTAGAAACATGTTTTTTATTAATGTCAAAAGGGACATTATGAGCATGCCATTAATTCTTAGAGATGAATATGGTGATCATAGTGATCTTATTAGAGGTTAAGAATGATTAAAATTCATCTAGTTCTTCATTTTGATCATATAGACATTTTGGGTCTAGATGGGAAAAGATGAGAGGGCATTTTACGAACATCACCATTTCCACATGTGAATGAGTATGGGGGAGATGATCACATGGTTCTGATCACATTAGTGCTTAGTTATTATGCACCAGATTTGAAGTCATATAATGAAGTGCAGTTGAAGATATGGGGATGCAAAGTTATCTACTTGGATAAAATTCACTAAGTTCTAACACAACCAAATTTGCAAAAGGGTTTAGTAGAGCCAAGTAAGCATATTAATGAGTTTATTGTTTACACATATGGAGGTACCATGACAAAATGTTCATATGGGTTTCTTCATTTTTGTGCCTAGTTTCTACATGTTAAATCTTAGGTCATGCATGTATCACAACAAAAGATATGCTTGAGAAAAATATGGGTCAAGGACATTTTGATGGTGTTTTCCAACACAGTCAAATTTGCATGTTGTAAGATTAATATAAGTAGGCACTTTGATGGTGCCATATCTTGCACATATGAACAATTTAGGAGAAGATAGTTGTATATATGGAAACCCCTATGTAAGAGGATCATATGTGTTAATTTGTATGCCATGGGACAAAATGAAACAAGAGTTATGTAGGTGTAAAGTTAGCCTTCTAGGCATATTGAAATGGTCTCCATACTTACACAAAATCTATACAAGGTATTATAAAGTTGTCATGATTTTAAAAAGATAATTTATGGACATTTGAAAAGGAAATAGATAGAATATTTTTTATGGGTTTTTCATGAGCATCTTGAATATGTGGTTCACAAGTTCAA
The DNA here is from genome assembly GCA_037957365.1 of Torreya grandis. Classification (NCBI taxonomy): domain Eukaryota; kingdom Viridiplantae; phylum Streptophyta; class Pinopsida; order Cupressales; family Taxaceae; genus Torreya; species Torreya grandis. The sequence goes on along the minus strand of JARHVA010005229.1, from coordinate 70,954 downwards.
ATAAGAAGGAATGAGCTCAGCATCAAATTATCTTTTCTCTCAGACGTGATAGGGTTTCTTAGTTAAACCCTAAGTGTTTATGTTATGGAATTAATAATAACTTTTTATTTCGTTATTTATTAGATATAGCTAAGACTTGGTATCTCAAGTTATAACTTAAGCCTTTGTTGGCATTGTAAACTAACCCCTTGACCTGTTAATTACCATCTCAAGTAGTGATCAAAGGACTTAGTATTTGCTAAGTTTTAGACTCTATATTATGTCCCAACTTAGTTAATTTCTATTATTTCATCATACATGGATGATCTCATGAAGCACATTAATGTCAAATTATCAAAAGGAACTATGAGTAAATGCACAAGTGACAAGTGTCACATTCATAGAGCCTATTACATTGACCCAAAGATCTTAGGATTTTTAGAGTTAATGGTTGATTTTGTTATAATATATGATGGTGATTGGATAATTGTATATAATATATCTAATAGAATGAGTTGACTTAGATGGAATAAAGTGATCAATGTTTATCGACACAATGATGAGTTAAATAGTTAGCATGTTTAAGAAGATTGACATAGTGAAAGTGATCTAAAAATTTCAGAAGTATCAAGATGGGATAAAGAGATTTACATTTAATGTCTAGACATAGATAAATAATGTACATATTAGAAGATTAAATGGCACATAGAAGATAGGATCAAGAAGATCAATAAACATGTTTTAAAATTTAGCTATTTGTATATGGACCATTGAATTGTGGTGATACATGCAAGATAAATGATAGACATTTAAAGTCATGTCCAAATAAATAGTTAGTTGTAGGATTATTCATGAACTTGTGTGTAAGTTCTATATATTAACACAGACAATGATATTGATCGATCTAAATAATCAAATCTATATAAATGAGCATATGCATCAAAAATTGAGTCCAAAAAATTCTATAGATAGTAATGAGATATAAAATTAATGTGGTGTTATGTGGAATTGAGACCCAAAAAACTTATAGTTCAAGTCATAATGAACTAAAGTCTAAAATCAACATGATGTGTTACACTCTGAGTGTGAACATATAGAAGTTATATAACCCTAGATTAATTATTTTATATATATGATATATAGGGTAAAGGTAAATATGGGTGAATATACTTAAATTGGGTTAAAAAAGTTATAGAGACACAAAAGATCAGAGTGATAGTGAGATGAAGTGTGTTGAATAGAGTTATATCTAGACATAAAACTAGAAGGGTAGAGAAGAGTAGAAAAGAAGAAAGGCACAAAGTGAATGTGTAGAGTATGATTAGTTTTGGAATATACCTATGACAAAGAATAGAGATTTGGATTCATTTATGAATTTTTTTATTGTCTAAACTTGTAGTTCTATAGAAGAATTTGATAGGTTGGTGCCATTAGATAGACTAAGTTGGTGCTTAGATTCAGGAGTGGGTATTTCCTTAGAGTTAAAGCTCTTAAATCAATATATTTGTGTCTCATTAGGATTGGTGTCCTTAAACATTATAAATAGTGAGGTTACTTATTATGAGGCTAGTTTACAATGGTATTTTTTAGTATCTATTCTCATGGTTGGTCTTCCCTTATTGGATTTTTCATGGTATATCTTGTGTTATGTGTTTTTGTATTTTTGATATTTCTACATATTTGGTTTGATCATCATGTATATTTCAAACTAAATTAAAATGAAGAGCATCTATGAAGGAGATGATAAGGTAAAGAAGGCCAAACTACAAACTTACAAAGGCAAGTTTGAGAGTCTTAATATGAATGAAGACGATAACATTGTAGACTACCTCCTCAAGGTAGATGAAATAGTCAGTAAAATCAGAGGCCTTGGATAAGAAATGAAATAGTTAATCATTTTTTAAAATATCTTAAGATCTTTACCATCAAGATATGATTCAAAAAAATTTGCAATAGAGGAAGCAATAGATCTAGATGAGCTCACCATTGATGAGTTAAATGGTACATTCATACCCTATGAGATGATAATGGGAGATACAAACACCTTCAAGAGAGAACTTGCATTCAAAGCATCTAAACTAGTAAAGGTAGAAGCATCCTCATCCAGATCTAAAGAGATTAGTGAAGAAGAAGCTAACCTTTTCAAGAGATTAAAAAGAGGAATTGGAAAGTATAGAGGTAAGATACACTTCAAATGTTTTAATTATGGTAAAATAATACACTTTTATACTAAATTCCCCCATAATAAAATGGAAAACTCTGAGAAATTAGAGAGTAGTAAAAAGGTAAATCTCTACTATCCCAAGAAGAAGATCTTCTTTAGGAACAAGAAAGGTCTATTCATAAAATAAGACAATGATTCAATGGATGACAATGATAGTTATAATAATGATGATGAGTGATTTTGTGGCTGAGGTAAATGAATCCATGCTCATGGCATTAAGATCAACTTCTATAGATCTAGATTAAGAACAATTTGAAGACTCTAAAGAAGAAGAAGAAGGAAAACTAGATCTAGAGTGTGAGCTCATTTGTGATTTAAAGGAGATTCACAAGTTGAAAATAAAGATCTCAAAATAGAAGAATCATGAACAAAAGGAAATTAATAAAATGTCCAAAATTCTTGAGAAATTTGATCAGATGGTATTGAGCCTAAAGACACAATTTGAGGAGGCCAAGAGAATAAAAGATGTATATTTTATTATTTTTGGGAAACTAGTGTTTAGTTCCTAAATAATAAAGGTTTGGAGTAAGGGAAAAAATATAATTTGATATGAAAACTTATATATTTATATCAAGTAACTTGCATTAGGAAGAGAAAAAAACTTATCTAAAAATAAGTTGAAATGAATGATTCAAGACCTAGAAATTAAGGTGCAGGACTGGGACACTATAATGAATCTAGATTTGGCCTTCATTTTATGATTAGATAGGAGCATAAAAAGTGGATGGGAGTGGCACTGACACTATAGTCCACCTCTACCATTGTTATCTTAGAGATCTGATCTTTCTGGGTTTTATTCACCACCTCAATGTGAGCCTTTGTATGAAATTTTAGAGATTGAAAATTGATAGAGCTCACTTTATGCTAGAAAACAACAAATGCATCAAAAGTAAAAGGGGGAAAATTAGGTTAGGGGAAGAATGATTGTATGATCTAGAACTCCCATTATCCTGATCATTACCTACTTTAACCCTCAATCTAGGGTTTTAAATCAAATTTAGATCTCTCTTAGGGAATGTACATAATCAATGCACATGGTAAATGCAGGAATGACTTTTGCCTAGACCCTTCCTTGATCAAGCATGCAAGTATATGTGTGATGCAAAATGTTGAGCTATACTATTGACTATTTTTTATTATATAATGTGCCAAAGTAGTAAGTGTTATATATAAAATTCCTTGTGATGTATTTTATATAAAAGACTCTTCATTTTGAATTTGAGAGCTGTATTCACATTAGTTGACATCAAAAATATAACTAAAACTTAAGGGAGGATATAAGAAAGGTTTAGTACCCATTAAGTAAGAAAAAATGACCATTAGATAATAACACCAAAAAGGATAGGAGCACCAGCCATTGTAGTCCTATAGAATTATGTTATTCAAGACTCAAAAAAATAGGCTAACATTGACATAGACCAAGTCTGAGGGTTCTTGGAGGTACATGTCAATTTATTGAGATAATAGAGAGGTGATAAAAGTAATAAACAAGACCAAAATAAGTAAAACAAAGACATGGCTAATGTAAGCAAAGCTCATGTTCTCCAGTCGAAGTACCCTATGAAAGGATTATAAAAAGACATGATATGTGTGGTTTCTTGACCAATTTAGGGTGTATACATTTTTACCCCTTTTATTCTAGTGATGCAATGAAATGATGTAATATACTAAAAGAAAGAAAATAAAATTCATACCTGAGCCTACCTATATGTAGATGAGTTTGTTGAAAAAGGGTCAACTCACTTCCTAACTAGGGAAGTGTATGGAGAGCCAAATAATTCCTAGAGAAACAAGGAATACCTAAAATGGATAGCCCCTATATTGAATCTGATTATGGAATCCATGTAATCATGGAGGAGGGAAATACTTTCCCCTTGTGTTAAATTTAGCTAGAAATGAGAAATGCTTAGAGGCCGAAAACCACTGTCTATCCTTTGTCTCATATAAACTCATGTAATTTGGAATGTGTGTATAGAATATGTATACTATGAAGATAAAATTTTGTCATGACCCCACTATGAATAATATGAAATGTAAATAAGAATTGTTTAGAGTCCCAAAACAAATGTTTATCCTCTGTCCCACACAAAGTTGTGTAGTTTGGGTATGGGTAATGTTATGGACCAACCACTATAGATGATTTTATGGTCCAACATAGGTACAATTAGGTGTAATCTAAAAATATAGTAAATGTCCAAGAAGAGAATCACATGTCTTGCCATTTCAATCTATATAATCTTAGATGATGAAGAACATGAACATCTGTACCATGCCCCCAAATATTGTATGTGAGTGATGCATATGTATAATCTAGTAATTTGAATAACCACATGTGATATGACTTATCATTCCATGCCTCATATGTAATATTGGAGATCCAAACACTAAGCTTTGCACTATGACTATAATCTGATATCTAGACTTATAACTATGTCATATTGTATTAAGCTATATGTGTGAGACATGTAGTAATGTACATGCCCCTAAATCTAGTATATGATTCTGAATCTGTATCAAAGTCACCATGAATCCATATAATTTAAACTACTATATATGAATAGTATATGTATCTATAAAATAAAATCATTGTGGATTCATATGATCTAAACTATTATATTTGTAAATTGAAGGTATATCTCCCTAAATGTCCTAAGTAATGTTGAATGACCCATGTAATCTGAATCACTATATATCTTGACCGATTTGAGTTGAATATGGTAATCTAACTACTAGATGTGTAATAATCATGGTGTATTTTTAAACTAAAGGTGTATCCCTCTAAATATCTTGAGTAATGTTGAGCGACCCATATAATTTGAATCACTATATATTTCAACCGATCTAAGCTAAATATAATAATCTGAATACTAGAGGTATATGAACCGTGGTGTATCCACCTATGAGAGTAGATAGGCATGTTACGTAAGTGTAATAATAAGAATAGTATGAATGATTCCCCCCTTTTGGGGAGAGGGATGATATCTATGATATAAGAGGTTGAGCCAAAAGTGATTACTAGTGGTGGAATGATAGAAACAAGGTTGGTATAGTTTGAACTGATTGAGCATATGTTTGATTGATAAGTCAAAGTTGTTGGAATTGGAACAAGTTTTTTTTTAATTTATGATGATTAAGGTGTAAAATAAATGTGGAGATGTTCATTCCATATCAATAACATGGCCTTGCAAGAGAGTAAGGCATGTATGATGTTGAAGGTACCATTGCCATGATTATGTGGAACAAAATAGTTTACAAATGGACTTATAGGGTTCTAGTTATGAGCAAAATGGTATGCTACTTTGAATGAGAAATTTGTTTGATATACAAAAATGGATTAATTCTTGATTCATTTGTGAATTGACTAGGTTGAGATTTGGATCTCTAGAGTGAGAGATATTACAAGAAGAGGAGCACTTGTCATGACCTGATTTGAGTAGTTGGTAGCCTAGGTTGAGGTTGATGGGGAGATTACCCTATTAAGTAGCTAAAATGCATGAATTTTCCCTATTTGGAATGCTATTTTTTATGTATTTGAGCTATTTTTAATGTTTTAGGAAATTTTCCACTAGTTCTAATGCTCCTATCTAGGAGTTAGTGCTCCTATCTAGTGTGCATCATTATTATCTAGGTTTTAATGTTTTTGTCTAACACTAATATCCTTCAACAATGTTTTTGTCCACTAGGGCTAGTTTCTTGAGTTTTTGAGTTGTTTCTTGTTATTGTGTAGCTTAGTTATTTTTTTTGGCATGGTTTGATGATATATATGCTATTTTATAATGTTTTTATAGGGTGAGGTATGGATGATGGAGTTTTGTAGAGGCCAAGTGATAGAGAAACTAAGATTGTTACTTTGTTAGTGGAGGAGAAGGTTATCATGGACAAGGTAGGGCTAGGTCATGTATGTAACCTAAGAAATATGCAGTGGGATAGGTATCTGATTACAACCTTATGTGAGAAGTGGAATGTAAACACATGTACTTTCTCGCTTACTAATAGAGACATTACAGTTACTTTGGAAGATGTGTATTGTATTTTATATTTCCCAATTAGTGTACAACATGTGACTTTATAGGATGACATGGGTGATGATGTTATTGATCATGCATCATTACTTTTTTCTCATGTTCCTTCAAGCATACATCAGAGAGGTAGTGATAGTAATGTATTACTATTAATTATTGTACAATCAAGTGTTTCACATCTATAAAAGTAGTTGGCCATATTTTTTGCCTCATTTGTTATTGTGGATGGGAGTGGGGTGTCGATTGAATATAGGTGTATGGTAATATGTTCTCATGGGCTATGCTTATGCTTTCCCACTTATACATGGATCTTTACACATTTACTTAGGAGGCATTCAATGGCAGTGTGAGTGTAGATACTTTATTAGATTATTGGGCTTATAAGTACATAGTGGTTTTATGGCTGATAGGATTATCAAGGGAGAGGTAGGCACCTCCACATCTATTTAGAGAGAAATGGATGAGTATGTTGGCTATTTGGTATGCTAGGATATATCACTATAGATGAGTTTTAGATATATTGGTGGCTCAAGATATCATATAATGGACCTATAGAGGATTCCTTGGGTGGCTTGGGGATGGAGAGTCATTTTGGTATATGAGGGTCAGTTGTTAGTTACATTATCATTGGGTTAGAGTGTATGAGCACCTTCAATATGATCACATGACTAGATATTTTAGGGTAACACAAGAAGTGCCCCTACATCATGGGTGTGGGTGAGGAGTGCACAAGCACCAATGAGGGTAGGAGCTCATAAGAGGCCTGCTAAGGTTGAGTTACCACCATTACCTTTAAATACATGAGACATGGCTATAAATATTCTTGATGTAGATGATGTTGGATGCATAGAGGCATATACCACATGGTAGATGAGGAATCAATGGGATTTATTATATCCTATTAATGGAGGGGATATCCTTGAGTATGAGGATCTCACTTTGATCTAAATGAATGGAGGTACACATTGATTATATTTGAATTATGTACAAATTTGTGATTGTTTTACCTTTCTTGTAAAATGTATATCTAATTTAATGTTGTAATTTTGCATGTAGGTGGAGTGGGAGGTTCTCAATATGAATAACCTACTAGGGGAGGAAGTAGAGATGATGGGTTCTAGGAGACCATCATTGAGTTGACACTCTGAGAGATCACATGACATGTTTTTGATGATGTAGTGGAGGAGGGTTTGATAAAGCAAGTGATAGTTACAGTTAGTGTTTATACTCATTTATTTAATAGGTCTTCTATATCTGCAGTTATATACATTATAGTAGTAGGAGAGAGATTAAATGAAGGTTGAGCTAGATAGGCATAGGATGCCTCCACTTGATTATGGATTGGTGAGTATGTGGATTATGGATGAGTACATGAAGCTTCATAGGTGGTATGTAGACTTGCATTAGGAGCATGGGTGGTTATTAGAGTGATAAAACTATCGTAAGATGAATTTAAGAGCTCAAGGAGGCGTAGGCCCATCGAGTTCTAGCCTAGACTATGGGACTAGTACTAGAGGACAAAGTGAGATTGAGAATGAGGGTATGATTTCCATTCATGATTGATTGTATCTTGATATGATGTATATGTTTTGAGAACATTTCTCTGTGTGTGTGTGTGTGTGTGTGTGTGTGTGTGTGTGTGTGTGTGTGTGTGTGTGTGTGTGTGTGTGTGTGTGTGTGTGTCTGATTTTTTTAAATTTTGACTCATGTGTATTATGTTATGGGATTTTAAATATATTGTTATAATCATTATGTATGGTTGTTTTTAGAAGTAGTTGATTTGGTATTGATTTTGAAGGTTGTTTATGTTTGGTAAAATGGTACCTAGGATATGTGATTTAATTGTTTATTGATAAGTGTGATGCTAAGTTTTGATTTGTAATCATATGTAAGAAAAAATTTATGGGATTCATAATTAATAAATTGTTTAGATAAACCGAGTTGGTTTAATGTTGGTAAAAATATGATTTGGTAAGATCTAGATTTTTGATAAGCTAGTTTTGGCTATGGATAGTTATTGTTAACTAGGAATGTTAGTTATTAGTATGTGGGGTTGTAAGATAGCACATTGTGCATATTACTTCCATGAGAGTGGCTCAAAAATACAAAGGCTAGCTAGACCTTTGGATCCATCATTGCCCTACTAAGTGAAGAGATGAAATACTATCAATATGAATTTGTGTCATATCACTCTATGTTGTATCACTATCTAAACCCTGATGGCCAACTAAAAAAGTGCCGATAATACTTGTTCTGTGTAGGAATATGATTTGTATCTAATATGGTTTGTTGTGTAATAACTATAATTAACCATATAAATTCTAAAAAATGTAAATTTATTGGATGTGAAACAAGATATATGTGTTATGAAGAATACTCATCTATTCATAATCATATACCCTGTGGCCTCTCTTGTGATGTGTATGACTGAGCCATAGAATGAGTTGGAAATGAAACTTGTGATGGGGTCTCATTTAATCTTAATCATAGCGAATTGCTATGTGAGATAGGACCCAAAAAATCTATCCATAGGGAATATTTATTGCGTTCATTACTCTATGATGTTAGTTCATTTAATCTTAATTGTAGCAGATAGCTATGTGAGACAGGACCCAAACAATATAGTCATAATGAATATTTCTCTTGAGTGGTGCTATCTTGTGGTGCCTATGACTCTGTTGGATATGCATTTGGAAATATTCTATTTACTCCTTATATTTTAGCGTTATATGTAGGTTTTTCTCATTGTAAAAGTTTATAAACCTTTTTAGTAGGTGGAATAGGAGATGTCTTGTGAGGCTCTGTCTTAGAACCCATATTCCTTTCATGATGAGTGATCGATGATTCTAATGCAGGAATGTATTAGAATGAATTAGCCATGGAGGAATGAGGTCTAAGGTTCCATGATGGAGGAAATATCCATTCCCCCTATGTGAATGATATGATTCCATTATCAACACATCGATTAATTCAATCTTTGAGTCCATAATAGTCATTATTTTTATGTCCACAAATATGATGATAGTTACAAAAGGGATGATGTGGTTGTCTATGTAAGATATGTGGATCTCATCAATGAGTAGAAGGTAATACAATTAACCTCCTCTCTAATAGTGATGGTAATATGATAAATGGGCTATCCTTTTCTAAATCAAACTATAATAGTGCCTTGATGGTATTCTTTGTAGTACATATAGTAGATTATAATTTGGAGACTAGATCTCTATTCTTAATCAATTTATTTTCTAGTTGTGATCTCCTATCTTGTTTAGGACATGGTGGATGTTGTGTGCTAGGATCTGTAGATATAGATACTATTATGAGATCTAGGGTAATCTAATCAACTAAATCTACCTCAATCAATCATAATCTCTTTTTCAAAGCTAGAACTATATAGAATAAGTTCCTGAAAGAAGACTCTATTTGATATAGTAGATGTCAAGGAGAGGTTGGTGAAGCCCATTAATAAATATATGATAAATATCTAAATATACTAGTTTGTATATCAATATTAACATGTTATTCCAAAATTGTGAGCTATAATCACTAACTATCTCGAAAGTATTCTAATGTGAAGTTGTAAATTTCTCATATGTAACATGAGGGCCCATGTTTACTATGTAATATCTGAGAAACACCTCTTCTAATTCATCATATGTGTGTAAGGAACCAATGGGAAATAGATGAAAGAACCAATTTTTTTCTTCCCTTACTAATATCTGCTAGAATAACTTGAGTAGAATCGAAAGACTTCCATGAGATGCTAAGGCCTTCCAATAGTCCTAAATGTATACAAATGGATCTCTGGTTCCATTAAAATGAGGAAATGATGGTACATAGAAATGCTTATGTAATGAAGATTTTATAAATGTCTTCAGAATAGGGTTATCATGTAAATCATTGGCATCCATCCAAGACTTATAGGCCTTATTTTCCAAGGTAAGGAGATGTACTTGGTATTGTAATTCACCAACTGTATGCATTAGAAACATAGTCTCTAGGATGGTACATTAGCATCTTGAAGTGGTTCATTTAATCATTGAATTTGATTGTTAATCTTAGCCATGGGAATGATACATTTATAAATTAGATCATAAAGAGGGGGTGTGCTCACTTGAACCTTGGGAGTAATGGTACCTTGGACCTTACTAGAGGGATGTGGGATACTATTTTATTTAGGTGAAAAGTGAGAACTGGGTTATACTGTAGTGAGGGATGGCTTGAGAGATTCATTGGTATCTTTATGTTCTAGTGTATCACATTCTAATTGAGTATAAGATGTGTTATTAGCATGAACATGTGAATTATTTGAAATATTATCATGCATATAATTAGAAACAATATTTGGAATTGCATTATGTTTGAGAGGAGTGAGAGAAGAGTCAGAAACATGAGATGCATATATTATTCACTATGTGCATAATAATCATCATTGTTCCATGCATTGTCATCATTGGATTATTTTTCATAATCACTCTCATTTTCATATTCATTTTCATGTTCACTATCATATTCATTATCACTTTTAGTGTAACTAGGGAGAGGTGTAAGTGAAGAATTTAATTCTTTTATAATATGAAATAAAGTATCATTTGAAATTGGAATATCATGTGCATTTATGTTATCCATGGATAGTGTACATGCATTATTTTCATCAAAAGTGAGAGAAAGATATTTATCATTTAGATCTTCTTTGGACATAGTAGAGTTAGGAACATAAGATGTATCATTTGAACTATGTAGTGGTAATTTTATTCTATTGCATTTATATTATTGTAATTTGAACATTGAAGTAGAAAAAGAGAAAGAGAGAGATTAGGTTCACATGGAAGCAAACTATCACCAACTAGAGATTCACTTGGAAGTGCATGACTAATTTTTTCATTTGGTGCATTGTGCAAAGGAGAATGAGGTGAGAAGTATATTTCCCATTTATCAAAATTATTTTCTTTAGAACAAGGAATAAAAGAGATAGGTTTGAGAGAAGAATATGCATCTATTTGTATTTCACTATCAATTTCATGTATATCATCATATTCTTCATTAAAACAATAGTAATTATCTTTTCTTGTATATAAAATCAATTTCCACATTCTTATGAAACGTGCAAATTTGCAAATTTTTCCATTCATTATGATAATTATGAGAGAAATTTAGAAATTGATCTATGAGATGAGAAGGAATAAGTGCCTAAGTGGCAATTTTATTTCTTTGTCCAAAGAAAGTGTGTAAAAGTAATATTAAGCAATGAATGCAAAAATAACTATGAACATAAAGATTTTGAAATTATGTTTGACAAAGTAAATAATTTGCAAAAAATCAAACTATTTTTCTAAAAATTGTGAGGAAAACATGGGGTTTGAGGACCTAGTTTGGAAATCTAGGGTTTTGAGCTAGAGTTTTAGAATTTTTAAAAATTATGCCAATAATTTAAATTATAAAAAAATATTTTAATAGAATAACTGTACAAAAATTAATACAAAAATTAGAGATTTGAAATTAAATTTTTGCAGAAGAAAACTACTAATATTTAATTTTTGAAATTATTTTTGACAAAGTAAAGAATCTACAATAAATTCAAAATATTTTTATAAAATTTTCAAGGATGGAAGGCTTCGGGTTTGAGGACCTAGTTTGCAAATCTAGGGTTTTGATCTAGGGTCTTAGAATTTTTGAAAATTATGCCAATAATTTAAATTCTAAAAATAGTTTTGAATAGAATACATGCATGAAAATTTATACAAAAATTAGAAATTAAATTTTTACACAAAATATGAAGAAAAGCCCTAAGGGTACTTAGGGTTTTAAATATATTTGAAGTAAGTCAGGCTCACCAAATGTTTTATTATTTTAGGAAATTAGTGTTTATTTCTTGAATAATAAAGGGTCTAGAGTAAGGGGAAAAATATAATTTGATATGGAAAAATAGAGATAGTTATCAAATAACTTGCACGAAGAAGAGAAATAAACTTATCTAAAAATTGGCTAAAATAAATGATTCAGGATCTAGAAGTTGAGGTGTAAGATTGGGGCACTATCATGAATCTAGATTTGGCCTTTATTTTATGATTAGATAGGAGAACCAAAAGTGGATAGGAGTGGCACCAACACTATAGCTCACCTCTACCAATGTTGTCTTGGATATCTAAACTTTCTAGGTTTTGTTTACCACCTCAATGTGAGAATATGTATGAAATTTTAGAGGCTTGATCTTGACAAAGCTTGTTGTAGGTCCATTTCAATCTCTAAACCCTATATTCATGTACAAAAATGTAAAAAATAAATGCATCAAAATCAAAAGGGGAAAAAATTGGTTCAGGGGAAGAATGATCACATGATCTGAAACATCTACTATTCTTATTTCTACCTATATTAACCCTCAAGCTAGAGTTGTAGATCAAATGTATTTCCCCCTTAAGGAACATGCATAATCAACATGTTTAGTAGATGAAAGAATAAATTTTGCCTAAGCCTTTTCTTGATCAATCATGCAAGTTTGTATGTGATGCATAATGTTGAGCTATAATTAACTAATTTTTATTATGTAATGTGCCAAAGTAGTAAGTGCTAGATATAAAATTCCTTGTGAATTCCTTTATATATAAAAATCTTCATTTTGAATTTGGGATCTTTATTCACATTAGATGACATTAAAAATCTAATCAAATCTTAAGGGAGGGGATAAGAAAGGTTTATGACCCATTAAACAATAAAAATGATTATTGGATAATAGTGTTGGAAAGGATAAGAGCATCAAGCATTTTAGTCCTATATAATTCTATTATCTAGGACTCAAAAAAATAGGCTAGGACTGACATAGACTAATTTTAGGGGTTATTGGAGGTATAGGTTAGTTTATTGATATAAAAAGAGGTTATAAAATCAATAAATAATCTCAAGATAAATAAAATAAGGACATGGCTAATGTGAACAAAACGCATATTCTCCAATCAGAGTCTCTTGTGAAAGGACTATGAAAATACATGATATGTGTGGTTGCTTAACCATTTTAGGGTGCATTAATAGTCAAACTTGAACTATAATATAAATGTAATGAATGTATGAAGCTAGAAGTAGAGATAGTGGGTTTGAGAAAAGAGCTTAAAAAGGCCAAAAGCCAACTAGGAAAAATTCTAAATTTGATAGGAGGATCATATATTCTTGATGAATTGATCAACTCTCAGAAGCCCTCAAAAGATAGATTAGGTCCTAAATATGTAAATGGAAATCTTTCCACTACTAGTAAACCTACTAACCTATATGGAAACTTCAAAGTAGAAAGAGAAGCTAGAGAAATGAAAGAGAAATCTAGTAAGGACACAAAGAAAGACTCAAACACAACTGATGTGAAGAAAGTAAAACCTAAAAATAAGCTTGAATAGAAGAAGACAAAAGTAGCTGATGTAGATGGATACACCAAAGTAAGAGACTTGAAGAATTCAAAGTTTAGAATATATGCTCATGTTGTACCAAGAAATGTTATGACCAGGTATTCCTCATCTTTTTATGGTTATTTTTTCATCTATAATTAGTCTGGTCATAGTGTTATTGATTGTAGAGTTGTACCTACAAGGAGAACAAATTCAATAAGTAGAAACTCATTTTCTCCTCTATTAGATACAAATGTAATGTGTTATAATTTTAAAGACTTTGGTCACATAGATAAACATTGTAGAACTAGCTTTGTAAATTCAAAAGTATACAATGTAAATAAAATCATGCCTCCCAATGTGAATAAAGGTTCACAAGTCTCTAATAAAGAGAAAATGAGGACATATAAGAAACCTAATGAAGTGTGGAAAGTGAAAAATCAATCCATGATTAATCAAATTGCACTCCATGCTAAGGAATATAATTTTTGGGTGATAGATAGTGGTTACTCAGAGCATATGACTAGTGACAAGAGAAAGTTCACCGAATTAAGCAAATGTAAGGAAGGATTTATCAGCTTGGGAGATAACACAATGGTAAATATCAAAGGTAAATGAAATTTAAACATAGATGGTAAATTGCCTACACATGATGTTTAGTGTCCACCAAATGTGTGATAATGGATATAAGGTCACATTTGATGTAGAAGGCTATAAGATAAAGAGATCACATATAATAGTTATAGAAGGGAAAAGGACTGAAATTAACATCTATAATTTTGTTGAAGTGAATGAAAATAGCTACTTTATAGGTAATATTGATGAGATTTGGTTATGGAATAGAATAATGGTTCATGTTAACTTTTCTAACTTATTCAAATTGAGCTCAAACAATTGTGTCAAACACATTCCCAAGATAGCCAAACCTATAGATACTACTTGCAAGGAATGTCAACTTGGCAATTAGACAAGGCTCAAGTTTCAAACAAACGAGTATGCAACCACAAAGCATCTAAAATTAGTTCATACTAATTTTTATGGTCTTACTAAGACAAGAGGATCAAAAATAGAGATATTTCATGTTATTTTTAGATGACTACTCAAGAATGACATGGGTAAGCTTTTTGAAGGACAAGTCTCAAACCTTTGAGATATTCAAGATATTTAGAGCCATGGTTGAAAATGAGATTAGATAAAAGGTCAAATGATTAAGATCTAATAAAGGTAGAGAATTAACCTCAAATGAGTTTGTAGAGTATTGTGAGAATCATGGGATCAAAAGGCATTGCTCTATAACAAGGACTCCATAAAAAAATGGAGTTATTGAGAGAAAAATTATGATAGTCAAGGAGATGGCTAGAATAATGTTAAAAGAGGCCAAGTTATGTGATGTATATTGGAGATAAGAAATCCAAACAACATTATACATCTTGAATAGAGTTCAACTAAGGGTAAATAGTGACAAAACTCTTTATGATCTATAGTATAGAAAGCCTACCTCTGTTAAGTACTTCATAGTGTTTGGAATCAAATTCTACATCAAGAGAAAAGAGGATAAATTAGCAAGCTTTGAATCAAGATTTGATGAAGGAATACTTCTTGGATATTCCACTCAAATCAAATCCTATGTTTATTATAATAAAAGGCTAGACAAGATTTTAGAGAGCATCAATGTCAAGGTTGAAGAAGGATTGAAACATGTTGAACCTAACAAGGAAATTAGTATTTAAGAGTTACATCTTGAATGATACATAGATAATGAGGAGGCCGAGGAAAATATTTAAAATCCACCTCCAAGACTTGTTCAAATGGATCATCCCAAATAGCATATAATTGGTAATAATAATGAAGGAGTTTAAACAACGAGAAAAGATACAATGAAAAATGAGCAAGTAAGTTTTGATCTAATGTCTAAAATTAAGCCTAAGAGCTATGTTGAAGCCAAAAAGGATGAGAATTAACTAAAAGTGATGGAAGAAGAACTAAGCCAAATAGAAAAGAACAAAACTTGGTAATTAGTCCCAAGAGCTTCTAATAAAAATGTGTCTATAAAAACAAGATAAATGAGGATGGATTTATTATAAGGAATAAATCAAGATTGGTGTGAAAGGGATATGCACAAGTTGAAGGCATATATTTTGAGGAAACTTTTACTCCAATTTCTAGATTGGAAGCCATAATAAGACTTATAGCATTCTCTATTTACAAGAAATTAAAAGTATATCAAATAGATGTCAAGTCTACTTTCTTGAATCAAAATCTAGAAGAGGAAGTCTATATTAAAAAACTAGAAGGCTTTCAATTGTTAGAGGAAGAAAATTATGTGTGTAAACTGAAGAAATCACTGTATGGTATAAAATAGACATCTAGAACATGATATTCAAGATTTGACCAATATTTGTAAAAATAAGGTTTCAATAAAGGATGTGTAGATAGTAGTCTATAATTTAAATCAGAAGGTGAGCATATGTTGGTTGTTGTTGTTTATTTAGCTGACATCATATTTGGTTAAAGAAATAATAAAATGGGTAAAGAGTTTGCTACATAAATACAAAGTGAGTTTGAGATGTTTATGTTAGGATAACATTATTTCTTCCTTGGTCTACAAATTGCATAATTTGATGAATGGATATTCATATCCCAAACCAAGTATACAAAGGAAATGCTCAATAAGTTTTTAATGGAAGAAAACAAATGGGTTATTATTCCCATGATAATTGGATGCAAGTTGAGAAAATAAGATGAGTCCCTTGATGCAAATTAGACTATGTATAGATCAATGATAGGTAGTTTATTATACCTAACTACATCAAGACCAGATATCATGCAAGTAGTATGCATGGTTACAAGATTTTAGTCTGCTCTTAAAGAATCACCTATCAATTTAATAGAAAGGATATTTAGATACATCAAATGCATATTTAACTATGGTTTATGGTATCATTTAAGTGAATATGTCACTTTGACAGCTTATGCAAATGTTGATTGGGAAGGAAGTGTTGATGATAGAAGAAGAAATAATAGTGGTGCATTTTTCCATGGAAATAGACTTGTTCGATGGCTAAGCAAAAAATAATAATCAGTTACTCTTTCTCTAGTACAATCACATTATGTAGTAGTAGTTTCATATTGCACTCAAGTCTTATAGATGAGGCAAACACTCAAGGACATCAAGGTAGATTTCAAGGCACCTATATCTATTATTTGTGATAATTTTAGTTATATTAACATATCAAATGATCTAGTGATGCATTCTAGAACCAAACACATATCAATCAATTATCACTTCTTAAGAGAGAGGGTTGTAGATCAAAAGGTCACAATGGAATATGTGGCAACTAAAGACCAAATTGTATACATATTCATTAAACCTCTTCTAAAGGAACAATATGAATATCTAAGATAGAATTTGGGAGTAGTGGCCCCTACACCACATCACTAGATCTTAGTGATAGGGAATGAGTCTAGGGGGAGTCTCAAAGAATCTTTGTTAATCCCTAGAAGAAGAGAGAAAAGGCAACTTAGGTATGTTTTATCTTTTCCATAGTTAGAATGAGTTTAAGGTTAAATATTCTTGGAAAAATTCCTTTATCTAATAGAGGGGGAGACACATTTTGATAAAAAAATATCTATATTACCTTTGCCATTTATTTCAAATGGGGAGAAAAAGTGAAAATGCTCTCTATGGGAGAAGAAGAGAAAAATTCTCTCTACAAAAGTGTGGAGCAAAAGTGCAAATGTCAAAGAAGAAGCAGAACAAGAGTCCAAGTTGAGTATTAGGAAAATGTACCATTAACTATAGGGGATAATTTTTATTATGAATATCTTCAAATTCATACCTTTTAGTTGCTAATACAAGCAATGCAAGTGAAGGATTTGATTAGAAAAAGATTAGAGCATTTAATTTTTCATCAATGACAAAGGGGGAGATTGTTGGAAACATGATTATTATTGATGTAAAAAGGGACATTATAAGCATGTCATTAATGCTCATAGATGAATATGGTGATTATAGTGATCTTATTGAAGGTCAAGAATGATTGGAATTCATCTAGTTCTTCATTTTGATCATTAAGACATTTTGGGTCTAGATAGGAAAAGATGAGAAGGAATTTTGTTGATGTCACCATTACCATGTGTACATGGGTATGGGGGAGATGGTCATATGGTTGTGATTGCATTAGTACCTAATTTTTATGTGCCATATTTGAAGACATGTGAAGGAAAATAGTTAAAGATATGAGGATGCAAAGTTGGCTACTTGCACAAAATTCACTATGTTCCAATACTTAGCCAAATTTGCAAAAGAGGTCAATAGATCCAAGTAAGAATATTGATGATGTCATATTTCACACATATGGAGGTACCAAGACAAAATGATCATATGAATTTTTTCATTCTTTTGCCTAGTTTCAACATGCTAAATAGTAGGTCACACAATGTAGTGCAATAAAAGATATGCTTGAGAAAAGTATGGCTCCAGGATATTTCTTCCCAACACTTAATCAAATTTGTAGGTTTCAAGATAAATACAAGTAGGCACGTTGATGATTCCATATCTTGTATATATGAAGGCTTCAGGAGCATAAAGTTGTATAGATGGAATCCCTTATGCAAGAGGATCATATGCACTAATTTATAGGTCATGCAACTAGTGAAAGAAGAGTTATGCAGGTGCAAATTTAGCCTTCTAGGCACATTGAAATGGTATCCATACTTATAAAAATATCTACACAAGGTCTTGAAAAATTATCATGATTTTAAAAAGATAATGTATGTACATTTGAAAAGGAAATAGATAGAAGATATTTTATGATTTTTTTATGAGCATCTTGAATATGTGGTCTATAGGTTCAAACAAGAAGGAATGAGCTTAGAAT
Source organism: Torreya grandis (assembly GCA_037957365.1). Taxonomy (NCBI): domain Eukaryota; kingdom Viridiplantae; phylum Streptophyta; class Pinopsida; order Cupressales; family Taxaceae; genus Torreya; species Torreya grandis. The sequence goes on along the minus strand of JARHVA010005229.1, from coordinate 52,479 downwards.
CAAACTATCTTTTATTTTAGACATGATAAGGTTTCTTATTTAAACCCTAAGGGTTTATGTCATGATGTCAATAGGCACTTTTTATTTTGATATTGACTAGATATATTTGGGACCTACTAATTTAAGTATAACTTAAGCCTTTTTAGACATTATAAAACTAGCCCTTTGACCTAGCAATTACCAGCTTGAGCAATGATCAAAAGGATTAATAATTCCTAGGTCTTAAACCTTATAATATTTCTAATATTGATTAATGGCTACCACTTCATCATATGTAGATGATCCAATGAAGTGTAGTGAATTCAAATTGTCAAAAGGACTTCTAAGTAAATATGCAAGTGATAAGTGTCACATTCACAAAGCCTTTTAAATAGAGACCTAATGAACATAATCCTATCAAATTTAATGATCGAATTCATTAAAAGATCTGATAGTGAGAGGATGATTGTATAAAGGATATATGATAAAGAAAGTGAACTTAGATGGAATAAAATGATCAATGTTTATCAAAATAATGATGAGTTAAAGATCAATCATGTTTAAGAATATTGATGAAGTGAAAGTGATACAAAAATATAGGAAGCAATGAGATGGGATAAAGAGCTTGACACTTAACATCTAGACAAAGATAAATAACATGCATCTTCAATGATCAAATTATATGTGGAAGCTAATATTAGGAAGATCAATAGATGCATGATAAATTTGAGCTATTTATATATGGACCATCATATAATGGTGGTAAATGCAATATCAATGACTAATATTTAAAGTTATGTCCACATAAATGATTAGTTGCAGGAACATGTAGTAACTTATGTGTAACCTCTATATTTTGACATAAATAATGAGATTGATTGATACAACCAATTAAACATATATTAATGAGCATGTACATCAAAACTTGAGTCCAAGAAATGATATAGATAGTAATGAGATAGAAAATTATGGTGGTGTTTCATGGAATCGAGACGTGGGAAAATTACTGTTCAATTCATAATGAACTAAAGTCCAAAATTGGCATGATGTGTTATAATCCAAGTGTGAACACATAAATGATATGCAACCCTAGATAAATTATTATATATATATGATATCTAGGACAAAGGTAATTATGGGTGAAGCTATTTAATTGGGTCAAACATAAAATATAGAGACAAAAAGGAGCAGAGTGAGAGTGAGATGAAGTGTGTTGAACAGAGTTATATCTAGACATAGAACTAGAGGGCTAGAGAAGAGTAGAGAGGAAGAAAGGAAGAAAGGCATAAAGAGAATGTGCAAAGTATGATTAGTTTCAGACTAGACATGTAATAAATAATATATATTTGGATTCATGTATGATTCTATTTTATTATTTGGAGTTGTAGCTCCATAAAAGAATCTGAGAGGCTGGTACCCAGATTATGGAGTGGGTGTTTCCTTAGAGTTGAAGATCTTAAATCAGGGGATTGGTGTGCTTAAAAATTATAACTAGTGAGTTTACTTATTATGAGGCTTGATTAAAATGGTAATGTCTACCAGTTATTCTCATGGTGGTTTTCCCTTATTGTGTTTTCCATGGTATATCTTGTTTTGTGTGTTTTTGTATGTTTGAAATCTCTACATATTTGATTTTATCAACATATATATTTCAATCTACATCAAAAGGTTTTAAGAATATCTAAGTTTATTAATATACTGATTCACCCCCCTCTCAGTATCTAGTTGTCTTCCAACACATCAAACATGGACAACATGAATTTTATTGAATTTTTAGACCTACAAGTGGATGAAGATGATTGTTTATCAACATTGAAAAGTGAAACAAGATCACTAAGAATACAAGAGTATTATCACCATTTTATCAAAATATTGACATGAATAAACAACTCCAAACTCCTTGAAAAACATATTCAAACACTTTCAACTCAATCTTATATATAAACACAAAAGATAGTCCCAAGAGTGAATGGAGGAGTGACCATTATTTAGAATTTATAATTAATTTTAAATTGATCCAATTACATGAATTGATGGTGAGGATAGGTTAGAGGAAAATTAAGAATCATTTCAATACATTTGACCAACTAAATAACTTATGGAACATATAGAACTAACATTTACTTATAAAATTCTCATAAAAGAGACTTTTTATGCCAAAAGTACATCCAAACATTAAAATAAGATTATTAAATGTTTTTTAGGCATATAAATAAATATAATAACACACTCCATTTCATTTCATGCAGCCATTAATTCAAATTATTCATTGGAGCTACTCTAAACTCAGTCTGTGGGGTTTTAAATTCTCAAAAAGTAGTCTAGCTTCTTAGTGATTGTTCATAAAGAGAAGATCACAAATACAAGGAAAAATGCATAAAATTTTAATCTCATTAGGTTCTCAATTTTTTTATAAATATCATCCCCCAAATCTACTTGTACATCTTGTACTATTTGATTGATTTTGGCCTTCACTAGCTTATGAATGGAGTGATGGGACAAATAAGTGCTTTTATACAAATTTTTGATCTAAAAATTCTTTAATTTTTTTTATAACCTATAAGAGATGAAATTACATCTCTTAAATTTTTTCACTTGTACATGACTTCAACAAGTCCGTACAACTTATCTAACTCCACAAGATGGCACTGAAATCCAAGAATCTAACTTTGATATGACTTTTTTGATAGGTGTGGTAGTTGAGTAACTAATAAAATGACCTTTTAATGTATGTGTTATATATTTTTCACTTATATTACGTGGACACACATTATATTTATCTAAAAAATCACTTTTTCATGTATTTTAACCACCTTAGAGCTAATAAATGAACCTTAAACTTTACAAAACTTCATGAAATGTTATGAAAAGATGTTTAGGAAATAAAATGACATTAATCAACCCATAATCACTTATTACACTACTTTACCATAAATTATTTCCTCATGACACCCATAGACCACTTTATGACCACAACATGAAATTACCTTAACTTCTCCAAACTAACCTTAAACAACACTAACAAGGTTAAATGAAGACTTTAGGTACCATATAGGTTATGACATGACCATATGACAAGTTTAAATTTATAGGCAGTTGACCACTTTATCTTTGGGTCAAATTTAGTCAACATTCTTGGTGATTCATAGGGTATCATGCTTGCAATGGTAATAGGACAAGTAGCCTTGCATGTCCATTGGGAAACAAGTTTCCTTGCACTTAGTTTTAGACCTAAAACAACTTTGAACATAAAAAAACAAACTAATTACCTTCACAACACACAAAACAAATATAACACATAAATAAATAAATAAATAAATAAATAAACACCATGTGTTATCAAGCACATAGGGGACACAAAAACAACTTACGCAAACTAGACTATATACAAACTAACCTGAAAAATAAATCTTCCTTTTGGATTAAAATGGAATCTTGTGCAATCTTTAGTTATATGAGATAAAGGAGGACATGAATCAATTTATCTCTTGATCTTTGGTTTCGATTTCTTCATCTCTTTCATGATTTTAAATTTATTTAGAATGATCTCTAATGCAATAATAGTCACTACAAACATATCACCTATGAAGGTGAATTCTTCTTGTAATTTCACAATATTCTCATGGTGTTATTTAATATCAAATTTGTTCAATGATGCTTCATCTAAGCATGGTTCTTTGACTTTCATGGAATCTTGAATGGAATTAGGATTCTCATAAAAAATTTCAAGCTCATCAAGGATATTAATGTACTCAACCCAATATTTATCATTATCCTCAATGAAGACATCTTGTTTGATCTCTTTGTGAACATGATCTTCAACTTTGAAAAGGAATTCAATATCTTTAAGGAGATCAATATGTTTCTACCAATCACTATTGTCTTCTTTCTCTTCAAAAACCAAAATTTATTAAAACTCATATTATTATTCATGGTGTAATTCATAATTTCAACTTCATTTCTTGAAGTGTATTTAACTTTAAGGTTGGTTACAATGTGGAAATTTTTGGGTGGCATAAGATATTCTTTTGAGAACACACAATCAAGAGGCAATGCATCTTTAATAATGTCTTCAACTTGACCAGTAAAAGATGTAGGATTTTTAAGGCCTTAAAATTCTTCACAAATGTCCTTGGATTTATACCATAAGTCATCTTGTTCCATGGATTCATTGGTAGCTTTATATTTTATTATTTTTTCAAGATCAACTCATTGACTATTCCCATGAGATTTGACTATCTCAGTTGATGTAATGTTATCCTCAAATATATTTTCTTCCATGTCTTGGTCAACCTCTTTGTGAGTATCTACAACTTGATCTTGAGCATCTCTTTCTTCACTCAATAAGATGGATTTATGTCTATGTTCAACAAGGGGATTACCTATAATGAACTCTTCATTATAGACACTTGTGTCATCTTCTTGATCAATTGCAACTTTAGTTTGATCTTATTCACTAATATCTCATAGTATTGGTTCTCCTTCAATAAGGGATGAGGTGGGAGTGTGGTGAATTAGTTCATGGGTTGTAGAGTTATTATAAGTTGTGGTGGATGACTTATGGATGGGATTAAGAATGAAGGTTTCCTGAATAAACTCATGGGGAGATGATAAGTTGGATTAGTCAATGGGAGAGACATGTTCTTCAACAAAATATTTACTTTATTCATAGCTTTCTTGAGGCTCTTCAATAACCACAATTTGATCCTTAAACTGTTGACTTTACCACCTCTCTATTCTCTCTATCCACCATTGTATATAATATCTCTTTTCATGAAAATCATCATTGATGACATATTTGGCTTCCTATTTAACTAAACTCCAATTATTTATAAAGAATTGGAATAATTTTATCAACTTCTCTATGAGATGAATAGGGATCACATCCAGTTACTTATCCCATTTTATCATAACTTTTTTTTTGATTTTAGCACATTTGGTATGAGTGATAACAAGGATTTGGCTTGAGGTTGAATTGAAGTAGGAGGAGGAGGGTAATAGTGGGTGTTTTGGTGAGCTTTAACATGTTGATTTAGTTTCCTAATTTGTAATTCTATGGCCTTAAAACTTACTTCTTAATATTTTTCTTCCCAATCAATGGTATCATATGAATTCAAATGACATAGATGATAGGAATTATGTTTTGATTGATATGGATCATGTTAAGGATGATAGAGAGACCCTTATTATTACTCTTCTTGATAGCACTCCTCATAATATTCTCCATAGGTATTCTCAAAAACATCATGGTCATATAAATGGAAATTACGATGATGATAGGACTGTTATGACTCATAAGGATGATAACAATTTGTATAAGGTTGTTGAGACACATAATTGGGGTAATGACAAGGATGATAGGGAGGTGCATAGTAGAATATTTCATCATATCCAGTCATGCTGACTTAATTAGTCAAATGAGAAAATAATATTTTAGAAAATGATTTTCACAATATGTACTTGGACTGCTATAACTAGTTGATTGCATTCAGACTCACCATTGGTGTTTGTTAAATGCCTCTAAAGGCTAATAAGAGAAAGAACACACCAAGAATTCTTCCACTCTTTTGGATCTTGGTCCCACTAATAATTCCAAAAATATTTTCATTCAAATTTTCACCCTTGGATATGTAGTTCAAGCCTTACCCAAATTGAGTGGAACATGGGATTACATCTAGGCTTATGGCTTGCCTATAGGAGAGGTAAACCTATAGATTAAAGGGATAGATCCCTTCGTCTATCTATTGAATATCATATCCTAAAATACTAACTCATTTAGATGAAAAGGGAGAGCGAAAACATAAATAAAACTATCCTAATGAGGAATGAGGTGAAGCACCAATTGTATCCTGACCACTACCAACCAATTGTAAGTATGCTTCAAACATAGGCCTAACCTGGACATACACTAATATTTGTCATAGAGTTTTGTGAAGGAATATTTGGATAGGAAGACTAAACACAAGGTTATGACATGACACTAATGGAGATACAAATTAAAAAAAAATCATTAACACTTCATTAGAACACTTCAATAAACTTGTAGTAGACTTTTAAAGCTAAATATAAATGGAATTAAGGAAAACATGTTAAAGAAGAGAAAATATCAATTAGAAATATCAACTAAATTAAAATTAAATTGAAATAAATCATGTATAAGGTAAACTGGATAATCCTTTATTTTTCAAAGTCTAAAAATGGTCATGGATTTGTCATACTCAATTGGAAGATACAAACTTAGACAAAAGTGGCTCAATATATAGAGAATGTGAGAGAGAAGAGAAGAAGGGTATAAGAGAGAGAGAGAGTGTGTACAAGTTTCATGTGAGTTAAAAATAAGACAAGAGTCATGGAACTTCCTCAATAATTTTAAGATGACATGTGTGGCTCCTCTAGAGATTCTCTAACTCTGTAAGTGGCGTGAGAGTTGAAAAGCTTATTTGACATCTTGACTAGCTTCTTTAAACTTATATTCTTCTTCTTGACATGTTCAAGCATAAGTGACCTTATAAGTGGTTAGATTAATTTATTATACCTTTTTTATCTACTCTTGACACTTCTAAAATGGCCCAATAGGTTTTTTTTGACACATCACCTCTTTCTCTTGCAAAGTGTCTAGAAGACTCTTCATCTCCTTAGGCCTATTTTTCACAAAAGTTTAAAACTTCAATTTATATTATTAAGCTCATAAAAACTTCATGGATGACCTATTAATACCATATTTGACTTTAAACAATCAATTTTTAGGCCTCAAACTAGCCCGAACAAGTCATTCTCTACCAAAAGCCTCAAATAGGAATTTTTGTTTATAACTCTAAAATGATGAAAAAATACTTATGTGGATAAAATTATATAAGGTTTTCATAATATAAGGGCATATTACAGTACCTATTATTCCCCTAAATCTCTAGGATTAATTTCATGCTCTAAGAGTTAGTGGAGATATCTCTTTTTATCCTTTCTCTCTCCTAACTATAACTCAAATAGGCGTCCCTACTAAGAGAGTGAAAAATGATTCTACATGATCCCAACACATGAAAACCCCAAAAAAATTGTGTCATTTAGTTATAATACCTCCTATAAATTCTCCATACCAATTTTGAAGTTTTAACTCGTTGTATGGTTCTAAAAAATATCAAAAAAATAGTCTTTTTAGCCCTAATACATAAAATTGTTTATAGTATTGTATCAAAAAATTGCATTGGGTTATTATTATTTGAGTCTTAAAAATTTTATATGAAGTTTTTAAGTTTTTATGATCCATATGGAAGCATTAAAATTGATTTCTCTCTCATCAAGGCCTTATGACTCTCCTAAGCAGCCTAAAAAGTGCCTCATAATCTCAAGGATGATTCATAAATATTGGGGTGTAAATATCAAAGATAATTACATAATATAGAATTTCAATAATTTGGATAACTTCCCCTAGGATCAAATTTTACCATTAAAATCCAATGAACCATACCAAGCAATGTAAGATGGCCTTTGAATTGGAAATAAGCATTTTGTGAGGTTTAGGTAAGATTGTAGTCTTTAGGAGCTTCTTCTATGTTTGGTTTGAGTTAAAATGACCTTCATGGGGTATTTATTATTTCATATATATTTTTTTAATAATTATCTAATCACATTATTCCTCAAACTCTTTGCAACATATCATGTTCTAGATATAGGGTTTGTAAACTAAACTGATTGTCATGCCCTAATGGATCGTATTCTCTTGTTTCTCTTTATGTCATATGGTTTATAACCCATGGATGGTTTTTTATATTTTTATCACATACCATAAATTCTATTTAATTATCCAACCTAACTCCACTTTATCACCTCTTATGGGACTAGCTGCCCAAACAAGTCTATGTATACATTTAGAAATATGAAGGGTCTATAACATTATTGATTATGTTTCACCTTTATTGGCTGAGTTTGAGGCTATTATTTAGTGATTTTCAAAACATATAAATCAAATTTTATTAATTTATCCTCTCTAAAACCTCTGATATACCTCAATTTCTTTCCATAAATCACCCATTTCTTAGGACTGAGTAGGCATAACTGTGTATGCATTGTGGAGTGTTAGGACTGTATAAGGTCTGCCAACTATGCTTCAATATATTGATTGAGTATGATGTCCTAGTGGAATATTTTTATCATATATTAAATCTCATTCAAAAATATTCCTCTCTTTAATAAATCTATACATTTTCACCCTAAAAAATAACTTTTTCATGAATGAGTAGGCAAACATAGTTTTGACTATGTATAGGTCCATTAGGTCTATGATGCCTATTTTGATATTTTATTATAAATGTATTGAGAAAATTTATCTATTTTATACCCTTAAAAAAATTAGACAAACCATTGTCTCTAGGTTTTATAAAGTCTTGAGTCATCTAAACATAGACCTATAGGTGACTATTATGACAATGTATATGCATTTTGCATTAGTTAATAATCCTAGGTGTTTCAAGAGTCCTAATTGAAACATGAAACTCTAAAAATCATGTCATTTCATTATTTAGGTCTTAAAATAGTTTTTAAATACCTAAAAAATTCAATCTCATAAAAATCTTTATTCAATATAATTCTCTCAAGTTAACTGGTTGTAGGTGTTAATAGAGAGCTCAACTATGTATGTAGTTGAGTTAGGTATTCAATACAATCCTCAAAACTTTTTAGTGTCTCTAAATCATGTCTTATTGGTTTATTAATAAATTCCCAATTCTTTGAAAATTTCATTACATTCCAAATCACCAATGTTCAAAACAACTTTTTAGCGGATGGTTTTAGGTCCTCTTATGCATAATTTGATTATGTATCATCTTAAATTAGGCCTCTCTACTACACCATGACTAACTAAAAGTGATTAAAATCATGGATAGTTTCTATAAATTCATTATAATTTCAAAGATACTTTTCAATCACTTTAGAACCTCTACATTCATAATCTCAACTGTTAGTCTTGTAGGTAACTCTAGGTCTAATTGTGTATATTTGGAGTTGACTATGTTCTTGGTCTTGAAATGACCTTTTAAAATATATATGGCACTATAAATCATTCATACTCATCATTAGCCATTGTCATTTCATTTCCAATTTCAAATCATTTTCAAAGTATCCTCAAAACCTTTATGTTTATTATTTCTGTACATACAGTCTTGTAGATGTACATTACATGTCTTAGCTTGTCAATTAGGCACCATTTAGCCTCAAACTACTTGGAAGATATCTAAATTGATCAATTAAATCTAATATTTAATACAAAACAATATTTAATTATTAAAATACCCTCATTAGACATGAACACCATGAATTTTCCTAAGTTTATAGACCTCCAAGTGGTTGGAGATGACCATTTTACAACATTGGAAGTATTGAAACCTTGGACAATGAAACATGACCACTAGCACTTCAAGAGTACTATCAACATATGAAAATAAATAAAACAAATCCAAACTCCCTAAAAAACATATTCAAACACTTTTAATTTAGTCTACTATTCAAGCATAAAACACAATCCCAAGATTGAATGAAGAAGTGACCATTTTTGAGACTTTATATGGAATTTTCAATTTATCAAATAATATTAATGTATTTTTAGGAGAGGATAGAGGAAAATTAATAATTATTTCAATTCATTTTACCACTTAAATAACTTTTGGATCATAGAAAACTAATAGTCACTTGCAAATACTCATAAGAGAGACTATTAATGACAAAATGACATCCACACATTCAAAGAAGATGATTTAATATGTGTGATGAATATAAATAAATATTATAACACACTCTAACTAGTTTCATGTAGCCATGAATTCACATTTTACACTAGAGATACTATAAACTCAACCTATGGGGTTTTAGGCTCTTAAAAAGCATTCTAGTTTTTTATTGATTGTTCATAAATCTAGGAGCACCAATACAACAAAAAAATGCCAAATTTTTAATCCCATATGAGTCCTAAGATTTTTATAAAGCATCAAATCCCAATTTTACCTATATGGGCTATACCATCTGATTAATTTTAGCCTTCACTAATTTGTGAATTGAGTGATGGTAAAGAGAAGTGATTTTATGCAACTTTTGGATCTACAAGTTCCTTTCAAGATTTTTTATGACCTTTATGATATGAGATGAAACCTCTTAATTTTTTCATTTGTACATGACTTCAACAAGTCTGTATAACTTCTGTAACTCCTCAAGATGGTGTTGAAATCCAAGAATCTAAATTTTCTTTGACTTGATGATAGGTGTGGCAGTTTATTAGTTACTTTAAATACCTTTAAATTTGTTTGGTAATAATTTTTCACTTAGGGGACTTTGACACACATTAGAGTTAGCCAAAAAATCACTTTCTCATGTATTTTAACCACCTTAGAGCTAGCAAATGAACATCAAACTTTCCAAAACGTCATGAAATGTTATGAAAAGGTGTTTAGGACATAAAACTACAATAATAAAACCCTAATAACCTATGATGTAGTGTGACCATGACTTATTTCCTCATAACACCCCTAGACCACTATATGACCATAACATGAATTTACCTTAACTTCTCTAAAATGTCCTTAAACAATGCTAACAAGGTTAAATAAAGACTCTAAGGACCATATAGTGTATGACATGACCTTATGACAATTTTTAATTTAAAGGGTATGACCAATTTGACTTGGGTTCAAATTAGGTCAATTGGTGTCTCTCGGTAAGGCTTAATGCTTTATGTGAAACAAATTTTTCATTCTATTGAAGACAACAAAACCTAGAAGGTGCTCATACATACTTATATTAACAAAGGATATACTTATGGGTGAGTGGCTAGGAAAGGATTGGATTTTTTGAATCTCCTCACTCTTATAGCTCTAGTTAAAATTGTGGGGTCTTTTGTTATCAAGAGTATATGGACAACCTGAGAAAAAGTCAAACATTGGTTGTTATAGAATGGAACTAGTTTTTGGGATGGAGTATCTATAAATAAACATTCTATATGGTGGTCCCCAATTATCAATATTAATGTGGTTACCATCATTAAATATACATCAATCCATTCTCTTAAATTATATCATATGTGCATTTGTGTGGTGCAAGATTTCTTTTACAAAACTAGTTTTTTCTCCCTTGGGATGAATTAAAAGTGAACTATAAAATTTTATTTACTAACAAAGAGTCTTTTGTGGAAATTATGACAATTATTCCTATAACTATCCTACACAAAATCATAGTCAATTCTTTTTATACTTGGTGGAAATATTGGAAGTGGTATGTGGATATACCTTTTTATAACTACAATACTCAAAAAGGTTAAAAATGGTTGTATTCACATATGCCTATGGTAAACAAGCTCAATGATCATTGGAGCATACATTCATCCCTTACTACTTTGGGAAGACACTTCTAAACTATGTGGTTGGCTTGTGTCTAATGAAATCTATCTCATTTCAATTTGTGTATTCTCCACAAGGGATTCTTAAAGGCAGTAATCTTGTTTAGTTGGAGGTGGTACAACCTAGATGATCATTTTGTGGACACCTATAGACCATAATTAAATATATGGTATTTAAAAAAGGCCCAATATGCCTGAATATGGACACATGATTTCTTCCATCCACATCACTCGACCTTGTTTAGTTGGTATCACACTGTATTGGGAGACAACAAAAAAAAGACACCATAATCACCCAAGTTAGGTATGATTACAAAATAAATTTTTTTTTGGATATGGAAGGAATGCAATTCAAATTTATTTTCAAAAAAAATCCTAACATTTAGTTTTCTACTTATAATAAAGGTATGGTTGTGTCTAATGTTCTTTTGCATACTCAAGTTCAAACTAATGAGGATATGGAATTGGATTACTTCTAGTAGAACTTATATAACTAGGGGATGTCTTATATTATTTTTATCATATGTCACCCTCCTTGCTCTAGAACCATAATCCTTAGGGATGTAGTAGACTTTCTCTAGGTAGTTTTTAGCACAACCATTCCTATATATGATCATGTTATAATGGTTCTACTTAGAGGTTCCACTCTCCCCCATTGACTCAATGTGGAGGTCATGGCTCTCCACCCCTTCCTTCTCATCAGGCTCAGGTGTGGGGTTATTTACCTCCTATATACTAGTGGAGGTGGATATTTCCTCCTAGGAGTTCATAAGGTGATAGAATTAATCCTTTGCCAAACAAATGTTTTCCTCAACTCCCATTGGCTATCTCACCCCAAAAATCCATGCATTATAGTATTGAATAATAGGTAAGTGACTAGGATGACACCAAATCTAGATGGGACCATGTTTCTAAAGGGAAATATGTTCTAAGCTCCATATTGGGTGATCTCCATGATCATTACCCTTCTTTGGCTGGTCTCTTTTCTATTTTTTTGTAATTATCTCTTTTTTATATATATTAGAGTTTTTTATAAGTTGGGTCTACTTTGTTTGTTTTTTTTTTGGCTTGTTGCCTCATGTTTACTAGGCATGACCTAGTGTGGCATTACGGTGTGTCCTTTACCACCTCTTATTTTATGAATATAATTATATGTTGATATACTTATTTTAATAATGAACTTATTTTCATCAAATAATGTATTTTTAAATTATTTAACTCAAAATTTTAAGGAAAATTCAATCCCTCTTGGGTTGAGTGTGACCAAGGACTTAATTTCCATGTGACTAAGGGTTAAGGTAAGGATGAGTGCTCCCCTATTAGTTGATTTGATTTATATAGGAGTGACATCACCCCATAAATGCCTCCAAATAGCATAATAATGGAACCATGCCTTATAAGTTTTAATTTGAAAAGATCCAACACATCACACATTACAACAAGCATAGAATGATTAGAGACACATGTTGTCGGTACAAAATAACATAGTTACAATTGTAAGTGAACTTAGACACATGTACATTAAAGTGGTCAAAAAGTAAGTATAATTCAACATAGATGCATGCACTCTCTAGTTCAATCATAGATGCAATCAGTTGTGAGTATAGTCAACTAGTAGGTCACACTGATAAAATGGGTACAGTATAATGCCTAAGAAAATAACATGCCAAAATTCCAAACTTGCACACAAAACCTCAAATCTATAAAAAAATGGTATGACTTCCTCTAAAACCATAAAATGCCCACTACATTTTTTTAAAAAGATGAGTAAAACCCAAATAAATGTTTTTTTCTTTGAGTATAAGAAGGTATAGATATGCATAAAATCTAAAATTTGCCTTCAAACCATCCAAAATGGTAAAAACATCATGTCATGAAACTAGGTTGTGTTTACAGTCATTCCTAGGGTTTTGACATCTTTCAAATCTAATGAATCTATATGTTTTTCATATGGATAAAAAATCTTACATAAAAATCATAAATGGATGTATGAAACACCTATTATTCTGATACCTTGAAATGAATTAAAAATAAAGTTATCCAACCCATTAAGATCTCAGGTGTTAACAACAAAATATCACAAAGAAAATATGAAATTACATGCTTGCAGATCGATATTTAAAATAAAGAGAAATATCATGTAATATATCTCCATAACTTCATGTAAATACAATGAAAGTGACTTGCATATATAATGAAGGAAGATCAATCATATCTATAAGATCAAGCTAAGAGATTAGCTAGGGATACAATCCCATTATACCTAAATAGAAAAAAATTAATATTCACACATAAGTGGGTGGGATTAAAAAAATATTACGTAACTAAGTAAAACACTTAGGGAACATGAGCTAAGGTAAATAATATACTGTAAAAAAATTTCCAAGTGATATGAAGAAATATCTATGAGTAATCATAAAGGATAAAATCTATCATGACTTCTATTAGAAATGAAAAAATGTTTTTGAAGGATAAGTAAGGTTAATTCAAAATAATTGCTTAATTAAGTTATTTAGGCACATGATTACATCCACCATGTGGTTTGGAATAAGTGTACCAAACTTTAGATATGGTATTATGTGTGATATTAGGTTCATAAAACACAAATTTATTATGCATTAAAATCCAAGATTCCCTTTCTCTAGTTGTCTAATGCATCAAAAGATGATTGATCTTGTCAACAAGTTATTCTACCACATTAAAGTCACCATATATTACCCAATGGGAGTTTGTGAGTTTGGTATCAATAAAACACCATAACATAGAACTTTGATGACTGTCATTTGATGTGTACACATTAATTATCCAAAAAAAATAACTATCAATAATCAAAATTACCCAAAAGACAAAATGTTTTTGGTTAGAGATAAAATCCACATAATGTGGATGTCAATTTGGAGAAATAAATATAACAACACCTCCATGACGTACATCATTTTTTTTATTTTAGAACAAATCTATCAAGCGAAATAAATTTTCACATAACACAAAGAAGGAAGTTGTCCACCTTAATTTCTTAATGGTGGAGAATGTCCATTTCTATAAATTTACTCCCAAAATCATGATCAACATATTTATGATTTGCATATTTTATACCCCTAACATTCCATGAAAATATATTCATACATTTCAAGTAACAATAGACATATCCTATAAATCCAAGTCCTGTAGGGCCTCATAACTAATTCACAATAACTAAGCATTGTTAAAATGCATAGAATCCTGAATTTGGAATAAAAGTCTATCTACATATTCCACCACACATTATTACTTTGTATTATCCTATAAATGAGGAGGGTTGAGATTCATTATAAATATCCCATACATGAAGGATCATGAGAACATTCACCTATTCCTTGAATGGAAGAGATATGTGAGGGGAGAGACAAAGAATATGGATAAATATCGTAAAAGATTATCTAGGTATAAACCTATGAACTAGAAATAACAAGAATAATCATGGGAGTGCTAAAAAAACCTAGGTTTGAATGTTTCAACTTTGGTATTAAAAAACTCCATAGCATCTCAAGTTAACAAAGTAGACTCCCTAGTTGGTTGATCATTTTGCATTCACTCTTAAGGTACAAAGCTTAAATAGGGTTTAATATTGCTAATATGATTCCTGTTGATAAATACTTTATTATGGTAATTTTTACATCCCACTATAGTTTTCAACTTGTCTTCATGAGTTTTCCTGAATATACAAGTAGTAAGCTTGGGTGTTGGTTTACTATGAGGTAAATAGAATAAGTGATATTTTATCTTGTGATCAATATCTTGATAATGAAAATAAGTTTTGGGTAAGTTGAAATATAAAACACGTTAAGAATGATTAGAAATACCCACATGTATATCTGAAAAATACTTAATGTCTAGTGATAAATAAACTTCACCATAAACCCTTTTATTCAAATGAGTTAAATAAAATAGAAAAAGTTTGTGTAAAATGACATGACCAATAGAGGATGTGATTTGGTTGATAAAGTGACAAGGCAATGAAAATTTTAGAAATTTGACCCTGCTAGAGACTTGAATATAAGCATGCAAAAATACTATAAAGTCCATTATCCAAGGCTAAATAAACATAAGGTATTTGCTAACATACTAGGTGGTAAATTTATTTATAATCACACTTATATGGGTAGGGTTATCAAAAAACAAAAAATATATACATGGTCATATTTTGGAGGTTTTCAAGATTGATGTAATGAGTTTTCCAAGAATATTTAACCCAATATTTTATCATATTTTCAAAGTAAATTCAACCAATTAAATATCCTATTAAATATAATTGATCTATCCATTAATAAGCATAGTTAAATTTAGGAGTATGTAAAAACATTTAGATAATATGTTATACTTAATTGAATAATTGGGTAAGAACTTACTCAAACATTCTAGCATGCATGCCATTGCTTATAGCTCCACCATATCCTATCATAGATTGAGCAAATAGACATAATAGAGAAGATGGCATAATATAGGCTAATATCACTCTAGGGTGAGGCTTCATAAAGGAGAAATGAATGAAAATAACATGCAATATTTATTAAAAAATCATATAATTAAAGGCTATAGGCCAAGAAATTTTTATTTTTATCTCTATAGTTTTGAGAGCCTTCCTCCTCTTCAATCATTGAAGGAATGATGAGATGGAATCCAAAAAATTTATCACTACAATTATTTTTGTATGCTTAATTAAAAAAAGGCACATATATATAATATATATATTTATACATAAATTGTTTATCTAATACATTTCTCTCACTAACACGTACATACATGCATGTGTATATATATACATATATGCTACATGTATGCTAAGTTTAAATTTTAAGAGCATAAGTACCAATATATATTCAATATAAATATAGATCATGAATACACATTATATTGTTAGTCCTAAATGGTATACTAAAGGAATCAATTTGATTTAACTATTTATTAAACTCTACCTTTTAGACCAATCAAAATTTAATATTATTTTTTCATATAAAGAATTTATTTTTGCAATAGTTAAGTTGTACATTTTTTAACAAAAAATATGAAAAAGGAATTGATTTGTGCTCTTATTGTTCAAAATAATTTACCTAATATTTAGGGGTAGAGTAGTTATTTCATGAATAATGACCTCACACAATAAAGGTATAGGAGAAACAATTGTTAGCAGAGGTTCCTGAAGCATCAGAACATGCTAAGGACAAGGATAGTTGAGAGATACTTCATGTGTGTAGAATAGCTTATCATAAAATACAAAAAATTGGATGATAAAAATATAATATTCATTAATTATTCTATGTTATTGAGCCATTTAAGAATAACCAATTATTATATAAATTAAAAAATGCATTCATAATAGTTTAGATAGAAAGTAACCAAGAAATTACACATGAGAGCACACAAAAGGAACATAACAAGAAATCATATAGGTAACCATAACCAGATAACCTCTATTGATATCTTCTAAAATTGGGACCTTCTTTTTATTCCAAATAAAATTATATATAGACATTTCCCATCTATGATTGTTCATTCTCTTCTTGTACTTGGCACCAAAAGTGGAGTCTCTTCATATTCAAGCTTATTAAAACTCATTAAGTTAAGACAAAATAGGCTATATAACGATAAAATGAGTGTATAATGCATGAATATCAGACAAATATCATATGTAGTTTTATAATCCACATTATTCTACCAACACTTTCCTGAACATAAAATGTTTTCTCACCCTAAGACAGCGCCATAGGATCTATGAGAATGCACAAGTTACTGGGAGATGAAGAAATGTTTTGACCAATGAGAGTCATAGTAATTGCTCAAGGAATCATTTCTAGTTTTTACCTCTTAGGAACTACTCAGATGGCCTTTTGGGTTTTTAACTAAGTAGCTTACCAACCTAACACCCTTGTGGGTTTTAAATAGGTTGGCATAATTAGGTTACATGTTTTCAAACAAATTGGTTCCACTTATCTTACTATGTCTTCCATAATACAAAATTTTATAAAAAAATTTCAAAATTTATACTCTACACATTACTTCACTCGAAGGTGGTGGCATGGATATAGACAAAGGTTTAATGAAAGATTCCTTGGATTGGGAATGATTAGCCTTGAAATATGTGATGATATATTAGAGCTTTGAAGGTTACCTATAGGTAGGTGTACTCATAATCTACGTAATCAAGTTGGTGAAAGGAGTTAGAATTAGTTTATATGCATTCTAATCTGTCATCACTTCTTGTATCAAATGTAGTAGGGTGTGAATGAAGCATGGTATCAAATTATATTTTTTAGTTATGTGTCACCAATGATGCTCAATATATCTTGGGTGTTTGCAACCCTTGTATGAATCTCTTTGCTTAGCTACTTCATATTGTCTATGTGTCTTTGACCTTGGAGGCTAGTAAAATAACTCTGAAATAATTGTCTCTACCATTCCAAAAGGTTATCACACATGGTATCCCTAAAACTTAATGATTCATAGAGATATCCATCTTTCTTTTCCACATTCATAGTGTGGATTTACATGGTTGATTTAGTTATGGTGACCTTTGCAAACTCTGCACTAGAACTAGATAATGTAGTATCTAACTACTACTTCCAATTAAGAAAGATATGTGAAACTTATTAGTCTTGAACTATAGTAGCATCAAACATACCTTAGTACTCCTCTATAAGAGTGATGAATGTGTAAGCCTCATCTTTGACAACCTAGCCCAACATTCCCAATGTGCATAGTTTTTATGCTATGCACCAATATTTTGTTAACTCAGAGACAAGTGTCTTGAGTCTACATTGGTTAGACATTACTTGGTCCTTAATTTCTCAAGTGAGCAAGTCTAGACAAGTATTATGGTTGAGTATTTTATCTTCCTATAATTAGGTCTATAACTTGATTCTCTCAACCTTGATTTGATCAACCTGCTACTCTAGTGAGGCAACCTTCTATGCGATAGAATCTTGGAATGCCATATTGACCTCAAATTGATTTGTTAATGGTAACTTGGAAACATCTAATGATGTTTCTTATTAAAGTGAGAAGGCTACCAAATTTTATGTGGTAGTTAAAGGATTAGTTCATGGCATGGTCTCAATTAGAAGAGAATAGGTGATGTGATGAGCACCCATTGTTGGAACGTCCCAAAGTTAGACTCCTCCTAAAGGCAAGGATAGTTGTTACTCACTTATTGTAGTGGAAAATTTGTCTTTTTCTTTCACTAGTTTTTCTGACCCACCTTCTTGTTGTTGTTCAGGTACTTGTTACTATGCCTTGGCATCTTTTTCAGTATTTAGTTACTACATAGTATCTCCATCTTATTTTCTCTTTGATTCCTCTATTTATTTATAATTTAGATCATCTTCATCAACTTTATTTTTATTTTATTTTCCTCTACTTTCTTCTTTTATTATTTCTCTACCTATTATTTTGTGCACAGTCTTCTTTTTTCTATTCTTTAAGCATACCAATCTTATCTTGTTCGGCCTCGACCTACGCTTGTGCCTCTAGATCAGCCTGCACCTTGGTTGCACACACTTGTTCTTCTTGTTCTTGAGCTTATTATTTACACAAGGGTTCAACTTATTTTTATTTCTTCTTCCTTGTAGCTTCATGTACTTGACTTTGGGTTTGAGTGGTATCTTCTAGAGCCTTATTTGTTTGTTTCCCTACATCTTCTCATTGCATGTCTTCTTCTTAATTGGCCTTGAATATGAGTGTAGCCTCTTCATTCCTCTACAATTCATCTATATTTTTTTAGTGTACCTAATTCATTATAATAATATCTTATTGTGCATTATTTGCCTCTTTGATATCCTATTGGCATCGAGTTTCTACACCATGGGACTTATTCTTGGCCTTGGTTTCAACAACTTGGTAGTGTGCTTGGTCAACTTGCTATTATTGGGCCTAATCCTTTTAGTGATTATTTTCTTTTGGATGATTTATCGTTCTACTACATGAGTTGACTCCTCCCATGAATCCTTTTTCTCTTCAGTTATAAGATAATTTAGTATCAGCTCTTTGGTATCAAGGTCTTTTTATATGGGTGGTGAATCACTCAACTAGATAACAAATATAGAAATAGATAGTCTCTTCCACCCTAAAGTAACCAACCTATATTCTATTGGTAGTGAATTCAAGGAAAGATAATGTTGTACTTCTTACATAATGGATGCCTTATCAAATTTGTGTTCTTTATGTGTAAGAGAAACCCTAGTCTCTCATTAAGTTTTAGGTATGTGCACTAGAGTCTCCAACAAATTGTCATGTATTAGAACAAATACATCAATGACTAAAAGAATGGTGTAAGGTTGATCCTTGAAAAAATTAATCATTCTATGCATTTATTCAACTTCTTCATGCATAGTGTCGATGAAGATGGATGATGGGCATGGTGGTATTTCTACCCAAATACTTAGAGTGACCTTGTGACACATTTGAATTATGTGAACTACCTTCTAGAATAAAAACTCCTTCTCCTCCTCCTTCTCATATATGTCACCTACCATATCTTCAAGCATTACCTAGTATATCGACTACTCATTAGTCCCCATCTAAGGTGGGTCACAATTACTTTTGATCTATGGTACCTTGGGATCATCTACCCAAGTTATTGTATTCCTCATCTTGCACTTTTATGGAGGTGATGGTTGTTTTTCTACAAAGATATTGTGTTTTCCTTTTTGTTACTATAAGGTTGGGGCTACATTGAAGTAACTATTGTGCCAGGTAGTATGATTTGAAGAGGTGTTGCATCCCTTGATGCATATATTATTTACTTAGTGACCTTAGCCTAGATCATGACCTTTATAAAAAAATATGGGAAAGGTCCAAATGGTGATCTAAGAAAATCATGTATAGGATGCCTTTTAGAATCAAACTAACAACATTTTGTTTTAGGTAGTGCATGATGTATAACAACACCCATGGGTATGTAGTAATAAGCTCCAAACACTCCTCCCACTATTTCTTGAATTTACCCTTATGAGCTAGGGCACGACACCTAGGTGTCCATATCAAATTATAAAATTATTACACTGGCTAGTAGTCAATGTCTGGGTGTACCTCTCCTTTGGGGGACTTCTATTGAGTGAAACATAACAAAAAGATCAAAAATTGGTATAAGAAGGTTTATTTGGAAGTCATGCATTACTTTTCGATACTCATATGTAGATATTGTACAAATTACTTGAGCCAATTGAACTTATCATTATGGTGGATCATGTGATGTGCAATACCAATGACTCCTTTGAGGATTTGCTTTGTAGACTTGGTAGTCTATTAGAATCTATGTGTAATGCACTCAACCAAGATGCACATTGATTCATCTTAGATATTTTCAATAGGGATTCCTTTAGACCCCTAAATATATACATCTCTAAATTCTTGAAGGATAGGAGGAATTCTTGTCTTGTGGGGATCAAGAGAATTTCCCCATGCAGACATGCCCAAATCTCTAGTCATTAATTTGGTGTTGATGATAATAGTGATATTTGGGCTTACGTAAATGTTATCCTCATTGTAGCAAATAAGAAGGATCTTCACAATATCCTAAAAATTGATGAAGTTAGGAAACCAAATTAAACTCTCAAAATATATTTTGTGGAAATGATGTGGGGCTAAAAAAGCAAGTGGTTGGGCAATATCTATTGGATCTAGTCAAAAACGTTTTTGTTCCATATCTCAAAGGTAATAAAATGGCTCTAAATAATTATATTTAATCTAACAAAGCATAAGATAGATGCCCATTTCTTCCTTATTATAATTTATCAAATTTTTGATGATTTTCAAGTGATCCATAGTATCTAAATACTAAAAATTAGAATCTTTTTACGTTTTGCCCTAGATAAGTTGGCTTAGCTCTAGAACTTCACATCATAAAATTGTTGAAAGAATGAAATGCATACTTGGTTCACAACCTTGTGTATTTATATATTCCATGTATATTCCATGCTAAGTTATCCATTAGATATCATTTTAAATGTTGATGTGGAAAATCTTATTCAGTCTAGCACTAAAAGTAGTTTATTTTTGGCACATGCATCAAGATATTCCATTATATTTTTTGATGTCTATAGTAGGGTATATAATGATGATGCTGAATGGCCACAAATTTGGTGAATATTAGATCAATTAAACCTAGGATCTAACATTAACTACTTGGGATGACCATTATACTATTGATATCTTGCTTGATGTGAGTTGATCATATATTTACCAAACTTAATTGCTTTCTTCTTCTTTTGTTGACATCAACAATGATGCGCCTAAATTCTTCTACACATGGGTATTGCATGCTATACTTCTTATCATGGTTCTAACAATTAGGGAAGAGATCATCTAACCTAACAATGCACACACACACATATGAAGAAACACACTGTAGACACCTAAAACTGGGCACTAATGACCTTCAACTAGGCTTTCGACCAATTTCTATCAAAATGCACAATTTGGCCTAAAAACACTAAAATGTAATAAAATATTTAAAAATATCATATTCAAGTGTTGATTTTATCTAGAATATCATTAAATGAGGCAATGCAATTTCTAAATAAACTAACTTTGATCAGATCATTTCAAGTCAAAACAACATTTTTACACCTAAGTGCTCTGAATTACTCTGTTATACCCAATATCTTACATGAGACACGTGCCTTTGTTATTTTATGTTGGGAACATCATAAATAGGATAATGGATCTAATTCATCTAACAATGCATCCTAATTCCAATCTAATCAAATTTTGAGCCAATAATATGACATTTTGATCAATTTCATTAACTTGTGCAATAATTGTTAGGATTTACACCAAAATTGACTAATCATGATTAAGGCTAATTAATTTGAATCATGAGCCCAATTAATAATTCCATATAACTTGTTGAATATTTATTTTTATAAATTGATATTCAATATCTACATCATCAAATGAAATCATTTCTTAGAAAGACATCCCTAGGCCATAAATACATAAAATATCTCATCAAGCCCTATATGCCTCATTAATGCCTTTCATATCTCTTTAATTCATCTCTATCCAAAATATTTATGGGGTCATTTATTTAATTTGAACTATAAAAATGAATGGAATCTCAACCACACATCTTCATCTTGAGATGGATGGTTTAGATTCATTATGATCATTTTGAAAAATTTATAAATAGGAGGCCTTGCCTATTGAATTTTAATCTCTTTTAAGACAAAGTTACCATGCCCAAATAAATTCAAACCACACCTTGATGTAGTGTTATTATGCCCAAATATTGATCCAAATCTATCACAAGCCAAAGATGTCAAGAGGAGATGAAGGTAGCCACACTCCATTAGTGAAGATCTCTTGAAACTCAAGACAAGAAAGCCAAAGGAGCATTTTGGAGAAATCAATGATTTGATAAGAAATTGGTGTTTTGTGTTCATATTTCTCATTTATTTCCATTTCAAGTCGTGTTTTCAAAAGGTTTTTCTTCACTAAGACCCCCATAGTGACTAGGCCTAAAGATGTTATGCTAGTTAGTGTGTTTATTTCATTTTGATTCATTTAGAACTAAAATGATACTAATCATCCTCTCTTGAGTCAAATTCATAGTCTACATAATTTGTAGATATATTTTCATGGGCATCTTCTAACATGCCAAGTTTGGACCCTACCTTGGTTTTGCACCACGTTGTGGTCAATCCTAATGCCAAAATTGTAAAATAAAATCTATATTAGATGCATCTTTGCATTGCTTTATTAGTGAAGAAAGAGTTGGAAAAACTCTTAGAAGTACGATGTATTCGATTGATTGACTATTTAAAGTGGTTATCCAATGTTTTGACAATTAGTAAAAAGTTAAAAGGGATCATAATATATTCTAATTTCCATGATATAAACAAATATTTCCCGAAGGATGACTTTACATTACCAATCATTGACTCCATAGTGGGTTATGAAATGATTTCATTAATAGATGGATTTTAGGGGTACAACCAGATCAGGATAGCACCAAAAGACCAACACAAGATAGTATTCACCACTCTATGGGGAATATTCTATTATCAAGTTATGCCATTTGGTCTTAAGAATGTAGGGGACACATATCAAAGAGACATGACCATCATATTTCATTATATGATACATGATATTATCAAATATTATGTTGATGACATTCTTGGTAAATCAAAGACTAGGGCCAATCATCTAGCAGTGTTATGTAGAACATTTGAAAGACTACATGAGTACAAGGTTAGACTTAATCCTAAGAAATGTATATTTGGAGTCACATAAGGAAAATTTCTTATATTCATTTTATCTCATCAAGGCATTGAATTTGATTTAGCCAAAGTCGAAGAAATAATAGAGATGAAACCTTTAACTAATTTGGAGCAACTCCATAATTTGTAGGGAAAAATCCAATCTATCTGACACTTCATATCATAATTAGATGAAAAATGCCATCCTTTTATGTATATTCTAAAGAAATTAGTCACATTTCACTAGGGTGAGCACTACCAGATGGATTTTTATCAACTAAAGGACTATCTAGTGAGTCCACCTATTTTGTTGCCTCCTTTGTTGGGAAAGCCATTTTTATTGTACATATCGACTACTAGCAATGCCATAGGGGCACTTTTATCTCAACATGATGTTAATGTTTAGGATAATGTTGTGTATTATCTAAGCTATACACTTGTCACATATTAACATAATTATATACCCATAAAAAAAGCATGTTTAGCTATGGTCTTCATAGCTCAAAAATTATGCAATTACATGTTAAATAATAAGACTATGGTTGTTTCAAAAGTAGATATACTATCTATAAAAAATTTACCAGGTTTAATGGCCAAATTTATAATGATTATAAGTGAGTTGGACATAAATTATGTCAACCAAAAATCCATTAAGGGGCAAGTTCTTGTAGATCAGCTTGTTGAAGCACCCCTTGTTGATACATAGCCACTCACATTCCAATCTCCCAATGAATCCCTAATGACTATCACTAACACACCTCTTGAGGAATAACACTCAAATATATATTTTGATGGATCATTCATAGCACATGGATTGGGGGTAGGCCTTTTATTTATTGCACCATAGAGGGATATAGTCCCTAAATCATTCAAGATCAATTTTCCTTATACCAACAACATGGTTGAATATAAAACACTTGTTATAGGGCTTTCCCAAGTAATAAAATATAACATATCTCATATTAAAGTTTATGGTGATTCTAAACTAACCATCAATTAGGTTATAGATCATTTTTAGACCAAAGATGATAATTTAGTCCCATATAAGGCCATGGTCTACATTATCAAGTAGCAGATTGTTAACATTCAGTTTGAGCATATACCAAGAGTAAGTAACATAACTATAGATGATATGGCTGATATTGGATCTCTAATTCAAAAAAACAACATACCTACAAATTATTAGGTATATGTCAAGAATTTATTAGCACCAATCCATGAACCTTCAACCATTGTAATGATTTGTGATATTATTAGTCCTAGCTCTATCTAGTATTTAGATCTTTACAACTACCTCCAAAACCAAGTTTTACCACCTTACCTATCTTGAAATCAATCTAAAGACTTCATCCCCTAAACAACTTGCTATACCTTACTTGGATCAACCCTTTATTTCCATAGTTTTGATGTAACTTTGATTCATTGTTTAATATTTACAGAATATACACTAGCATTATAGGAAATTGAAGAGGGAGTTTGTGGAACCCACACCATTAGGGTAGTGTTTTCCAAAACTAACTTATGTACTAGTTATTATTGTCCCATAATGGATGTAGATGTGGCTACATATGTGAAAAAGTGTGAATAGTGTTAATTGTATGCTAATTTTATTCATGCCCCAACCAAGACTCTAAAACCAATGTTGACACCATGTCAATTTGATACATGGGGCCTCAACCTCATTGATAAGATCAATCACACATCATCCAATGGCCATAAACATATCCTTACTACCATTCAAATATTTCACTAAGTGGGTCAAAGCTATACCCCTCACTTATGTGACTAGAAAGCAAATCTCCATGTTCATTTTCAACCATCTCATTTGCCATTATGGTATCCCTTCCTATGTTATATCTAATAATGGAGGATAATTCAATAAAAGTGATGTCAAGAAGCTATGTAATGAATATAACATCACACAACACTTTTCTAAGGCATATTACCCCTAAGGTAATGGCCAGGTTGAAGCATCAAATAAAACCATTATCAGCATTCTCAAAAATATTATCAATGATGTTGATCATGATTTGTACCTTTAGATATTTTATCCTTTGGGCATACCATAATAATCACCATACACTTAGAGGAGCCACTACATATTAACTTGTTTATTGTAAATAAGCCATTCTTCCCATTGAGGTTGAGTTTCTTTCTTTATGCATCTATTTCAAGCATGTTTTAGATGACAATGACCATCGAGTAGCTCATTTTTAAGAACTAAAATTACTTGATGAGAAATGCATGGATGTAGTGAAAAATATTCAAGCCTATTAGAATTGACTTTGAGGCCACTACAATCAGTACTTGAAACATAGAGAATTTAAACTTGGTGATCTTGTCCTTAAAGAAAACTAGAAAAATACCATGGCCGAAAAGAAGCATAAAGAAAAATCCAAACCCAATTGGGTTGGTCATTTCATCATTACAAAAAACTATGGAATAATAGCATATAGGCTTACTTCAATAGATGGACATGAAATAAATGAGCCAATGAACATTATCTACCTTAAGCAGTACTACCCTTGAACAACTTGGTATATTGTTTATAAGGATCATTTCAAGTTGTGCCATTTTATTAATATTCTTCTTTATACTATACCATTTTACCATCCTACCAACCTATCACTTTTTCCTATCACATGTCTATTTTCCCATACTTTCCCATTGACAAAGTCCATTTCTCCCTCCCTACCTAGCTCTATAACCTTTGTTCTGATCCATTTTTTATGGAGACATAGTTAAAAAGAGAATATATATTTTGTTTTATTAGTTATTTTTCACATTATAGACAAAGGTACTATTTTGGAGCAGTAATATAGTAGTTTGGCTATTGCATCCTTCATTTATTATTCCATTCTCTATACCAAGTGTGCTTTATTATAACTGCCTATGAGTGAATCAATGTCTCATCGATCTTGTTACTAATTATAACTACCTATGGGCAAATTAGTATCATTGACCTATGGCATTGTATCCTAGTTATAACCATCTATGGGAAAACTCGGGGCAACACTTGTTTATGATGATTTGATCTACAAAATATCCATTTCTTATGTTGTAATGTACATTTATACCAATTGTACCTATTTTGTTCGAATTAGTTATTACACTAGTTAGGTTCCTTTAATGTATGGCATAACTACAGTGACTTGAAGTCCCATCCTAGGACTATGTAGGTAGCACTCGATACTAGTTGAGGTCATTTGAGTCACCCTAAGCCATGTTCTCACCATTTTTTGAACAATCTACACCATGATCTCATCATTTTGTGAACATCTTAAGCTAGGCTCTCACCATTTTGTGAGAAACCTAAGACATGATTTCACCATTATATGAACAACCAAGTCATGCTCTCACCATTTTATGAGAATATTAAATAATGATCTCACCATTTTGTGATCTTGGATCATTTAATATCTCATCATTATTAATTGATTTGAGATATTAAAAAATTCTAGAAACATTTATAAAATAATTTATAAAAACCAAAAACCTTGATCACTTCTTTGCCTTAAGGATTCTAGAAACCGTTACTAAGTCACAATAAAATCACTTGTCACTTAGTTTCCCCATTTTTTTGCCTTTTCTCCCATGCCCTCACTATTTTTTGAGCTCCTTCCTATTATTCTATCACATTCATTATGTTTTTTTTCATTTGTTATCATTTTCTTCCCATTTCTTAGAAAAACTACATTTGGCCTAAAATTTTTGTTGGATATTATGTACATATAAATATGAAGGCACCATCCACTTGCCTCATGCATATGGAGATAGCTCGACCACCCCCTTCATTTTCTTCTATTCCCCAAGTCAATTTTTTTAAGTTGTCACCTATGTTCTAGGGGAAATGTTTGTCTTGTTTAAGGCATGTTGTTTTTACTCACATTAGGACTAACTATTATTTCTTTGATTTTTTGTTTCTTTGTTTTTTATGTGATTATTTTTTTTCTTTTAGTACTATTACCTTGGTTCAATCTAGGTGAATTCATGGGGTGATTCCTTGTGAATTTATACTTGAATCCATCCATATTCATATGTCTACATTACCATCATGATTTTTATCATTGGTCCTTTATTTTCTATTGACTATTGGATCTCAAGAGTCAATCCTTATGCATATATCAACCCAATCCTCATGGTTTTATATCATGAGGATTACCATCAAGTGCTACAATAAAAATCAACTTTAGGAGGTCTACTCATCAATGGTAGCATTGACATCTCCTCGACACTAGTATCCCAATCATATCCCAAAGAGAGTAATTAACCATAAAATAATTTCAAATTTTGTTAGTTTAGATGAACATCTCCCTACAAGAAAATTATTCCAATTCATTAATACCCTCCATATTAAGTTATCATCATCAAATAATCAATCAAGTTTTACACAATCAAGGTACAATGCTTATAATTACCTATGGGTAAATCAGTGTACACCATCCCACCTACATTTCTCAATGATTATAACTACCTTTAGTAAAATCATTATTTTCTTAAAAAATTTACTTTTTTTTACCCAAATAAGATCGTGTTTTTATCTTGTTTGTCTATCCTAATTGGTATATCTCCATCTTATTAATAATTATAATTGCCTTTAGGCAAATCATTCTGTTATCATACCACACTGCCACTATCAGGGTACAATGTTTATAACCCTCTTGAGGAAAACCATTATACACCATCCCACTTGTATTTTAAATTAATTTGACTAATTTTTCAAACAAATTTTGTTCTCACCCCATCATATTCATATATTTGGTCCCCTTGTTTCGATTATTTCTTTTGAGGGACCGTTTGTCAACCTACTTGTGAAAACCATTACCTTAAGGGGGCATCATATAGTTCATCCATTGTCATTGAAATTATATGAATGTAAGACATTTTCATTATTTGATAATATGTTATTTTTGATATAGCTTTTAATACCTTCCCAAATAGGGGAAAACTATAGACACGTAAAACTAGCCATCAATGACCTTTAACCAGGATTTTGACCAATTTCTATCAAAATGAACAATTTGGATTAAAAACATAAAAATGCATTAAAAATTTAAAATTATCATATTCAAATGTCAATTTTGGATAGAGTATCATTAAATGAGGAAATTAAATTTATGAAGTAGCTAACTTTGATCAGATCATTTTGAGTAAAAATAACATTTTTGCACCTATGTGCTCTGGATTACTTTTATCTTCCCAATATCTTAAATTATATTCATGCCTTTGTTATTTTGTGTCAGTAACATTATAAATCAAATAAAAAATCCAACACATCTAACATCACATTCTAATTCCAATTTAGTCAAATTTGGAGCCAATAATATGACATTCTGATCAATTTGATTAATTTGTGCACGAATTGCCAAGATTTGCACCAAAATTAACTAATCATGCTTAAGGATAATTAATTTAAATAATGATCCAAATTAATAATTCCATGGAACTTGTTGACTATTTATTTTTAGAAATTGATATTGAATATCTACATCATCAAATGACTTCATTTCTTGGAAAGACATCCCTATATCGTAAATGCATAAAATATCTCATCAAGCCTTCTCATGTCTCATTAATGCCTTTCATACTTATTTAATTCCTCTCTATCCCAAATATTTATGATTTCATTTATTTAATTTTTATTCCAAAATTTAATGAATTCATAGCCACACATATTCATCTTGAGATGGATGGTTCAGGTTCATTTTGATCATTTTGAAAAATATATAAATAGGAGGCCTTGTCTATTGAATTTTAAGCTCTTCCAAGCCAAAGTTACCATGCCAAAATATATTCAAATCACATCTTGATGTAGTGTTATTATGCCAAAATATTAAGCTAAATCCATCACAATCCAAAGGTGCCAAGAGGAGATGAAGGTAGCCACACTCCATTGATGAAGATCTCTTGAAGAACAAGCTGAGTAAGCCAAGTAATGAGCCTTTTGGAGAAATCAAGGATTTGGTAATAAATTAGTATTTTGGTTTCATATTTCTCATTTATTTCAATTTATAGTTGTGATTTTAAATGGTTTTTCCTCACGAAGCTCCCCCTAGTGACTAGGCTTAGAGATGTTATGCTAGTTAGTGTGTTTATTTCATTTTGATTTCATTTTGGAATTAACATGATATTAATCATCCTCTATTGATTAAAATTCCTAGTCTATAGACACAAGAAAACATGTAAAAATGGTAAATCCTAATCTACTGGATGGTACTCATCACCCATTGATTTGGTAAAAAGAGATTAATTCAAACTTTTTATAGTAGGGCTTAAGACTATAACTATTCCCCACCTTGACAAAATGGTTCCCTACATATCTCTCAAAATAATGGTTCCTTATGGTGATATTTTGTGTATAAAGTAAGGCCCTTTCCACTTGATATGTAATTTACCCAAAAATTCTTTAAAGTGACTATCAAATAACAAAATTGGCTGATCTTTTTGGAATTCCTTGTCATAGGTTCTTGTCGTGACATGTTTTCTAAATCTACTTATGAACTTCCTACATCTAAGATTCTCTACATTGATACTCATCCATCCAATTTAGTTTGATAATCCTATTTGTGATAGACTGATGATCCCCTAGTCTCAAAACCATTATAATACATAAATTGAGTACCAAATATTCCATAGGCATTAGTAATTCAAGCCCATGGACTAATTGAAATGGAGTAAAACCTATATCCCTCTTATAGTGCATTCAATAAGTCCAAAGAATCATAGAACTGTGATCTTCCCAATAATCCCTCTTGACATCACTTATCTTTCTCAACATCTTTCCTAATACTTTATAATAAGCCTCAACTTGTCTATTAGCTTATGGATGGTACATAATACTTTCATGATGGGAAATCATGAATGCTTTAGTAATAGATTTGATAGTATTATTTAGGAAGTATGTCCCTTGATCACTAATGATCTTGATGTGTCATCCAAACCATGCGATAATATTCTCATAAAGGAACTTTGTTGTGTCCTTTACATTATAGCTAGGTGTCTCATTAGCTTCAACCCATGTGGTAAAGTAATCTATTATACTGATAATATATTGGCCATTGCTATGTTTATTTGGGGGATTGATAGGTCCTATATAATTGATTCCCTACTCTTCAATATGTTATTCATCTAATAAAGGTTGCAAGGGCATTTCATCCTTTTAGTGTGGATTATCCATTCATTGGCATACATTACAATGTTGCGCTACTCTATGTGCATTCTTAAAAATATTTAGCAACCATAATCCATTATATAATAGTTTTCATGTAGTAAATTCTTTGGCAAAATAACATCATTCTATTCCTTATTGTGCTTCTTATAAGAGATATAGGCATTCATGTTCCAAAACTACCCTATGCACTACTACATCCCTCCCCAAATGATAAAATATCCCATTCATAATAGTATATGGAAAATATTTAAGTGACAAAATACTTCTTTTCTCTTTTTTGGTAGTGTGTAGGGAATACTCCTTATTATAAGAAATTAGTAATTTCTTCAAAATTCTTAGGTATCTTGGAAACTCAAAATAGATGGGCATTAAGATAATCTTCTTGTAGTTATTCTAGATCTTCCTCATTTATGATACAACTAACATAATATGGCCCAAAAATTTATCTACATAGATTGACATTGATGCAAAATTGGAAATTTTAACAAGCATCAGCCATCTTGAAATGCATCCTTTGAGCATAGGCTTATTGACTGGGTAGTGTAGAGCTTGATGATTTGTGAAAACTTCAAATGGTGTGGTAAGGATAATGTTTGAATTTATTTAATGTGAACACTATAGCCTGTGATTCCATTTTAATTGCCATGTAATTAATTTTTGCATCAAACAACTTTTGGCTTTCAAAATGTATGTGGTGATCCAGTCCACCATATCCTAATTATACAAGTACAACACTGACTATAATACCAAAAGAATTAATATACACATGAAATGAATTAATAAAATATATAAATACTAGAATAGTCCTAGTGATCAATCTCTACTTGAGTTCTATGAAAACTACTTGACACATATAGGTTTAAAAAAACTTCATAATTTTGCATAGCAAAAATATCTAATGGGGAATAAATGGATGCATATCACTTGATGAAATTATGATAATAACCTATGTGTCCAAGAAAGGATCACACTTCCATTGAGTTGACTAGTGGGGGCATACTAACAATGATTACAATTTTGACTTGGTCTACCAAATTCCCTTCATTGCACACCACATGACCTAACAAGACACCAAGAGATGTAATTTTTTTTTATAAAATTTTAGGTCAATAGATTGAGCTCAACAACATTCTATAATGAGTCACAACTTGGAAAATTTATCTTTAAACAAAAATAAGACTACCCAATCATCTAGATATACTTACAATAAGTCATGAATGAAATCCTTAAAGGCAGTCGCCACTATTTTAGAAAAAACTGCATGTACATTATTGAGGCCAAAAGGCATTACCTTGTATGCAAAGGATCCAAATTATATGGAAAAAGTTATTTTATATCTATCTTCTTCTGCGATGGGTATTTGATGATACCCATTCAACCCATCTATGAAGGAGTAAACTTCAAGACCTACTATAGATTCCAAAACTTCATCTATGAAGGGAATTAGAAATGGATCATTCACACATACATCATTCAAAATTTAATAGTCACCACATACTTTGATCTCCCCTATTTTCTTAGGTTGTACTACCATGGGACTAACCCAATCTGCCTTCTCTATAGGATAGATTATACATGCTTCTTGTATTCTTTCAGTTCAGGCTTCACTTTCAAATTCATATTTGGATTTAATTTATACAGCCTTTTATTTATGGGTCACGCACACTCTTTGAGATCAATATGAATTTCACCTATGGAAGGATCTACTCCTCTAACTTCTAAAAATTTTATGAGAAACAGATCTTGATAATTGTGAAGGAGATGTATAACTTTTGAAACTTTGAATTTAGTCCAGTAGTCACCTATATGTGCCAATTTATGAATCTCCTCACTTCTAATGTTTTCCACATGATTTTTAATAGGTTACTAATAAATTTTGTGTTTTTCCTCAACATAAAATTATTCAAACATTATTTTCCCTTCCTATTCTAGAATTTATATGTTGTGCATTTTTTATTATTCAATGGGTCCTATAATTGGATACTTTAATGGTTCTACTAACCATTTAGGTTTAAAAAATTTAGTCAGATCAATATCACCATTAGCATATAAATCTTCATTTTTCTCCTCTTCATCCTTTATTTGGTGGCATGGCTACATAAGAGATTTTTCTTCCATCTTAATAGCTTCATATCTTTGTAGTACTTTATTTAGATCAGAAGTTACATTCTTGTATGCCGTAGAATATATCATGGTGATTAGATCCTTTACACATCTATGGCATAGGAAATGTTTGATTTTGAGTAGTGCATTATGAACCAAATGATTATCATCTTTAAATAAAAAATTCTGTATGAAGCCACTCTACACTTATGCATAGTACTTTGTCTTCCTCTTGCATTCTTGATACATCTACCATGCTAATGGTAAAGGGGTAAGTGTGTAATGAAATATATGAACCCAATGTTTAGGTTACACACATTATTTATTCCAAACCTCAACACATTTGTGGATATGGATTTTAGGGCACTCACCTTCCTAAAAGTAAGTCCAATTATTTTCTATTACCATTGATAGTTGAAAAATGCTAATCATAAGTTCACATGCATCATCTTAATCAAGCTGGTCATTTATATGAATTGTCCACCATGTCATTACAAATACCTTCAAATCATAATTTAAGGCACTAAACCATTGACTAATTCTAGGCACATGAAATTGTAGGTGCAGATTGAATTAATTGATATCCTTAGGTGTGAAGTACATAAGAAGTTGTATTTCATTGTTAAATATGATTCTCATAGGTTGAAGTTCATGACCACCATTAGCCCAATTGATTAGATGTGTATCTAAGTCTCTAATTGCAAATGAAGTTATTTCCCAACTCAAAGTTCTTTATATGGTCAACTTTATATAATCCTACATATGATCATCTGCATGATAAAGAAAATCAATTTTTGAATGAGTAGGCAATTTAGCAGACATGGATGCATAATATTCTATAACAAATTGAGGTGTAAATGGTTGAGTAATTATTGGTTTAGGATTCCACTATTTAGATGTCTTCAACTATTTAGTGAGTAAAAACTACACCTGATATTTATTACACCCATATAAGAGATTACACTTGACTTCACATAGAGCTTTCAAGTTCTCCTCAAATTTTACCTTTATCCAATTGGTTTCTTATCCAACATAAGGAGACTCTAGTTTATTTGAAATTATGTAGGGTTTGTGAACCTTATTTATAATAATGACTACAATCTTATCTCCTTGATGTGCCTCTAACTGATTTTGCACAATATTTATAGTCATATAATAATCATATGGCCATTTATTGACAATCAATGCAAGATTATGATTTTTTGTTGTCTTCATATTGATGACTTCAATGGAACCTCACATGATCAATTGTTTTAGTTTTATCTCAATGTATTATAATAGGATAATGGGTTTAACTCTTTCATAGTCTACTAAACATAGAATCATTGGTTTGTAAGAGATAATTGGCCATCTGATCACCTCCCATGTAGAACTAGGGATCATGTTAAACATGCTACCAAAATCAAAGAAATTTTTTAGAATTTCATATCGTATAGATCTAATGTCAATTTACACATCTACATCACATGGATTAATTTTTTACATACAAAACAATTTTTTGTCTTTTGTTGCTCTCACCATGTATATTCCACTAAACTATGTAGTATACTTGTAATGTTCTGGGAAATATCTTCATTGTGTATTATACTTATTAGCTTCAATAAATCTATCAATATAGTAGCAACTTTATCTTGTCACATAATATGCACAATTTGACCATAGATTTGGGCATCTACTACTATAGTATCTCTTTTAGTAGTGGCTTGGTGTTGAATATTCTTCAAAATCTATGCAACCTCATATATCAGCCCCTTTTCTATAGTTGGGTCTAGGTATTTATCATATTTAACTTTTTGGATTCCCTAGTCCTGAGGCATTTTAAGAGGATGCAATCTTTTATCTACATGTTGGTGTCTCATAATGGCATTAAAAATACATCCTATTTACGATGCACATTAACCATTTTAACATTATTAACGACCTTTTAAATTCCTTGATTTTACAAAATAGGATAGTTTTTTGTCTCATGTTGCTCATATACCCTGCAATATGCATAGTAACACTTTCTTTGAGGATTTAAAGGATAATTACACTACACATGGTTATACTCTCTACATAAGTAACATTGCAAAGGAGGGTATTGATAATTGTTTCCTCTACCACATTGATAACCCCCTCTATATCTACCTCTAGATACTCATCTATTTGACTGATAGCCTCCTCTATAACCTCCATGTCATTACACTATATTCCATTTTTGATGCTACTAGGTATTATATCCAATCCCATATTATTGTTTTGTAACTAGTAGAGTCCAATTATTTTGTTTCTATTGTGTCATTATTATATTCCAAGGTATTAACAACTGGTATTATAGTGATGGTAGTGTCTAACTTGGTGAAGGAGGAGTACATCTAGCTAGACATTGAGGCTGGTACTAAGGCAAGTTAAGAATCCATTATGGAACTATTTGGTTCACATAACACTTATCAACCTTTGGTCTTAGAATCATCTACTTCACTGAGGACACTTATTATGAAATTATGATGAATATATTATTTGTAATATATTTTTTGAGCTCTTGCAAAGCCCTATAATTATTTTCATCATGATTGTGTGATTTAAAAATATTGTAATACAAACTCTATGGGCCTTTTACATACTTTTATAGGAAATCACATTATGTTCTTATTTGCCCCACTATTTTATAGATTTCATATAACTTTGTATTAATCTTAGGACAATCATTCCTGTGATGTCCTTTCCCATACTCCATGCACCATAGACCTAGCTTAGGAATATCTACTTCATGATACTATTCCACCCTCTATATAAAAGCTTGAAATGTATTTTTAATCTTAGAACCTACTATAAGAGCATCTCCATAATATTTAATTTTTTCCACCTAGATATTAACAACTCTAGCATCTACCTTAGTATCAAATTGAGTCTGGACTCTAACAAACTTAATCTTTAAGTGTAGTCCTTCGATAAACCACACAAATTTATTTTTATCTTATAGGGAAAATTCCACATTATTCATAACATCTAAGAAACTATGATCATAATCATAGACTAATTCTCCTGAATTTTACCCAATATCCTTTAGGTTTTGAATAGTATGACTTGTACATTTCTTTATTTTAAATTATATGACAAGCCACTCCTTAAAATGTATATTTTCATAACCAATATCTCTATGATACATAAACTCAAGTGCTCTTCCATTCAATATCCTGATTAATTCACACTTCTTTATATCCTCATCAGTAATACACTTATCTTGTCATTTCATCTTACATATTAGTAATTATTGCTTAGGGTCTACAAACCCATCATCTAGCACAGGGTTTATAAATGCTCCTAAAGTGCTCATATTATAAAATAGTATCGAGGGGATGTAATGTTGATTTGTTACACTAGGAGGCTACATTCTATGTAATCCTACTTGCATACTAAGAATATTTACCTACGCATTGGAAGAGTTTATATACACACTATAATTTTTTGTATTTTATGTTTTTCTCTATTTAGTCAATGAACCCTACGACCTTCAAAGCCTTATGAATTGAGGGTGTTTTAATTTCACTACCCCATGAATGCACTTGCTTTAAAAATTAACCTTCCCAGCTACTATCTACATATATTTATGGTTAAATTTTTTAATTATGATATAACAAATTGGGTTACAGGGATGTTTACTCTTCCAGTGAATGATTCTTTTCTATGACTTCTTCTCTTTCCATGCTTGAACCTATGATTATCCTATAACTTTTTCCTACTTCTTTACCTAAAACTTCATTTCATTCTTATGGTAATACCCTTTCTTGTATATTTTCACTACATCTATTAATTAACTCATCTACCTCTACACTATTCTCATCTTCATTTTTGAATATCTCTTCCTCCTCTCACTCTTCATCACTTCTTTTTGTCAAAATTCATATTCATCTTTCATCTCATCTTTATTCATTATTCATTATTCATTATTCATTATTCATTATTCATTATTCATCTATTTCTTCTCATTCATCACTTATTCCTGCTAATTCTTCAACTATTTTAGTGTTACTTTTATCTCTACTTGTAACTACTTGGTTATTTTTCTATTTTCTCCATTTATTCTATTGTCATAACTCATGTTTAAAATCTAGACTCTTTGTATGACTCTTCCTCCCTCATGTATCCATTCTGGATTCAATTCAAATCCTTATCTACTCATTTAGTCATCATTCATTATCATGTGTCACACACCCCCATACACTTGAAGTGACTAATCCATATTGGTTGGAGTAGGCACCATGGCCTTGTCCATAACTAACATCTTCATTAGGATAGGTAGTTGCTGCCAAAATTTCCATTAAATTCATCTAACAAATAGGTCCTTTATAGTTTTGAAAGATATGTATCCTTACACTAAAAACTAAATCATATATTCATCTAATATATTAGAATCTTAATGATCTATTACTCTTGTCCAGTTAGTTTCCAATCTTTGCAATTTGTCTATCTTTTCTTTAGTCCAATTTATAGTTTCTTCCATCCTTGGTTTAAATTAATAATATTCCAACCATATTAGCCATTTATCTATCAATTTAGGTAAATTTCACCAGAATATTTTATAAATTTCTCCATAAATATGATCCCAAATGATCTATTAAACTGTAAGACCATTCCTTCTTGATTTTTATTCTATAAAATTACATATCCTTTGATCTAACCATATCTTAATATCTCTCTACCCTAATAACCATCTTAGCATAATTTCCTCCATAAATAGTTTCCACACTCATTGCACCATTATTAGTAGAGGTTATTAAAGAATCAAACCATCCTAAATATGAGGATAGTTGTGAGACATTTCATGTATGCATAAACTTTTTGTCATAAAATATAGGAAATTAGATGAAAAAGTGTAATATGCATTAATTATTCTACATTATTGAGCCATTTAAGAATAACTAATTATTGTATAAACTAAAAAAATACATTTAGAATAGTCCAGATAGAAAGTAACCAAGACATTACACATGAGAGTGCATGAAAGAAACATAACAAAAAATCATATAGGTAACCATAACCATATAGCCTCTATTTATCTATTCTAAAAGTGAGGCATGCTTCTTATTATAAACAAAAGTATACGTAGATGTTTCCCATATATGAATGTTCATCTTCTTCACATAATTGGTTCTAAAAATGGATTTTATTCATATTATAGCTTATTATAACTCAAGAAGATAAGACATAATAGGACAAAATGAGTTCATAATGCATAAATATTAGATAAATATCTTGAGCAACTTTATAATCCACATTCTTCTACAAACAATAATTAATTAATATTTATGAATATCTGTTAGAGGATAAAACATTATAAAAAATGTTTTAAGGTTTAAATTACATAATGGGTAGAGTATCTATTGTGTATTCATCAGCCTACACATTTGGTTATGGCTCTGGTCAACATATAATATTGAATTATTACCTCCTATCTTTGTTTTGGTTCATTAGCTCTCACTCCCCCCTCAAAGTTCCTAAATACATAAGATTATAGCACATGGAACCATCCCAAGAATTTGATTCTTAGATGTATTAGCATTAGTATATCAATCCCCTATAGGCCTAGGCTATAAGACATTACTATGTGGTAACATATTGGTAGCCTTAGAAATGTAGGGATTTTGGGTTTACCTTGGCTTATCAGGGGATTCGTGTCACTGGGATCATGCCACATGGAATGATATATGGGTTTTAGATTCCTCATAAAATTTTGAACTAAAATAGACTCTATGACTCTCCACCCTATCTAATTATGTCATGTGGAATGATCACAAATTCTTAAGAGTCTTTTAGACATAGCCAACTCACCAAAAATAGACCTCATACCTAAGAATTATTTATACTAGTTTTCCCTCCCCATCCATGTTATTGAATTCATGGGATGATACCAAATTGTGCCATACAAATAATTTATATCTTATAGGTCTCAAGTTAGTGTATTTATCCCCTATGGGATTGGGTTACTAGATGTTGCCACATGGAAACATCTTGACATTTGAGGTCATGCAAGGAATTTGGTTTTTCTTAGGCTCATTGGGTTATCTAAGACATTTAAACCATGCCTTATGATTTTATCTTAGTGACCTAGGGTCCTTGAAATCTTTTGAACTATGTTTGACTCTCTGACTCTTTAAACTCTATGATCCTACCATATGGCACGATCATAGAGTTTAGAGAGATTTTTACACTTAACAAAATCATTTAAAAAATACCTAATGATTGGATGCCAAAGATGGATCCACATGGTATAATATTGGTGATTTAGTCATTGTAAGGGATAAAATCCTTGGACTTAGATGCTTTAAAGTGGATTGCCAAAATCTTGATCAAATTAATGAACAAGGGCCGTTTGATGCAAGGTCATATAGCCGATGGATTTAGAAATTCTGGACTTATAATTAGATATTTATTGAAATAATTTTGAAACTATAAGTAATTTAATAAATTCATGTATCCAATAAGAATTTTATCTATGCTCAAAGAAGTATTTTGAATTTTCAAGATAATCCAAGAAAAAGGAAAGAATAAGAAGCTAGTCAGAACACAATGAAGGTTTTAAGCTATGACATGTAACAATGTTGAAGCCTATTTAAAATTTGTTTATTTTTTATTTGGTATAATAAAATATTTGATCAAATTTCATTGAAATAATTTACACAGTTATGGAGAATAACAATAGACTAAAAATAACCAACATGGGGAAACTCATAATTTAAAATATGATCAAACCAATTTGGTATGGACCTTTATATATCTTGTAACATTTGAATTAATTTTTTAATTTATATTTAATTATATATATGACCATGTATTCAATCATCAAATTGGTAAATTTCAAACTTTTTGAATCATCCTTTCTCGATGAAGGAGACATGATAGATCAAAATTTTCCATTCATAGAAGTTTTATTTCTTAATTCTAAATAAGAAATGATTGAGGATAAAATGAGATAATTTTTTACATATGTTAAATAAAAAATATTAGGATTCCAAATATATATTTTTTAGATACATATGATTTGATACATAATTTAAAATAGGGGAATAGGGAAAGATAAAGAAGACAAAGTAATGTGTTTGATTTAAGTAGGAAGAAGGTCAAATCATTTGAACTAGATCCATGCCATCTATCTTAGAACCTTATAGATGAAGTGGTTTAGAAATTAAATTTAATTTAAAGATTCACATTTTAATTTCTACCAAAATACTAAATTTGATCAGGAAGTTACAAATATATGAGGAAGTAGTGTGGTCATAATGGAAATGACCACTTACAACTAAAACTATCATCCTCCTATCTTTTCCTTCTTTGTTGAACCATAACATTTCATGCACATATTATAGATATGTGCCTTAAATATTATTCCATCTATCTCAATACCATTTTCTATGATCTTGGGTCTTGTAATGTCCTATACAATATGGGTCCCCAAGATCATGCCACTTGGGAAAATCTTAGGACCTCTGGGGGTCTTCACCTATTTTTTATGTGATTTATTTATTTATTTATTTGAGATACGCATTCATGAGATGAAAAAATGTGGATGGGTCATCATATGTGGGATATATTACTATTTAAATACAATCTACAAGATTTGAATCTCTAGGATGGATACATGTGGAAGGATCACAAAAGCTCAGAGTCTTCGAGATTTGAATTGGTTTAATTTTTCTCTTCCCTTATGACTTATTCATAATTAAGACACTTGTATATTCCATAGGGTTATAATAAAAAATCAATATTATTACTTTATAATGCTCTAAGCTTCATGATATCACCACATGGAATTATCATGGGGCTCCATAACATTATGTCCATGCAACCTTCTCCATAGGTTTAACTCTCTATGATTGAGACACATGTTTCAATATCAAGATTTGGAGGATTTTATGCCTTAGAACCCTTTATTAATTTCTATAGGATTTGATATTCTAATTATATTCTAGGTTATATAACTTTAGAAGCTCACAAATTTAAAACACTTAGTTATGCTCAACTTTATCTTGATTTCACACTTAGAATTATGATCAAAATGAATACATCAAGAATCAATGTGATGATGACACTTTACATCAATCTAATAATTTAGATATCCTTGGAGGTTGGTCTTGATCATAATAAACTTAGACATAATTCAATATATTTGATCAATTAAGGATCAACAAGAACTATACACATGTCACTCATCTAAGAGGTTGTAGAGTCTATAGAACTACAGTCAACCATTCACTCCAAAAATGATTAGTCAAGTTAGTCTAGAAAATGAATTCAAATAAAGCATACATGATAAAATATGCATATATGAGTATGAACAAAACTGATTCACTATATATAAATTAGGATGACTAAAATAATTATTATGAATAGTTAAAATATGTAGTTTAGACACTAAAAATTATCCCAAACTATCCAGATATTATGCACCTATGAGCCTATTATGTGAGGAAATAATTACAAACATATGAAGAAGCAGTTTGGTCACAATGTAAATGATCAATCATAGTCGAAACTATTATCTTCCCATCTTTTCCTTCTCTATTGAATCACCAAATTTCACACATCTCATTACTTGCATATTGAAACATATCTTTCTCTTAAAATTATTTCAAAACATCATTGGTATTGTATTATATTCGTCAATATGTTTTGAAACCTTTTTGTGAGTATTAATACAAAAATAAGGATAACAATGTACAATTATAGGTTTCCCCTATTTTCAAATAATGAACATTAAATAAATGTTTATCAACCTTTATCTTATAGAACATAGAAACTCCACCAAAATGTCTATTTATATCCCTTTATATTATTATTAATTATTTAACATGGATATGCATGAGGTAAATAAATTGAAACACACAAAAATAAAATGCATATAAAAACTACCATAATAATGTAGTCATATAAAATAACAAGTTATGAATACCAAATGGCAAGCTATTGTAGTGTTAATTTATCTATCCAAATTTCAATACTCCATTTTATTCATTTCACATCATTTTT
Source organism: Torreya grandis (assembly GCA_037957365.1). NCBI lineage: Eukaryota > Viridiplantae > Streptophyta > Pinopsida > Cupressales > Taxaceae > Torreya > Torreya grandis. The sequence continues at coordinate 10,610 of JARHVA010005229.1, read as the reverse complement.
CATATTGCCTTATATTCCATAAAATTTTTCAAGACTCCATATCCCAATGGTTGAGAAACCCCTTGTTATTATCCCATATAGAGTAAGTTGTAAATTTTATATGGTGGGCTTAACAAGAAATTAATTGACTTGATTATGTTATTAATTATTTTATAATTAATTAATATTAATTAAAGTCATTAAATGACTATACACTTTTTATCCATTAGATATATTAATTATTTTTATAATTAATATTTGTGTGAAAATGTAAATAAAAAATTTAATTGAATATTGTAAATTTTCCAAAATAAAAAATAAAATAAAATCCTAATTTTTTGTGGGTCTTCATCTTCATCTTCTTTTTTTCAAGCTCTTTGAGAGATCTAGCTACAACTTTGTGTGTATCCATGCTATTTCCATATTGGAGCAATGAAATGCAAGAAAGTGAGACTATTTTGTGGTGTTTATAAATTTTAATGTTCTTTGTTTATGAATTTTGATATTCTATTTTTGAATAAGGACTTCATTAAAATTATGCATTTGTTTGATTGTGTGAAACCAATGGAGTTTACCAAACTTTGTTTTTATATCCCCCATTATGAGCTTCCTTGATGTCCATGAGTTTTTGCATGTTTAATCTCAATATAATTTCATACCAATTCTGTAAAATTGGGTTTGTGAGGATAATTTGTGATTCTAGGCATGTCTTTTGTTGCCAAGCCCCCTGTTGCTTCTATAATCATTCTTATGTGAGAGGAATAAAATGCATTTATTTTTTTTAGTATTGAGTTATCCCCATGGTTCTCCACTTTTATCCCACTGAGGTTTATCCCCTTTGCCCCATTTTTTGTTTTCTTTCATCCTTTTAGGTAAAAAGTAAATAAAAAACCAAAATTGTTCATATCTTATGAGGTAAATACCCCTCTCAATTGAAGAGGAAAACAACCATTCTCTATGGTGATATATCTAGTTGTTGGTTAATTGGTGTCACTTCACATTAGATGAGTCAAAATCAATAAATACCAAAAGTGCACATGTTTCCACCAACAATTTTTGGTGACTCTACTAAGAAATAAAAGAGTGCCTTTTGATTCCTAAAATCTCAAACAAATATTCCCCTTAAAAGAGAAGATTTTCAACTCCATTGAAAAGATTCATGGAAATGATGAAACACATCCCATGCTTATAATTTTCTACCTTTTATGTTCTTTACCATAGTTTGATTTTGGTTATAGGCATGAAGAGGTTTCAGCCAAAAAAAAGAGTATGAATATCTTTCAAACATTAGATTAAAAAAGGAATAAAAAATAAAAGAGGTAAGTGTTTGAAAAGATCCCAAATTAGGGGCTAATTAGGTTTATTAAAATGATAAAACAACACCAGATGTATTTCTCTTAATACTAAGATTAAACTAAAATCCAATTCCATAGATTGTTGATAATAAAATTATATTTCAATTTTTGAAAAAATTATATGGATTTTTGTAAGTAAAAAGAAATTAAATTTTCCCATGCCAAACTTCAGCTCAAGTGGAAGAATGCACAAAAAAATAAAATTTATCCACCTTTCAATAACATGATATAATTTGTAAAGGTGGTGGGATTCATATTACTAAAGATAAGGTGTGTAATTAGGTTGAACATGAGTTAATAACAAGTTTTGAAGAACAAAGAAGATGAATTTTGCAATAAATTTCTAGCCATTTAGAATGCCAAGAGGTTTTATTCCCTAGCTGGCATTTAGAGGTGCCTTTAGGAGATTTGGTTTAATCATTCATGGTTTAAGAGTCACAAGAGAAACCAAGAGGTAAAGATTTTTTAAGTGTGTTCCATGTTGTTTATGTTTTAGATTTCAAGTTAAATCAAATCCCTCTCATTCATGATCAAATACAAAAAATAGTTACTTTCTAGTTGGGCATCATCAAGTGTTTGAAAACATTTTTATTTTTCCACTTATGCCTCATGTCATCCACATTTATGCTCAGAATAATATGTTTTTTATTTTAATTTTGTCTTTGGCCATGATGTCCTTGTATTTTCAAATTTTGTTTTGAAAAGGTTCATACTTTGCTCAACTTGTAAATGGATTCCTTTAGTCTTACTTCATTTTTGTTCCATTGTAAATAGTTTCATTTTCCAATCTTTTTGGATTATGTTATTTTACCTTCCTTTTTTCTATAGTGTGTGTGTGTGATTAATTAAAACATGACTTATTCATTGTGGTCTTTTCTTCTTCTCCCTATGTTGATTTCTTGAGTCCATAAGGTTCTTGATAGTTATTCTCTTTGCTACAAGATTTGCTCATTTTGTAAAATAGTGGAAATAATTTTTTTAAGGTACATAAGGTCAATAAATTGTTGAATAAGTTTATAATCTTTGTATCCTCTTGGGTTAATAAGTGTAGTTTTATAAAAAAACTAGCACACAAGGTTTCTTTCCAAATTCCTTTGAAGATGTTTTGAATTATGTTTTGGTCCATCCCACATTATTAGGATAAAAATAATTTCTCACTAAATGTAGAGGGAGTGCCATCCACTGATGTAATGTTTCAAGTTGTCAGTGAATTTGGGTGAAACATTGTTCCTTCAAAGAAAATTTTGAATATGCTTTTATAAATTTTTAATCATCAAGATAAAAATGTTGGAGCTTTTTCTAAAGGAATTTAAAGAAGATTGGGTGTAGAAACCTAAATTAAATTTAATGTTGAAATTCACCTAAAACCTATTAACTCTTCTTCATAACATTCAAATTCTAATTCATGACATCTCCCTTCTTATTTAAATAATTAAATAAATTAAATTTAATCAATTATGCACATTTTTAATCCAAATTTAATTATTAAATGTATATTTTACACTTTACCCAACATATTCCACCTTTATCTCCCTCATGTTTTGAATCACCTCAACCAATACCAAAAATTATTTAACTTCCTTTGACTCAAACCTTGAGTTCTTAAATAGTTTGACCCATTCTTTGTGACTCAGTTAACCATTGACATGTTTCTCTCAACCATTTGAGTTGGTCATCATCCTCATGGATGATGAATCATTAGCCACTCAAGATTATCTAGATTATTTTAAATAATTAAATAATCCTCCACCATTTTATCTTTCCTCAAAAATTATATAAATAAGAACGAAAGTCATCTATTTCATCATCCCGAGTTATTCTAATGAAGTGATATCAAAATCACAAGTGAATCAAAGCTATTAAATAGAATTTTTTCTTCAAAATGCTACCTATTTTACCTTTTATTGGAAGGGTGTGTGACCATAATTCAAAGAGAGCTAATAAAATTCACATTGTAATGGAAGATTTTTTTTTTTACTAAGGTAGAATTATATGTTGTGACTTTTGTTTTTAGCTCTAGCTTAGGTTGAGTTAGTTTAAATTAAGATTTATTAGTTTAATTTTCATTTCTAAATTTTATTCAATATGTTTAGTAAAAATAATTAATCAATTTAAAAAACATATAGGTAATGGCTAGAAGCCTGTGTCCATCAAAGATGGATACTTATGTCAATTTGTGTTCATCATAGTTGGTTCCAAAAATGAAATATATTATTTTTTTGATTCACATGCAGAGTATTCTAGTTCATGATCCATAAGGATAGTTTACAAGATGAAGATCTATCACTAAAAATTAATGGATTTTACTCAATTATCCCAAGGAAAACCTTCAAGGAACAATTTGATAGCATTGCAATGCTTGAGGAATTTGTTTCACTAGGTACAAAAGGTGTGAGACAATTTCAATTCTTGTGGATTTAGAGATGCACATTAAAATTTCAAAACTGAAGGAGTTTAATGTAGCAATGGTGAAGGGACAAAGTTCAATTCTATCTATGGCAATAAGGAATATTGCTAAAGTGGTGTCTAAATCTATGGATGATGGCTCTTAACTAGTAGATAACTTTAAATTTCAACTACTATGAAAGATTTAAAATGGATTATGTCAATTATGATAAATTATATTTAAAGTCCTTATAGATGTCATAGGACTTATAAGTAAACTTATTTTAAGCCTACATGTATACAAGAAGGTGATTATTTAGGGTAACCCTGATAGTGGAAATTTTAAAAGAATACATAGGAATCAAATAGATCCAAACAATATATAATGATTGTCAAGGTATATGATGTACTATCTATGATGAACTTCCAATGTGTAGAAGGTGAAATCAAGTAATATACATATGTGAATCATAATAATGTAGCTCAAAAATGTGTATATAGATAAGGTTCATCATTTTTTAAGTGGAGAAGGATCAATGTGGACATATACCCATTAGGGTGTACTTGAAGAATCATCTATTACGGATCATAATTTTTTAATATTAACATATGCCTATTAGGTTCTCCCTAGATAATTTCCACATGTCCTTGATTTTCCAAATTCCACATATTAAAAAAATACAACAAACATTCAAAAAATCAAAAAATACAAAGACATTAAACTATTCTAAAAATACAAAATATAGACATGTTTTGAACTATTTTTATTAACAAAATATTTTTCATGTGTTCTAGTAGGTGTAAAATAAATAATATCATATTATTAAAGATGTAAATATTAAAATATCTTTATTTTTACAAATTGGTAAATTCATAACGTTTCTACTTTTGGAAAACACTAAGAAAATATAAGCTTATCTTTTACATAAATTTATGTTGACTATTATGACTATTAAAGAGTAAAAACAAGAAGAAGAGATGATTGTTGAAGATTATGAAATGAATTAAGAAAAAAATTAGGATAGAGACATGTTATCTATAAATAAATGGTGATGCATTGGACTCCATTCCTTTTAGTGTGGACTTATCCTAATCAATAATGACTAGTTGTCAACATCAAAACATAAAGAATGTAGAAATGATAAATCAGAGGCAAAAGAAAAATATATTTCTAGACAAGACCATTGTAAGTGAAAAACAACATTGTAAACCCAAGTCATTTAATTTTAGACTTATCATGGTTGAGTGTTCATACAAATTGATCACAACACCTTATACACCTATGAATGTTAAATAATTTGATATATCGCAACTAGGGTTTCATCAAATTGAGGTTTTTTGTATTCTCTTGTATTTGAAACCCTTAGAGAAATATTATTTCTTGAAAACCTACATGAAAATAGTGTTGTGTAAGGGTATTAAATGACCCCAAACACCCCTTTAAATAGTTAACACTACCTACATATCCAATATTTCAAGAAGGGAAATCAAGCCCATATAGTTCTCCCACCTAGAGTGAATGTGAAATTATGTTCCTTTAATTATATGTATGCATCTATAAAATGGATTTGATATATTAAAATGATTTATATATAGTTTAATTATAACTTAACTTATGTCTACTCCTTATGATTGATCCTAAATTTGGAAAGCATAAGAAAAAATTTCTCAGTTTGTAGAATTGTAAAAATATAAACGAAGTGAATAACAAGTGGAGATAATGAGTTACTATTCACATATATTTATAAGTTAATATTTTGACAAAATATTTTTTATAACTATTTGAAGCATTAAGCAACACCCAAAAATATTTTTTTAATTTTGGAAGACATCCATTATTTGACATAGGACAAAACTATTATAACTAGATAAGAGCATAATGCCCTCTAGTCCACCTAACATGGACTTGTCCATGAGGAACAATGATACCTTGGTGTAATCCCACCTTTTTAAAACATTAATTTAGCTTCTTAATCAGGTACAATATATTATTCTAGTCACCAATGTTATTATTGGTGAGTATCTTCTATATAGGAATCCTCCTATAGACTATAAAACCCATTTTTAAGCAAATAGTCCTCTTTTCATGATCTAACTCTTGTCATGTTCACTATACAGACTTTAAAGCCAAAAAAAACACCTTTCTAGATACCCATTACCTCTTTATAGGTGAATAAATCATTTTTTAGTGCACTTCTTTGGAGAAAATAACTTTTTATATATTGGCCTACTCTCTTCTCTTTGCATGTCCCTAAGACTCTCTTTGTAATTGACCTTTTCCATACTTATAAATACTCTTTAGATTTTAAACCACTTCCAATAGTTTAGTAACATCTCAAAGGGTTTTATTACAGGTTTTTAGGAAATTTAATCGGTTTAAACTCTTCCTATCCCGTAAACCCTAGTTTAGGGATTTCCAAGTATCTACACGGACTGAGAGCACTCTAAAGGCAATTGGGAAAATTTTAGATATTTTCAAAGGTTATATACACATGATATAAGAGAATTTTATAATCCAGTAACTTCAAAAAAAATTAAAATCCTTTCATTTTACATGTGCTCTATTTCTTGTAGACACGAGATCACAGTTTTAAGAATATTAAGGCATTCTAAAGCCCCTTGCTCATAGAACATAAACTCAAAAAGGTTCTCAATAATCTCATATACCTATTCATGTAACAAAATAAATTCCATCCATACATTTTTACATGGATCTAATGTATTTTAAAATAGACTATTATGTATTAGGAAACACACATGCCTACACCCTGTTCATTGAACTTTTACAACATTACAAACATTCAAAAACATATCATGAGCTCCAAATTGTCTTATAAAAAATGTAAAAGTTTTTTATGGATGATATGGTTTCAATATACACTCAATACCTCCTTAATATTTATGAAGATTCATGTACACACATAAAAGACTATACATTAGCTTATCATTATTTTAGACCGAAATTCTATAAAATTATCATAAGAATCAACATTCACTCTTATTAATCAAATGAGATCACTTAAAAAAAATAATCCATCTCTTTATGATCCATTTCAATAGTCCATGGCTTATAATATACTTATTTTCACCTTCATACCTTCTTACCTTCACATGAAATCATCTTTTTCCTCTTCACACTTGTATCTCTTGAGTGAGGTCCTCCCTCACTATTTCTCTTATCCTTTTCGTTCTGTCCCCTTTAATGAGATCTATTCACCTTCATCTCTCTCTCTCTCTTTTCCTTCTACATACCTCCCTTCTCTCATTCCATTTATTACCCTTTGAAATATTCTCCTACCCCAACTTGTGATTTGAAACAAGAAAGGAGGATTTTTATATAAACTAATATACTAAATAAAGAAGGTATTCTAACAAACATTAGATGGTTGAAAAATATTCAACCATTCCCTTGATTTTCTCAAAAAATTCCACAACATGGGAGATCCTTTTACCTTATCTTCACCTTTTCCACTATTTTGACATTTGAAAATTACATTTACTCCTTAGACAACATTTTGGAGGGAAAATATAATAGTTAAAATTCAAATTCAAACTAAGACATAACTTAAACTTGCATGTTTAATGTTTTACACCTTGACCATTTCCTCATGGAGATATTTTTAAATGGTCTTGCATCATACTCTCCATCTATAAAGAATTTTAACCTTAGTTCAAATGAGATACCTCCATGCTTTAGTCTTCACTCTATACCTGGATCACAAGGTCTTTTTGCCAATGCCAATGCTTGTCTTTGTTTGGAATAGTCTTTGCCTTTCATTCTTCTTTTCTTCCTCTTTTGATATATCCTTCTCATCTCCTTCTTAGATACAACATACCATCTCCATGCTTCATCATCATATATGTAGTCATATTCATATGTTTCTTCAAGATCTTCCTTGCCTTCTTATTTTAAGAGCTTGTCTATTGAATTATGGACTTCATCCATCTTCATCTCTTCTAAACCTGAAATAAAAGCAACAAAAACCACCTTATAATAAAAATATTGAGGCCATGAAGCCTCTTGGATACTTTCACTCTCTTGTTCTTTGATCAAAACTATGCTTGCCTCTTAGTTTTGTTCTTTTCTTGCTTTACCCTCAGTAATGGTGTCTTCATCATGGCTTGTATCTTTACAAAACTCTCTTGGAGAAATAAAGAGATCCTATAACATTCTCAACTCCTCCTTTTGTGATAAATCATCTATCTCATCATTCTCTTCATCAAACTTGAGTTCATCCTTCTCAAGGATTGCTTTCCCTTTACCCTTCATCTCCTCCTTTTTTGGTTTGTCTTTATGCAAACCAACTTCTTCATTAATATACTCATCAAATATAATTGGAGCAATATTACCTTGTGTCTTCTTAAATTTTCCATAAATTTATCTTGTTTGTTATTTTCATTTAATGAGGAATTGCTTTATTATATGCCCATCTCTTTCCTCATCATCCATCCATTTTGAAATCTCCCATTATTGCATGTTAGTCCAGTTAGAAACTTTCCATTATTCCTTTTCTATAAAGAGATCATCAAATGATTCAAACACACCATCATTAAATTCATTGTAAAAAATTATTTTACATTTCATCTCCTTAGTATGCCTTTCAAACATATTGTCTTCATGTAATGCCTCTTCCATGCTCACCATATCATCTTCATTCTCTTGGTTTCTTGTATCAGCTTCCATTCTCCTCCATTGTCTTCTTGGTGTTGTTACCTAAACACTCACATCTTCAATTTTTACCTTCTTAGGTGCCCATACTTAATTATTTATCTTATTATTTGGATTCTCAAGCCATCTAGGCATCCTATAACCATGCTCTTGTGCCAACACTTCATGTTTCTTGGGAGTATGCTTTTTACACCACTTAGGTATCACATATCCATGATTAATTGATAATTCCACCTTTCTCTTTGCTTTTCTAACCTATATATCAGAAGCTTCATTCTTATGAGAATAATAAAAATCCACTTTTGAATTCACTTTCACCTCATTAATGGGTTGCTCAATGGAGTCCTTGACTTGCATGGCTTATTGATTATTTATAATTTCCTCTTCCTTTAGGATTGGATATTTTCTTACCTCTTCTTGGCTTTCAATGGCATCATGGAAGTCATTTTCATCTTCCATCTCTTCTCTTACTTATATGGGGTCCTCAATACCTTCCTCATGCATTAACCAATGAATCTCTTCTTCATTATGAATAAAAATAAAATAAATTCTCTCTCTTGCACATTAAATTGTGCACTTGGTATCTCCTCTTGCACCAATATTCTCATCATTCTTAAAGGCCCTTCTCTTGACCTTCACAAGGTTGCTCATACCTACAATTACCCATGCAAAGAAAACATTAAATATAAAAACAAGAGACCACAAGGTCCCTATGAGTATTCTCTTCACCAACACTCTCATCTTCTCAAGTGATCTTCCTACACTTCATCTTATCTTTCTTCTCTTCTCTTGTTCTCCACAATGAAAACATTCTTTACAATATCTTTTTCTTGTTTCTCACTTGGAAACTTGTCCATACTCTTCAAGCCTTTTACCTTCACTTTTCTTGGTAACCTTATTTTTCCTTCTTCTCATCTTCATGAGGAGATCTATTGGTGACTTCAATCTCTTCCTGATTTTACATACCCATGCTTGCCTATTCATCTACATCCAAGACACATATCTATCTATAAACTTACCTAAATTTCTTTTCAAACTGGAAATATCTATATCAATTCCATTACTAGTCATGCCTCTCTTCTTTTGGATACTTTATTCCTTCTTAGTATTCTCATGTATTATATTTCTCTACAATTCCTTCAACAATGCTTCCATCTTACCTTTTCCTTTTCAAACCAACTTGTGATCTCATCTTTAACTTTCCCAACCTGTCAAATGCTTATATAGCTTATGCAATTTTCAATACATAAATAATTGTCCATTGGATCAAATTGCATTCTATTCACTAGGTAAAATATGCACATTTGTAAGAAAACTCCAAAGAAATAAATCTTCACCTTTAACTCTAGAGAATGCAAAGCAAACTTAAAATCGATTTAATTACAGCTAGGATTTTGAGCTCTAATGCCAAAACTAGTGTAACCCCACCTTGTTTACACCTTAATTTACCTTTTTACTTAGGACCAAGCTATTACCTAAGTCACCAATGGTGTTATTGGTGATTGTCTTCTATATAGGGATCCTCCTATAGACTACAAAAGCCATTTTTAATCAAATGGTCCTCTTTTCATGATCTAACCTCTTGTCTTAATCACTTTATAGACTTCCAAGCCAAAAAAATCACCTTTTATATACCCATTACCTATTTACAAGTTAATCAATAATTTTTTAGTGCATTTCTTTGGAGAAAATTAGTTTTCTTATATTCGTTTACTCTCTTCTCCTTACATGCACCTAGGACTCTCTTTGTAATTGACCTTTTCCATACTTATCCATACTCCCTATATTTGAAACCACTTCCAAAAGTTGATTAAGATCTCAATGGATCTAATTACAAGTTTTTAGGTAATTTCATGAGTTAAAACTCTTATTAGCCCCTAAACCCTAGTTTAGGGCTTTCCAAAGATCTACACAGACTGAGAGCACTCTAAAGGAAATTGATAACATTTTAGATATTTTCAAAGGTTCAATAAACACACTATAATACCATTTACTTATCCAATAATTTCACAAAACATCAAAATCCATTCATTTTGCTTGTTCTCTATTTCCTAGAGACCCAAGAGTAGGGTTTTTAGAATATTAAGACATTATAAGGCCCCTTGCTCATACAACATAAACTCTAAGAGGTTCTCAATGATATCTTAGACCTATTCATGCACCACAATAAATTCCATATATACATTTTTATGTGGATCTAATGTCTTTTACAATAGGTTGTA